>JAJOZX010005952.1:0-254624 GCA_023014485.1 Bathynomus jamesi
TGACGCAATCCTGTACAGTTTATCATTTAATATTTTTCTGATGGGGTTGTCTTTGCAATTACTCTCTCTCTTTATTGTCACTCCTTTTCTCTTGTGGAAAATTGACCTCTTATTTCGAATCTGCTTCTCTTTCCTCTGTTGTTTTTTTGGGACAGGTCTTTCCGCTGTTTCTAGCGTCTTTTCTTCTGGAGTTATTAGCATCTCCCGTTTTCTTATCCTTAAAGTTTGTTTTTCAGTCTATTGTTTCCATGCTGGATGTAAAACCTTCCCAATTTATAGTTTTGGAGTGAAAATTGAAAATTTTCGATTTGCCTCTTTCCATAGCGCGTGTTCTTTCTTTCCCGTTGCTTTTATACTCGTATTGGTTGTTATTCCAATAATAATATTGTGATCTGATATAGCCGGGGATGCTGCTGTTTGCGAATACCAAATCTAAGCAATTTTTTCTTAGGTTTTTCATTATTTCTTGTTAACATAAATTCATCGGCGAGAACTAGCAGCATTTTTGCCTACTCCTGGTCTTCTCGTGTGCCTCTCATGTCTTTGTTTATACATACATTTCTTCCTAGCTTTTTATATTTCATAAATGGGAAATTAAAATCATCACAGAGAAAAATATTGTGGTAGGGGAGTGTAGAGCTTTCATCCGATTCCTGACCTCTCTAATTGCATCTGAGAATTTTGAAGCTGGAGTGGTCGGGGTCTATATATTACAGTTAGTACCATGATTAATTTTTCAACTTTTGCTACTACACATTATACGTAGTTGAAGTACATATGGTCATTTCTGCCATATGTTTTTCGTGTGTATAAATAGCACATCTTCGTTTTCGTCTTGCTGTTCTGAAGCATGTTATAGTTGTCAATTTGCATTTCTCTTTTGTCGGCACAAAACTCCGTTTTCACAGTTCGCCTGGGAGTCCTTCAAACGAATTTCCGTGAGGCATGTAAAGTCTGCTTTTGTTTCTTGCACGAGTCCTTTCAGGTATGTGACTTTGTCCAAAGAATGGTTTGGTTTTAGGCCCTGTTTGTTGACTACGATTATTTTTAGTTTTTCGTTTTCAACTTCTTGTACCTAGTTCAGATTCTCTTCATCGTACATGTTTTGTTTTCCTGTGATCTCCGAGATGTTCCCTTCTTTATCTTTTTCGATACATGTCCCGATATCGTATGTAATTTCTTTGTATGTATAATAGACGAGAAGGTGAGCTTGGTTTTAATGTATGGAATGGCAGGTACAACAAATCGATGAATCGGTACAGAATTTAAATTCTGTACCGATTCATGGATTTGTACCTGGAATTCTGTACATTAAAACCAAGCTCACCTTCTCGTCTATTATACATACAAGTATACATACATGCTTATATATATATATATATATATATATATATATATATATATATATATATATATATATATATATATATATATATATATATGTGTGTGTGTGTGTGTGTGTATCAGTGGCGGATGGTGACTCTGTGAATTGAGTGTGCGGAATATCATGTGGAGTAAAATTAACTGAAATTCATGTTAACTTAGTTATTAATAAGTCTTAATAGTAATATGGTAAGCATACGCAATCCACCTTCTCAATATTACACTAAACACTTGGAGAATTTAGGTGAACTGTAAAAAATCTAACACCAATTTCCTACGAGCTCCTTTAAGCATCGAACTTATTTACACACAAACTCAAGTCTTCTTTTTGGAGAAAAATAGTGAGCAATAACGTCCTCATATAAGGAACTTCTTTGCTTCACATGTATAAGCAGTGTAATATGTTAAGCATATGAACATAAGTAATCCACACTCTTAAGAATAAACAAAGCATTGGAAGAAATAGGTGAACCTTAACTTCAAAAGTAAAAACAAAAAACTAACACCAATTTCCTGCAGCATCCTTTCAACCAACTTTATTTATACATAAACTCGAGTCTTCTTTTCTGAGATGAAAAGTGAGCAATAACGTCATCATAGAAGGAACTTCTTTGCTTCAAGTCTATTAACAGCCCTTTTTCTATCGAAAGCAAACGAAGACCACATAGCCTTTCCTGCCTTTGTGTCCTCTGGTAGCATGTGTTTATTCGTTTTAGGGCCGAGAAAGAACGTTCTTCTGAAGCAGTGGTGCTTGGAATTGTTAAGATCAATTCTGCTAGTTTATAGACTTCTTTGAATCCGCAGCCGAGTTGATTCACTGTCATTAGTTCATGAACATGTTTGTCCGAGAACTCTGAACTTGAATAGAGTACCATGAGTTCATTCTTGAGACGCACATACTCAAACCGTGTTCCATGAAAGTCTCTTACTTTGTTCAGTAGGTTATCTAGGAAGCTTACCTTGTACTCTTCATATTTTCAGGCGCAAGAAGGTGAAAAAACTCTAATTTAGAGAGAGAAATATCTAGTGTGAATCTGATCAATGATGATATTCATGATCTTGCAAAACAACTGGTGATAAGCATCTTTTCCGTCATTTTCTATCTCTCGTCTGCATCTTTTAGGCTGTGGATCATGGAGCTCATCTTTTTCAGACACAACCGAAAGCCATAGCTCTTCAAAACTGATCCTTATCATATTTCAGTTGTTGTGTAACGTCACTTATTTTCTTAATACAGTACAGCACATCAAATGTTTCACTCTGTAATGTATTGTACAAAACATCAGTATACCCAAACACTTTTGAAAAAATCTCAAGGAACAATATTGTTTGAAAATCTCCCAAGAATGACAAGAATCCCCGTGCTTTTACTACTGCATCCGTGTCCCAATCTGCAGAATTTTCGATTACATCCGTGAAGAAATCAGTGAGACTGCTTCTGTAACTTTTTACAGTATTTACTAAACGAGAGATGTGAAGTTCCATCTCGTTGGAGCAACAGACGGCAATCTTCTGGAAACAAATTCATTTAAAGCATGTACTCTTTTAGAAGACTTGGAAAAATAAGCAGCTACTCCACTCAGAATTTGTAAAAAAGTGTTTGCACTGTTTGATACTGGAAAGGTTTTGTTGTAAAAGTAGATTCAGCACATGTAGCGACTTGAAGGTGTGCGCAAAAAAATTATATATATATTAATGGCTTCATTTCTGAAATAGTATATTAGATACTGTATTGTTCACCGATGAATGAAAAGCAACCCTTGAGGGACTTGATGTTTGGGCAAGAAGATGGATTGCTGAGAGCCAATTTCTACCATCGAGATTAAGACGCCAACAAGGTGGAGGTAGTGTCATGTTTTGGGCAGGATTGATAGGCAATGAAGTAGCTGTCCCATACAGAGTGCCTGATGGTGTAAAAATGAATGCCCAGTCTTACACAAACTTTCTAAAAGAAAACCTCATTCCATGGTAGAGATTGACCCTTAGCAATCCATCTTCTTGACCAACCATCAGATCCCTCAAGGGTTGCTTTTCATTCATCGGTTAACAATACAGTATTAAAATCTGTTTTCACGTACTGACGCGCCCATTCAGCACGTTGCTTCTTGTACCTGGGTGTTAATGGTGACTGAATCGTAGGTTTACACGTCTTGCCAATTGTTTGGAGGATTCCACATCGAGATGTTCTTGGTACATTATGTATGCCAGCCTGCTCAAAAACCTCTTTACTTAAGGACAATGGATGCTTTGCAGTTTGCGCTTGATTACAGATATCTGCCGCCTTGTCACTTTTCTTATAGCTCCTTTATCACTTCGCTGCCTTAGCTTGGTACCCTCCGCTACAAACTTGTTTACAGTTCGATAAGCTCTGCCAAACTGCTTCGCAATTTCAATAGATTTTATATTTTCAGCGAGTAACTTTGACTATTTTTCTTTTCTCAGTTAGTGTTAAATCCTTCTTCTTACCCATTTTCACCATTTAGATCCATAAATAGAATACTTGCTTAATAATTCGGAACACAATATTTTACATATTTTTCAATAAAATGATATAATTATTTTAATTATCAAAATATTTTATCGAAATGAATGCCATCAATGCTGCTATATATAGTGATTATTTGCTACAAATTTCATTGAAATCGGGGAAGAACTTTTGAAAACATTGGAGAAAATGTAATCTGCTTAATAAGTTCGAACGCAGTGTAATTACGGCCTTATCACAGATGCGAGACAATTCAGGACCAGGCACATGGAGTGCCACACTTCTGAAGAAATGCAGAGAGAGTATTGCAAAACCGCTATACTTTCTATGGAGGAAATGAAACCACTTGACACAGGACAAATTCCACTCCCCTTAAACAACGCGAACATTGCCCCCCCTATTTAAAGGTGGTAACAGGGCAATGCCCAAAAATTATCGGCCAGTGGCTCTCACCTCACACCTTATAAAGTGTTTTGAACGCATAATTAGAGGCAAAACTACCTATTACTTACAAGAAAAAGACTTATACAACCCAAATCAACATGGCTTCAGGGCGGGAAGATCATGCCTGTCACAGCTACTAGACCACCAGGAGAAAATATTAGGAACATTGTGTCGAGGGCAAAACATTGATGTAATATATACGGACTTTGCTAAAGCCTTCGATAAATGTGACCATGGGATCATAGCACACAAACTTAAGGATATAGGACTTACTGGAAAGCTAGGAAGGTGGCTATTTAATTTCTTGACGCAAAGAACGCAAAGAGTGGTGGTAAACGGAGTTGAATCGGAAGTCGTGAGCTCTGTCCCACAAGGGACAGTATTAGCTCCCTTGCTGTTCATAATGATGATTGTAGATATTGATGCAGATATTAAGGACAGTATTGTATCATGCTTCGCAGATGACACAAAGATATGTAAGGAAATATTGAACGAAGATGACATAAGAAAACTACAAAACGACATTGAAACATTATTCCAGTGGGCAGAAGACAACAATATGAAGTTCAACGAAGAAAAATTCCAACTTCTAAGATATGGTAATAACAAAGAGCTACAGAAAAAAGGGTACAAAACTCCGCAAGCCAAACAGATAACACCAAATCCATAAGTCAGGGCTCTTGGGGTAATAATGTCGTCGGATGCAGAATTCAGAGAGCACTATAAAATCAAAATCACAACGGCTAGAAAAATAATGGGAATCATCTGGAGGAGCTTCCGCAGTAGAAAAGCAAACATCATGCTCAAATTATGGAAGAGTCTAGTTTGGAAATAAATTGAAAACTGATCTAACAAAATGAAGTGGTTGCTTTTTCTCCTGTTAAAGGAAACATTCATGAAATTCCATCTAATGTTGTTAATGCTTTAAGCAGTGACCAAAAGTATCTCTACAATATGTGCCTAGCTGTTCAATCTGGAAATGTCTCCAAAGATCTCGCGGAAAGATCTCGTGTTACAATTCATTGGCTAACTAGAGCAAATAGAATTCTTAGATTCTATGTGTCAACACCAAATCCAACCCAAGATCTCAAAGATCTAGTAGAAATTATTATGCTATCTTATGCTCCAGGATGGTTTTGGATTAAGTCACATCCACTGGCATCTGACGGATCATCTAACCTTTGGTACTTAGGGTATCTGCTGCGCGACTTGGAGAAATACAGATTGATCATGGAACCGGTGTTTCAGAATAACTCATACTTTGCGAACCCCGAAAATATTCTACTATCGATGATAACAGACACTCAAAGAGAAGTTAGAGAGGTTGCAATCCAGAGAATCATTCTTTCAAGAACTACATTTTCTTGATCAAGAAACTTTGACCTATCTCAAACTCTTAATTTTGATTCTTCAGACTACACTGAAATGATTGATTGGCAGAAAGAGGTAATTTATCCGCCTCCACTTCTGAGAAACTTTAGCAATAAAAGGAACCTTTGCTAGCAAGACAAGAACCACTCAAAATACCAGCCTTTCCTTGTCACAGCCAATGAGTAGAAAGCGCTGTGAATCTAATCACGAATGCATCTGATGTATGAATTGGCTACGAAAATCGCCAAAAATATATTCTTAACCTACTGGAATCACGGCAAAGATTGCCTAAATTTGAATGGAAAGGACATTGGAATAAATAAACATGCAGTGTTACTTTCAAAATAGCTTAAGTTTATGCATCGTGCAAAAGAGCACTTCATTAAGTAATGTTTTTCCTTTTTCTTGTAGAAGACAAGTTCTATTGTTTAATTTCTCAAATGTTACGTAATTCATTAATTTGTTTTATTTTTTATCTTAATATATAGTATATACTAAAAAACGCGTAAAAATGTTATTTTCTTTGAGTTAAAACAATAAGAAGCACGAGTTTAACACAGCTGAAACAATTTTTATCCGAGTTTTTACTGAAAAATGTACATTTTTGCAAATTTAAACTAAAAACCAAAAATTTGTGCCGGAGGTAGGAGACTTTAGGATACGCAAAATATTTTACCGGGTGACTACTGTGACCCATACGAAACCCCCACAATGTGTCACTTTTGAATACAAAATATTAACCCGCCCTAAAATATACATGCCTAAAATATGGTATCGTATATGGTATCTTTATTTCATAATTAAGTACAAATTATTAATTTATTGTATGAAGTAACTACAAAATTGCCTCGAGATTGGCGACAAAGCCTATTGGGAATGGAAAAAATTGTCATACATGTAATCAAATATGTAGGCATTGGGCCAAATAACAAGAAAAACGTATTTTTTCGTATAAAAATTTTCCATCGCTGATTCATGGAAATTACTTCGAGAGAAGAAATAATGAAAATACAAAAATTAGACATCTGGAGACTTTGTAAAGTAAGCAAATATAAGACGAGAAAAAAAAATGTATATTAGTTCAGCCAGAGCTGTCTAGTGACGAGCGTTGCTGTAGGCAAGGAAGACCTGTTTAATCTTCCAACAAGCTTTGAGTGAAAACTAATAAAATAAAAAACTAAACAAAAGGATGGGCCTATTCCTTCAGGTATTTAGGCATTGTGAATTGCCTATATTAAACTCAATAAACTACTTGCGTAACCCTATCGCCTACATCGAGAGGCGCAATAGGCAATCTGCACGCTCTACAACCAGAAGCGAGATCAACGAAATAAGAAGATATGGTAGTTTCTTTTTTTAGTAACCATTAGGACGCGCTAAATACCGAAGACAAATCAACATTAACCAAAAAAAAAAAAAAAAAAACGCTACTTAAGGTCTTTTGAAGACCTCCACAAACACAATTTTTTAACGAAAAGACGTAGGGTTTTCGCCGTCGACTCTGCACCAAAATCTGGCGGAAATTTTCACCAGATCGCCAAGTTGATGGCAATCAATCCATAACCCTATATAGTTTATTTCAGAGAGTTGTGTGTTGTTGAAGATAAGGGGATAATCGCGTGGAAGATTGTGACGAGTAGACAGATGAAGGAACCGATTTTTTGAGGCATTGAAAGCCACGAGGATTTTCTCTACCTCAATCGAATATAGTAGAAAGATCAGAGGTTAGCTACGCCATAGCCGTCTCACGTGAAGATGAAGTGACTTGAGAGGGACGCTTTCTGATGCGGGTGGAGAAATGAGTGGAATTGTCGGTATAGGAGTGGATTGGACAGGAATTACAACTTAAAAGATCATTGATAAATAAAAGGAAGAGAGTGGGTGACAAGACAGAACCTTGAGGAACATCACTGTTAATAGCTTTAGGAGAGGAACACTGACTAACTACAACCGCAGCTGTAGAGTGGCCAGAAAAGAAATCGGAGATGCAGGCACCGACACGAGGATAAAAACCGAAGGAGGGCAATTTCGAAATTAAAGATTTGTGCCAAACTCTGTCAAAAGCGTTTGCAATGTCTACCACAATAACAAAGGTGTCATTGAAAATCCTAAAGGAATATGACCAAGAGTCAGAGATATGTGCAAGATCATCGCCAATGGAGCGTCCCTTGCTGAACCCACACTGACTATCTTAAAGATGATTGCGAGAAGATTGATTATGGAAAAAACTATACACGTCCGTCATACAGTTTACAGTCCACAGCAAAGCCTAATTTAAACCCAGGCCTAAACACGCCTATAATATGGTGTCGTATATTTAATTCATAATTAAATACAAAACATTAATTTACTCTATTAAATGACTACAAATTGCCTCCAGATTTGCAATAAAGCTTATTGAGAGTGGGAAAATTGCTATAAGTAGAAGAAAATATGTAGACATTGGGCCTGCATAACAAGCAAGAACGTATTTTTCGTATCAAAATTTTCAATCACATTGACTCCTGAAAATTATGAGAAGAGAAGTAATGAAAATATGAAAATTATACATCTGGTATTTTTCCGTTTGCTGACTCGAGCAAAATTTAAGACCAAAGAGTTAGCTCAGAGCTGTCTTAGTCACCAGCATCGCTTTAGGCAAGGAAGATGTATTTAGTCTTACTAGCGTTTTTCATTCAGAACTTGTAGGAAAAGTAAAAGGTAGGCCTATCTCTGTGTGTAATTGGGTATAGTGATTTCTCTTATAATTGGACTTGACAAACGTCTTCCGTAACCTAGTTGCCTACATTGAGAGAGAAGTGCGGTAGGCAACCGCGCGACCTACAACTAGAAGCAAGATCCAACAAAATAAGAAGGTATGGTGGTTTTTTGTTACCATAGGGCTACGCTAAATACCAAAGGCAAATACAAAAATTTAATAATTTAACTAAAAAAAAAACTACTTAACAAGGTCTTTTGAAGACCAACACACACCCACAATTTGTAATGTAAAAAAAAAAAAAAAATAGGCTTTTTGCCGTCGACTCTAGGCATTAAATCTATCTGGTGGAAATTTTCACTGGATCGCCAGGTTGACGGCAATCAACCATAGGCCTACATAGTTCTTTTACAGAGGTGTTTAAAAATCTTGGAGATTTCAGCAAAAGGAAAATGGGATAGAATGTATTCCACTTTGGAAGTGAGGTAGTCAAAGAATTTTGAAGTATACAAAAAATTCTTGATATTTCTCCAGTTCATTTGAATTTAAGATTACCGACTGGTTTTCAAGCAAATTCGCGCCTTGGTCAACTTTCCTAAATCACTGTGCTTTTGTAAGAAATATAACAGTTTTCACACTGGGCAGTTTTACTAAAATTTCTGCTCCAAAACCTGTTTTCACAGAAATCCAAACAGTGTGTGTGAGGATGCATTTGGAACTTTCATTTTTCTCAGTATGTTTAAGGAATTCCACGTTCCTATTTTTTGTGAAGGTACGTGGAACAAATTCTGGGACAGTTTCATGGAATATATTGATAAAAAATGATTTTACAACAGGAGGTGCCTCAAAACAAATGTAGTTTATTTTTATCCTAAAAAATAATTCTCTCGACTGCACTATGGAAGTTTTCGTGGAAAATAAATTATTGCGACTTCAATATTCTATTAAAGTCGGCAAACCAGTGTGAACACTCAAATGAAAAGTTAAGAAACTTGTTTTTTTTTCCGAGTGAATATAGGATTAATTAGCTTTGAATTTAGCATTTGTACAATGTCAGGAAAAGAGAATGCGTTCTAGGATGAATTAAGTGATGTTTGGAAGTTTGGGCAACGCTTAGAAAGAAATTATGGTGAAGGCTTTCTAGAATATTCTGGAAGGTATAGGTTGCTCTATATATATATACAGAGTCATGCAAGAAGTAAATAGACACCCTTAATTTTATGGTAAAATGTATGCATCCAAATTTTTTTGCCATTATTATGACTAATATTCGTTTCCTACATTTCTATCCTTGAAGAAGGACTTATGCCAATATTCTCAAGTGGTCAAATTGAAAAAGACAGCTGCCTGTTCATGGAAGATGGAGCCCCATGCCACACTGCAAAAAAGACGAAAGGATGGGAGGAGCGAAATGGTATCAAACGACTTCCTTGGCCGAGTCAGTCCCCTGACATGAACCCCATAGAACACGTGTGGGCAATACTAGACAAGACTACATAAAAAGTCCAAAAAACCAGCAACACGATCAGAATTGTTGAATCTTTTACGCCAAACATGGTTAGAAATACCTCAAGCTACAATTTCAGAACTCATTAATTCTATGCCTAGGCGAGTTGCTGCTCTTAAAGCAGCTAAAGGAATGTCAACAAAGTATTAATAGCTAAACCTTAATTGTTCAAAAATTAAAATTTATTGGTACTCTAATTTTCAAATAAAATTGTTACAGCAAAATCTAGGCTGTCTATTTACTTCTTACATGTCTCTGTATATATATATTTTATTTTATATATTTTATTTTATATTATATTATATTACGGCTACGATCGTTTTTAAGGGGGGCCGATTCAGCGGTGAGAAAAACGGCACGAACGGCCGTGTAATATGGACGTAAGCTTGTACAGTTTCTTTGTAGATGTAATAAATTGGGCGCGTTTTGTTTTTGGAAAATTTCATACCTTCAGTAACTCTTCAATTTTCACTTACTTTTGTTATTTTTATGAAATTTCGCGGCGCCTCTGTTCGGAAACACTTGTAGAGATTACGAGAAAAATGTTATGGGGGTAGCTAAAAGTAGCAAAGAAAGGGTATGATAGCTAAGGAAAGATGATGAATGAACGTATGTAAAATGAAAAGTTGTTAGTGAGGGAACGCGAAGGTCACTTTTGTGAATGATTGACGTTGTGTAAGTATGACAGAAGTGACTTTTACATTGTGAAAATGTCATTGAAGTGGTGCACTGATAAGAATATGGCAGAGAAATATGAAGTGGATATCCTAAACTTTTTGTGAAAGGTAAAACAAGACACTGAGACTGGTTTGGCGATGGTTCACTCATTTTGATTCGATTTCAGTAAGTGCGTATGATTGTAACTAGACTCTGTGGTTTCGATCTTGGGATCGGGAAACGTACCGACCTCATAAAATAAAAAGCAACGAGTCTAAGAATGTATCAAGAGTAGTAATAGTAGTTCAGGTCAGCGAGTGTACTTTAATTTTGAACTAACTGAAGATGCAGACGAACTGTATTCGGTTGTCATAGTAAATTTTTACTAAGTAAAGTGTGTGGCATATTTTAACCATTCTTGGTTTTACATTTTTTGAATAATGATGCATTGCATTATTATAGATACTGTGGAAATTGTTCTTAAAACTGAAGATGACGTTTTGTATGGATATATTGAGTAGCTGTATCATTTTAATATACATCGACCTCCGCGAAGTCATAACCTGCGGAACTTCCGCGAGATACTCGGACAATCTCGGCGATTTTTGTCAATGAGGCACCAGCCAAACGGGGCCCCATATTATCCTGCCACCTTTGAAAGTCGGTTACAGTAATTTTTCCAACTCAATTAATCCAGTAAATCCTGAATATTAAAGACCAAATTAAGAATACAAATAAATAAATAATATTCCAGTTAATATTTCGTTGATTATACTGTACTTCATAAGGTCTTAGTCCACTGTCAAGTAATTTGGCCAAATTTCAAGTCTAATTTTTTGTCATTGGTCGTCAAAATATGAAGAAAGTGGACTTCACTTTGTTGCCTCATTTTCTGATGTCGTCAAAAAAATGGTTGACTGTTGCACTATAGGGACTTATTACATTACAATAAATTTAATGTTATACTTCGTAAAGTTATAAGTATTTGAATTTGCATTGCAATGGTATTGTGTTTATTTTTTTATCAGTGAAGAGATGCGTATCTTTCTATCTATCTATCTATCTATCTAATTTTGTATTTACAAGAACAACGAAAACCAACATCATTAGAAAAATTGTATATTTTCAGTATAATACGCATCCATACGTTGTGGCCACGCCGCAACCCTGCTTCCCGTTCGATCAGTTGTTTATCGACGTTGCGTTTTGTTGAGGAGAGTAGTATAGCCGCAAAAGGGGAGAGTGCAGGAATGTTTCAGGTTATTATGTAATGTTGCAAAGGGGGGTGGGGGTTGTTGCAAAGGGGGGAAGGGGGTTGTTGCAAAGGGGGTGGGGGGAAAACTTGGAGGCGGCGTTATCCCCCAAGAGAAAGGAGGAGGAGGAGGAGAGAAAGGAGGAGAGGTGTTCACCTGGCAGGAGCCAAGTGCACATTAAGACTTCCAGCCGAGTTGGCGTTGTTTTATAGGCTCCTAATCAGCCAGTTGGCGTAAATGGCTTGAGTTGCCAGATACCGCGATACCATTGTATACATTATTATAGACTCCTAATCAGCCAGTTGGCTGTAAATGGTTGTCAGATACCTCTTTTTAGCAGTATTATTGCATACATTATTATTATATACGCCTAATCAGCCAGTTGGCTGTAAATGAGTTGCCAGATAGCGCCATGTATTCCGAAGACAGAGTTGCCAGATAGCGCCATGTATTCCATTGTATACACTATTATAGACTCCTAATCAGCCAGTTGGCTTAGAAGGCTTAAATATTGCCAGATACCGTTGTATACATTATTAGAATACCGGTAGTAGAAGGCATAACAATAAACAACATTGCATCATTCTTTTTATTATAAATATATGGAAAATAAATATACATTTCAATATGTACATAACAGAAATATATACACACAATTATATATAAAATAAAATATACATTTCATATACACTTCAATAGAAATATGTACATAACAGTACAGGAGAAATATACACACACACACACACAATTATGGTGATATATAAAATAAAATATACATTTCATATACACTTCAATAGAAATATGTACATAACAGTACAGGAGAAATATCAAGCAAAATATATATATATATATATATATATATATATATATATATATATATATATAAACACAAATCAATAGAAATATGCGTATAATCGGGGAAATGTCAAGCAAAATATATATAATACAATTCACTTTTTTTTCAAAATACTAAACTCGGTCTTAATCGAGTTTACAATTACATCATTATTGCTCTGCATTACGCAGTATATGCGGCTTAATAATATTTCACCGCTTAAAGTATAGGGAAACCTGTATTCGATATGAAGGGCTTTCATATCGTTCAGTACTATTTTTGTTCCCACTTTACAACCGGTTGGTAAGTCATCTTTAAACACGTCTAGAATACAATCAAAAGCACGCACAAAGAGTTCATCGTTAGCTACATTATTAAACACAAGTTTATAAGAACGCTTTTCCAATCGAGGGTTTATTTCTACCGACTCGAGCTTTTCAATCGTGAACTCTTCACTCAACATAGCGGCAATTGAAATAATCTTCTAAATCGTTACGACAACTGCGCGTTATATAAAGAAATAGTTCTTCAGGGTGAACGGTGTAGGTGAGCTCAGCCTTGTACCGATCAATTGCTTTGTACCAAAGTTCATGGTATTTCAAAGAGTCTAAACTTTTTAAATAAACATCCAGCACTAGACCATTCTCACCAGCCCTACACTCGGTAAACCCATCGAGCAGAGCAGTGTATGCGTATTCAAGTACTGTATCAAAATAAAACATATCCGTAACACGCGCGTCTAATATAGGTTTCAGTTTACGGAATCCGACGATTTCAAACATTCTGTCGAGGATGAAACGGTTTCGCGTAGGAATAAGAGCGTTATTATCAGAAGCATTCTTCCACATCAGCCTTATATCAATGCACGGCCGATCGTTATTTATACACAACGTACATACAACGGCGTATGAGGGCGCGTCACTAATCTGCTCTCTTCTTGTACCTACGTTAGCAGGTATTTTATAACGATCTTCACACCACTTCTCAACTATCACGAAGATTCTATTCATCTCCTCGATACTTAAATAAACCCGTTTGTTTGTCGGTCTACATTCCGTTTCCAATACATAGCTAATGGTACCGGAATTACGCCTGAACACGCGCAACGATTTCGTCACGGACACATCGTACGAGGCGTTGAGAATGCTGCTCAAAGGAAGTTCCATCGTATTCGAGGAGCGCACGTCCACTCGGCTCAAGCTCTGAGATAACTATGAGCCGTGTGAGGCACAGGCAGGAATGGTTCGACGGGCGGCTGACTCGATGATACGTGAATGGGCATGTTCGTACGACTCGAATTGTTGCACATATTTGTTTTTCCGTTTCGTCACTACCAGCCTAAGCACTTTGGATAAGAACTAGGCGCTAATCATCTCCACACTCCGGCGCACTATTTGAGAGGAACATATGCTCATATTTTTCCTTTCTACCCATCAAACGATACTCGTCTCTAAAATCTGTTAAAAACTCACGCATGGCACTAGCCACAACCTCACTATGAACCTCATCATGATATACGTTAATATAGTGATAAAAACACCTAAGATTGTCCATGATCACGAGATTCACATTTTCAGACGTAGGGTATGAGTAATCGACATGGTGTAGCATGACGTAATACCGCTTGTCACACCACCCATCCACAAGGCTCATTATCCATACCTGCTGCTTCTCTTCTGCACGCGTTGTTTCTTTTACTTCACGGTGTATGTGAGACTTTATAAAGTTTAGCCCTGCAGCATACTTCAGCACATCGTCTGTGCAACGAAAGCCTTCAACAGTCTCACCAGAACATCCGTAGAGTATTTGTACATCTTGGAACTTCGCACAATCCAATGTGGTTTTAAAAGAGGCATAGGAGGGGGGAATAGGAAATTTTTCGGTATCCACCACATCCTCACACTTTACTGAATACCATTTCATAAACGTTGTGCAAGCAATATTAAAGGTAGCCATTTCAATATACGTCTGATCTGAATACACGTCTGATCTCTCGGGCTTACTGCGGTCGACTGACCACGCAGGGACTCCCAGATAGTAGCATGACTCACGCAGTGGGCGGAGCTTAGAACTTTCACCTACACACACACACACACACACACACACACACACACACACACACACAAAGGAGAAAGTGAAACGCTATTTGATTTATTTAATAAACGAGATATTCAAGTTATATATATTTACAAATACGATTTAATAAACGAGATATTCAAGTTATATATATATATATTTACAAATAGATACGATTATATACAAGACGTGTGAGTTAGAAGCATCATTGGTATCCAAAGGGTACGATATCATAGGTGCCAGGTAACTGGTAACGTTTCCTATAGGTGTTACGGCACACCATCGTACCCCTAAGTTCCTTCACGCCTCCCAGCTTCTGCGCCCGAAAATTGTGGGTGCCTACAATTAGTTGGTGAGGTTGCAAACATACTAGATCCTTCAACGACTCAAAGTTAACAACCTCCCGATTCGCATGGTTGAGCGTAATACCCTTTGCCTTCACGATATATTTCATTTCATCCCCTACCCTGACCCGTACCCCATAAGTCTTAGGTCCTGTTGAGATAAAAGAGTCGGCGTATGCGTCGTCCCCATACTCATCCTTGATCTCATCAGTGAGCTCGCCGAGGAACTCCCCAATAGCGGGCATGTAATCACCCTCCCTCTCTGTGAATATCACGCTATCAGTATCGGCATACAATACTCTCCGCCCAAGAGAATGCAATAGACCCCAAAGTTTTATACGGGCGTAGGCTGTTGTGAAGCTCGCCACAGGTATGTTTGTAACCCTTGAGGTATCTGGCAAATTCAGTGTTGTTGTACTTTATTACGTAAGTATTACCTACATTCACGATCTCCATGACCTCTTTATCGGGGGCATTGGCATAATCCCAGACATCGCTATAACTTTGTGCCAAATGAATGTTCCCTCTGCCGGTATTCTGCGCAAATTTTCCCCATAGACTGTTTAGACACAACTTTGCACTAAAGCGCTTGCCAGGATTCTTTACAATTTGGACACGATCAAGTTGTATACCTTCGCGGTCGCGGTAACGTTGAATATAGGCAGACTTTTCATCTTCGGTATCAACTCCTCGCGGATACCCTGATGCTTCAACCTTATCCTTCAAAAAGGCGTTTATATATGGTGTGAAAAGGTTGGGGAGCTTCTGAAACCTCCACACCTCGTGTATCTTCAGTATTCTATAACCATGGCGTACGGCTAGGGCCAGCTCAGGACTTGTATATACGCCTCTGATCTTACGCTGGTGGGGTATATGGTTACATTCGCCGTTATCCTCTTCCGCGCACTTCACGCACAGGGGAAACATGAGCTTGTCGTCGATAACGACAGGTAAGATCGGCATCCATAAATTGCGTGGGGGGAGTACGTCTACGAAAGAGAGCCCAAAGTAATGATCATTCAAATTTTTTGAAAATTCATTGATGGAGGGTATGCTAGGTTCCACCAGTTTCTCAGGAGCGCCCACGGGGTACGGATGGCTCTTCATCACGTATGGGTATAAAGAACAGAAATCGTAGTAATGGAGCTTCACGCCCACCGTAGGTGGAAAGTATAGTCTGAATGGATTTGTACGTCCTCCAAACAAGCTATCACCACATTTGAGAGGGTCCAGCACCATTGAACGCTTGATCGTTTTTATTTCCTCACGGTATACATCGTCTGTCTCCATCCGTGCATCATATTCATGCTCCCACAAGACTTTGTGAGTGAACTGTGATCCTATAAGTTGATCGCGGGTGCGGGTCCCTGCAAGACAGTCGGCAGGAGATCTACCGTGGATATCTCCGACGATACCGCACTCAGGGCGGGGGCATCCATGCCACCAGCATCCATTAAAGGAATACACAGTCTTCACACCAGTGACACGGTTTTCACTTAACCCATCAACCCAAAAAACACGTCCATTAATCTTAATGGGTACTTCACCCGTGTTGCGGGCGTGCTTTATGTATACACCTGTTTGTTGCTGCAGGTGTATGAGCCAGTAAATAGCCTTGTGTCCGTAACTGCGAGGGTTGTTTCGGTGAATAATGGCTAAGGTGTCTTTAGGCATGAAGTTATTCTTGAACACCGTAAAACATAATGATGCGATGGTGGTTGCGACTTGCAGTGGATCGCATTTGAAACGGGCTATGTACATACTTCTAAAGGCCTGGAAACATACTCTAAGCACGCGCACATCATTCACGCAATAACGCTCACATTCATCAGCTATATTATAAGGGTTACTTTCATTAAAACGGTCGTAGTATCGATCAAAGTCTTCAAGTTCATCCATGCAGTCAAAATAATGTTTGGGGGGTGGTGGGCCTACGTAGTTTAAAGTCTCGCTGGTGAGGAAAGTGTATGGGAAGTATCCTTTGGAAACTTCAGCTGCTACTCCCATCACCTTGGGTAGCTTTGCTAATTTACAAGGTGTGAATAATAAAGTATCTTTAAATTGTACATTGCCTCTTATCTGCATCTGTATTAATTTGGTGCCTCTTTTCAATGGATCACCTGTAAATATCTCAGAGGATTCGTGTTCAAACAACTCCTTATAAAGGAACTGCGTGTCAAACTTTGCCCCGTTATGGGCGAGAATATACACAGTCATTTTTTTGAACTTGTCGGCTAACTTGACAATATAGGACACAAATAGTTTCACAGGACTATCGCTGACATTCGTTTTAAAAACGTTTGTCCGTTTACCGCATTTGGGGCACTCGTCACATTCGATACCCATACACTCATCACAGATGGTCTGGCTCACAAGTAAATGTGGAATTACCTCTTTGGTTTCAGCGTTCGTATATGTTTCTATATCGTAGTACACAGTTATACAAGGGTTATTTTTAGGCTTAGCATCTTTCATATAACACACATGCTTTACTCCATCCGCCTTATATTCCTCCTGGCATGTAGGACAGTGAATTACGTCGCACTTGTGCTTAAATTTTCCCAATTATCCATTGTGTGAAAACATACCACATTCACAGATTCTCATTTTCCTGCACGTACCAATTGATTTATGGAGATCAAAGCAGCTATTATTGAAAAATGTGCGTCTACACACATCACAGTCTCTCTTCTCAACTACACGGCTTTCACATTTGTGCTTTTACACTGCTCACATACCATGTGACATTCTTTACAATGTCTCACTATATCATCCGCAAACTCGAGGCACCCCTTACACAAATCATGATGTCTCCCATATTTTCGACTTTTGTCATAACTCGCGTAAAGCCCCCTTATATTACGGATGGGGAGATACGTTGTCCCTGACAATCCTAAAATAAGTAGGGGCCTTGTACGATCTCTCACACAGCTTTTAAAAACATACACAGTCCGGTGGCGATCATCCAAACCAAATATAACTATGCGCACATTCATTTCCTGTTCTACCTTTCTCAGCTCTTCAGGACCCATATTACAGTCAAATTCAAGTTCACAGTCTACAGCTAGTTTACGGGCACGCTCAACGATCGTAGGCAGCCAAATTTTTTGAGTCCGTGTATTTTGTACAGTAAACATACGTGCTAAGAGTACTGCTATAAAGCCGCAACCACGATCGACGTTTATATGCCTTCGGTAAATAGTTGGAGAATTGAAGTTAAGAGTGTACGGTATGGCACTATGACCCGCAACACGGAATACACGGTCAATATTTACCGTGAAGTTGTCCATATTGAAGGCTATACTACTTTGGACGGCTTGCATTATACGCCCTAATATATATTCTACATCTTCAGCAGCCAAACGTCTAACGGTACTATCACCCAATAATCGTCTACATCACCGTCATCTGACCCGAACCCAAAGGACAGACTCGTCCTGACCTCACGCTCGTCGCGATTCTGAAGAGCAAACTCTATAATACGCTCTACAACCCTGCGTATCCCGCGCTCAATTCCATTGCTATACAGGGCTCTATGGTCGACCCTGACTCTATACCGATTTCTAGTCAAGGCGAGGGTGGGGGCTGCGGCGCGCACCAACTCGAACGTAATAACATCCTCAACAGAACGGGGGGCGGATGAATTAGTGGCTATATTAGGTGCTGCTGCTGGGGGCCCTGTTGCGTAGGAGGGTTGGGGATCTATTATTGTAGACTTAACAGAACGGGGGGCGGAATAAGGGGGTATATTAGCGGGAGGTGCTGCTGCTGGGGAGGTTGTTGCGTAAGAGGTTGAGGGTTGGGGGTCTGCTGCAACAGGTACGTATTTCGGCCGCTTTATACCTGATGTGGGGTTCTCATACCTCCGCTTTGGACGTGCAACCTGTATCGCTGGTGAGGGTTCAGGGGAGGAGATCACAACTACACTGTCATCGTCATCCGTAATGATAGGGTGCTCTACCTCATCGTCGGTTCTGTGGGAGAAGAAATATAAGGATCAGCACTCAAAATTTGTAATATTTTGTAAATGACCCACTTAGGAGTGTGACGTGTTAGAAATGGACTCTGTAGAAAAATTCAGATTCACGAGCCCATCCACATGTATTATATCTGGACCTACAGGATGTGGTAAAACTGTGTTTATGCTTAAAATCATTAAAGAAAAGGGCGAGATGTTCTCGAAATTTGTGCATAAAGTTATATGGTGCTATTCGACGTATCAATCAGTATTCAACGAGTACCAAGATGATATTTTGTTCCACAAAGTGTATATGACGTTAATTCGCTAAAGGAACTGAACATACAATCATTGTAATTGACGATCTCATGTTGGAGATGGATAAAACGTTTGCCGAGACATTTACAGTATACTCCACCATCTTAACATAAGCGTGTTCTTCATCAATCAGAATCTATTTTTCAAAAATAGATACATGCGCGATGTGTCGTTAATACGCAATATCTAGTCTTATTCGCGCAACGTAGAGATGTATCACAAATTGGGGTATTAGCCAATCAAATGTTCCCGAATCAGCGTAAGGAGTTTTTGGAAGTTATAAAGAAGCTACAAGCACGCGTTACGGATATTTGCTTTGCGACCTTCATCCGCGAAACACGTTTAGAGTGCTTCTGCGAACGAATATATTTCCAAACGAGCCTGAAACGGTGTATATTCCAGAATGACAAAGAGACTAAAGAAATACCATGAATTAATAAAATCTATCATCGACTGCCCCGGGCAATGCAGCAGATGTTTATTAAAAATATCGACGCCGACTTTTTAAAATGCATCTGTGAAATCTGTCTTAACGTTATAAATTGCAATGTATCAATGAAAACCCATCAGAAGGCTCGCCTACGCCGCTACAAGAACATAATACGTACACTCGCTCGTAAAAGTCAAACTGTAGCGAAGAAAAAAACGAGTTATTGTGCAAACAGGAGGGTCATTTCTCCCCATCTTATTTCAGTTTTGGGCCCTTTACTGACTAGATTAATATAATGAAGAAAGTGGTAGTGATTCCCCACGAGGTGTACGCTTCACTGCAAAGAGACACGGATCTAGATCCCCGTAAAAGCAGACTTAAAAGAATGGAAAGCGAATTGTTAGCCCTATTAAACAGTGAAAAAACCCTGATGAGAAAAGAATCTTATACCAAGAAGCTCTGCAGAAATTTCTTCACGAGTACGAAAATTATAAGAGCCCTACAGAGATTCCTGTGGTTATTAGGCACAGCACGGGGGCCGATGGCGACATAGGATCTGTGTCCGACGATACAGCTGATCAACCAAAAAGATTAGCCACACAACATATCGAACATGTATTAAAAAATACCCTCCCACTTACTGTACATTGAGGAGTAAAGGCTTAAGTCTTTATAATCTATTGAATGAGGATCCCGCCATACAATGGACCGATACAGGGGAGATCATTGTGGAAGGATCAAAGGTACAGGGATCGAATATCGTAGACATTGTCCATGATCTGGTGAGAAAGTGGGATAGGCCATCACCATCAGGATGGAAGCATATTAAAGCAAGACTACAACAAATAAATGTCCCTAAAACGTTGATAGGAAATCTGAACAGGTTAAAAGACTTGGAACATGCAACGCCTGTGACACAATTGAAGGCGCCGTCACCCCCGGCGGTAACACCTTTGAAGAGGAGCAAGAAGAGGTTAAACCAACCCTACCCACGTGCCTCTAAAATACGCAAATGGCTAACGTATTAACTAAACGTTATTATGACATTTCTACCCCATCCTCTTACGGCGGCGTAGATAGACTGTACAGAAGTGTTTACGGAGTAGGAAAAAAAGATGTTGAAAGATTTTTGAGGGAGCAGGACGCTTATACGCTTCATAAGCCTGTGAGAAAAAGGTTTAAAACAGCCAAGACAACGGCTTCCTCGATTGATTCTATTTGGCAAGCAGATTTAACAGACATGCAAAGATATTCTGTGTATAACGATGGTTACCGCTACATTCTATTCATAATAGACGTGTTCTCTAGATATCTGTGGCTAGTTCCTCTGAAAAATAAATCACCTGAAACAGTTGCTAAAGCCACCAAAACGCTAATGTTAAAAGAAAACAGGGTTCCTGGCTATTTTTGTACGGATATGGGGGAGTTTATAGGCCATGCTTTTCAGAATATGTTGACAGAGTTTAATATCAGCTATTACACAACCAATTCTATACATAAGGCTTCTTTAGCTGAAAGAGTTCAGCGCACCATAAAGGAACGCATGCACCGTTATTTTACACATAAAAACACATACAGATTTCTAGACATTCTGGAATCATTGGCATCATCCTACAACCGCTCACACCATCGCACGATTGGGGCAACACCTAACGAAGTTTTAGAAAGAGGTACGCTCCCGAGAAGAGATGGACCACCACCACCACCACCACCACACACTGTGCGCTTCAAACCAATGATTATGTAAGGCTGTCGCGTTCGGGGAATAAATTCGCAAAGGGTTTTGAGCAAGGATGGACACGCGAGATTTTTAAAGTTAGGGCTGTGAGACCTAAAGGTGTGATAATGATGTATTACATTGAAGATTTGAATGGGGAAGAAATATCAGGAGGCTTTTACCGCGAGGAATTGCAGAAAGTTGCGTTTAATTTAGAAAAAAATGTGTTTAAAATTGAGAAATTTCAGGAAGCAAAGGTTCAGGAAGGAGAAAAATGTACCTGGTGAAATGGCTAGGGTACCCAGAAAGCTTCAACACCTATATAAAAGCTGATGCAATAATGAAGCTTAAATAGTATGCAACATGGCTCCTAACCAGTTCTACGTCACACTCCCGTCCTCCTCGTCCCTGTCTGTACACCCTAACAACACGCTAGCCAACTTTGTAACAGAACTCCATGGGCACATTGATTGGGTCGTGATTCGTATGAGGTGGGGATATGCGAAATTCAGCTGGACACTGTCTTTTTAAATATTGAACATAAGAAACCGTTTTTAACGATTCTTAGAGACATTGACGAGTGTGAAAAAGCTGGGGTAGCTATGGATGAAACTATGCGCATCGCTTGGACTAAGATTGCACGGTATTACAGTACAGAAGTAAGACTAGGGCCGGGTCAATATGTTCGGCCGAGGATGTTGTGAGAGGCTTAAACGTAAGTTTAAGAACTCAAACCTTACGAATGATTTAGTATATGAAATCGTAAACAACCCTGCACATACACTAATCCTAAAATCAAAGACTACAGATGTCTTAAAGAACATAGAAAGTTCAAAATTCTAACCAACGGCCGATATAGCGCAGCCTTCCAAAGAGACACATTTCACGAGACACAGTATAACTTGTCCAGATTAATGTATCAATTGAAGATGGAGAAATTGGCTGAAAGGTCCAGACATGTGCTATATTTACAGTAATATAGTGGAGCACCAGTTTGTTGGGGATACCCAGGCACGCCTGCTGCGCATTGCTCACATCCCCAACCATAAGAGGAAGGAGTTTGAATTTACATATGACAGACCCCATTATGTGAATGTCGCAACTAATTTAATAACCAATATCACATATATATAAGAACGATTGAGGGCGAAAACTTCCCATTCGGTAACGGGAGCTTAACAGTGAAGCTACACTTTCGACGCACTGAGTTATAATGGATAGAAAGCCTTTCACCGCTATCGAGGGATGCGATACCAGCGCGGTAGTGGACTTGGATCCATTTTTTCATCCATACTACGTACGGCTGTTCCTTTGCTGAAGAGGGGTGCCAGATACCTTGGAAGGAAAGCGCTACAATCAGGCCTTAACACTGCAGAAGACATATTGGCGGGGCTAAACCTAAAGAAGCTCTAAAAAAACATTTAAAGCGTACACGGAACGAAATCATCAAAGATGCAAAGAGAAAAATGCGTGGTGGTGGAAGAAGAAGAGGAGGGCTCCCCGGAAGAAGAAGAAGGGGTCACGTGGTATTAAACGTAAAAGGCTATCAAAAAAAGAAATGCTGTAAGCGAATGAAACCTATGGTTGACCACTTTTTTTGACTGATATAGCTAAGGATATTGATCTCATGAATCATAGTTTGTTTACCACTTTGTCGAGAGAGGAGTCACTATTTCGCCATGGCACGCTTCATCCACCCATGTAGTTCACAATGCTGTAAATCGGAGCTGTCCTTTTTTGAGCTCCCGCCAACCCAAGTTTCTATTGAGCACAGTGACTTTATTACAATTAACCCTTTAAACACAATTAGTTCCCCGAGTGCACCTATAGAATTCGTGATACCCAGCTCAGGTCCTTACTTTTTTGATCCAAGCTGTGTGCACATGTACGCTAAGCTACGTTATAGCCCATTCTGATGGAATGGCCTGCGATGACAAATATGCTGTATACCTGAAACAAACTTTCTGCACGCCATATTCAACCAGTGTGACGTATATTTAAATCAGACCAACATATCGGCAGGCACGGGGTACTATCATCTACGAGCCTATTTTGGAAAATGTCCTCAACTTTTCCAACGAAGCGAGGCTACCTTTTTAAGTGCGGAGGGATATTATCAAACTAAAGATGAAAATAGTATAAAGGACAAATTTAAAAATTCTAAAAAGAAAATATACGAGTGTTTTGGACGGTTGCACACAGATTTCACTTTCCAGGAGAAGTTGCTTGTGAACGGGGTGGATATGAAATAAAGCTCACCCGCACGAGTCCTGAGATCTGCTTAAATCTGGATGCGAATCAAGAAGAGGGTGCAAAGTCCGTTGTGGTTCACATTATGGACACATACCTCCGCGTACGGCGAGTGAAATTAAGTTCACCAAAACAACTAGAAATTGAGAAAAATTTACTAAACGCTACAGTGAAATATCCTATTAACAGAGTGCAGATCAAACTATATACGGTTCCTGCAGGGTTGGCATCGAAGCAGATAGAAAACATTGCCCTGGGAAATCTTCCTAAAAGGATATTAATCGGCATGCAGGACCACGCTTCGGTGAATGGAAAATATAAAAAGAGTGCCTTTAAATTCGAGAATTTCGGACTTAAAAATATAACTCTATACGTTAATGGCACTGCTTTGGGTGGAACAATGGGTACGGACTATTCATCAGACGCTGTGTTACCTCTTTGTGCCAGAGCCTATAGTAATCTGACCCATATTGCAGGTGATTGTGATGAGCTTGGTAATGGGGTAACGCAGGAAGAATTCATTGATCAATTTAACCTTTATCCGTTTGACATTACACCTGACTTATCTGCTAGCGTAAATACCCATTTAACACCACAGCAGAGCGGTAACATCTCAGTGCGGCTGGAATTCGCCAAGCCTATAGACGCTCCTATTAGTGTACTAGTATATCTCGAATCGCAAGCCCTAATAGAAGTAGATAGATTTAGAAGCGTTATCACTGACTTTTAAAATGGATGCTAATACACTTCAGAAAGTAATGGAGCGAGTCACACGTTCCAAATTTATCGGCGTGTTTGCGAAGAATGAAACATTGAGTTTGCCAAGTACGCGAGAATGCGGTAGTCTTATTGTGAACACAGACATCATCGGTAATGAAGGGATTCACTGGATCGCTGTCTATTTTAAAAATAGACAGCGCCTGTACTATTTTGATTCACTCGGTACTCAACCCTGGAGTGACCCTATTATTGTAAAATTTCTCGCTCAGTTACATATTCCCGAAGTTGTATGGAACCCATTTCGTATGCAGGGATATTTACTAATGTTTGCGGAATGTACTGTGTCTCATTTCTCATGCATATGTCAAATGATAAAGAATTTATAAATTTTTTAAATTTATTTGACCCGTGTCACACTCACCGAAACGATGAAATGGTATGCAGACAGATAAAAAACCGTTTTCCAATTGTACGTACTCGTTGTATATTATAATGTTTTTGTTCGTATTTGTAACGGTATATTCGTTTATTGTACTGATTTCTTTCATTTAATAAATTTATGAAAATATATTGTGTCTTCTTATCCCAAAAAGATCGAAAAACACTTACATTATTTGACATTGTTGACTGATTAGTATATCATCCGTATTCCCTTCAAAAGATTGTATAACTCGTGTCAAATCCTCATCGGACCTTAAAGGAATAATGAAAACATATACAGAGTATACAGACAGACAGATCCCCATTATGTGAAGATATCTTTGGTTCGAGGAGTGAACGCCATAAAAATTTCGATTTTAGCATAATGGGGAAATAACATTGATTGACATTTTTGACTAGTATCTATTTGACGAAATACTACAACTCTCCGTATATATATAAAATCGAATTATGGACACTTACATTTCTATGGTAGTCCCTTGCGTCGGATTGTAAGGAGCGTCACTGCAAATATCTTCTACGGTTTGCGTCGAAAATAGTTCGCCACAATCAGCCGCATTGAAAAGACTAATTGTGGTTAATGCTGCAGTATCACGTTCTTCATACAAGTCTGGGGAGACGTACAGGTCCATGGTGGAGGATGTGTGACACTGCTGACTGATCAGTATATCATCCATATTCCCTTCAAAAGATTGTATAACTCGTGTCAAATCCTCATCGGGCCTTAAAGGAATAATGAAAACATATACAGAGTATACAGACAGACAGATCTCCATTATGTGAAGATATCTTTGATTCGATTACCAATTTCGATTTTAGCATGATGGGGAAATAACATTGATTGACATTTTTGACTAGTATCTATTTGACGAAATACTACAACTCTCCGTATATATATAAAATCGAATTATGGACACTTACATTTCTATGGTAGTCCCTTGCGTCGGATTGTAAGGAGCGTCACTGCAAATATCTTCTACGGTTTGCGTCGAAAATAGTTCGCCACAATCAGCCGCATTGAAAAGACTAATTGTGGTTAATGCTGCAGTATCACGTTCTTCATACAAGTCTGGGGAGACGTACAGGTCCATGGTTGAGGAATGATTATTCACTGATGCGAAAATAGCTACTGTTACTCCCAACTGAAAATATCCCCTTTTATATGCACATTCGCCAAGCTCCGCCCAAAAGACCAGATGTCCGTCGTGATTGGCTGCCGATGTAGCTGGGTGGAGCTATGACGTGTACCATTCCGCTATAACGGGTACGGACGAGTAATTGCATCTTTATATTTTCACTAATAGAATTAATGCTCTTATTCTCCTTTGAAAATTATTTGGTGATTCGTATAGAACTTTTGACATTGATTCCAAATATGGTTTCAGAAGTTTTCTATCACCCATAGTTTTCGAGAAAATAATATTTCCATTTACTCAATTTCCCGCATCATTAGTCACTAATGTAATCGAGAGGGTATAAAGAAATATATCATAATTATATTTTAAAATAACATTCGGTTTCAACGTTAAACTGTAGGTCTAAGGTGGTCATTACACATAATAAAATAAAGTGGTTGGCAGATAAATGGGCACCCTACGTGTCCTAGTGGTTAAGACGCGGGGCTGTTGATGGTTCAAACTGTAGGTCTAAGGTGGTCATTACACATAATAAAAGAAAGTGGTTGGCAGATAAATGGGTACCCTATGTGTCCTAGTGGTTAAGACGCGGGACTGTTGATGGTTCAAACTGTAGGTCTAAGGTGGAGTAGAAAGCTTGACCTTCGTCAGAATGAACAATTCGGGCGGAAGAACCAAAGGTTATCCAAAGGGTATATATATATATATATATATATATATATATATATATATATATGATATATATATATATGGGATGAAATTCACAATAAAACGTGAAATGAATGAATGCTGAAACAAGGAGTGAGGCGAGGTTTTGCTTGATTTGACTCGTAGAAAGGTAAAATAAGGCCGACCGAGTTGGGCAGATTCTCGGAAATCCTTTCCTCTATCGGATTATGTTTGGGTATAAAAAGGTCTCTAGGGACACGATTCGAACTGATTTAGTTTCTGCCTTTCATCGTGTGTGTGTGTGTGTGTGTGTGTGTGTGCATGAGTTGTTTATTATATATATATATATATATATATATATATATATATATATATTATATATCAAGAGTGGTCTGGAAGGAGATGTTTCATAATTTTCTTTCCGGACGTTTTTCCCACTGTTATTCGTGACTTAAATATTCATAATAAAAATCAAGTGTCTAAAAAGTTATTTAATAAGCAGAAATAAGATGTTTAAAAGAACAGATATTCTCCGTCCGACCCCGCTATAGTGGCTTGGGCAATTCCAAATGAATAATTTCTTTATTTTTCGTCATTTTTTCATTTTTTCGTCGCAGGAATGAGGCTATATGTTTCAGATCTGGTTTTAAAGCTTTTGTTAATGAAGAATATTAAATATACTCGTATTTATAGTAAATATTGATGTAGTCTTATGATAATACAATAACTAAAATTTTAGTTATCTCATTCACATGAATTGGAACTCTTTATTCACGTTTGCTATTATTTATTGATTGGTGCATAATTAGTTGGGTATCCCTTATAAAAATCATTTCTGTCTAATGATTTATTTATTGGGTAACTTTACTAATTCTATTAACGCGTTAATCTTTCTGAAACATGAAAATTCGATAAGTTCAATATAAATATATATTGTGGTATTTTATATGGTTCATTAGTTTATTATATATACAAGTACACGAATTATTTATTGGGTAACTTTTGGACAGAAATAAGATGTTTAAAAGAACAGATATTCCCCGCTATAGTGGCTTGGGCAATTCCAAATGAATAATTTCTTTATTTTTCGTCATTTTTTCATTTTTTCGTCGCAGGAATGAGGCTATATGTTTCATAAGTTTTCATCTCGTTTGGTGGAATTGTATCGTAAATTATTTAAATGAAGTTTCATAATTAAATTAATTGGTTTTACTGTTATTTAGGAAAATTTATATTGGGAGCAAACGTTACAATAATAAGCTTATGTCGATATAGTTACCCATAAAAGTTTTAATTCGGTGATGCTCTCATAATTCGTTGGGTAACCCTTATAAAAATTCGTTTTCTGTCTAACAAAATAGGGTAACTTTGTTAATTCTATTAAAGCGTAATGAAAGAGGCGCTTGTGTTATTTTATACGGTTGAATCTTGAATAACCATATAAATATATATTGTGGTATTTTATATGGTTCATTAGTTTATTATATATACAAGTACATTTGGAATAACAGCCGTCATATATGTGTTACACGATTAATGGGACACATGGCGCTATCTTGAATACCTTGCGCTATCTGGCAACTCAGCCAGAATAGAGGATTATAAAAGATCGCGAAGCTGGTGAAGTACCATTCCCCCTCGGCTCCCGCCGAGTAAGGAGCTCTGCTCCTTCTATTTCTGGCCCTTTGGTAAACCCCTTAGTGGCCTCTTAGGTTAGGGAAACGAAAATAAATTGGGGGAGAACTCCACTCTGTCCTTCAGGTGTCTCTCTCCCTCCTTCAGGTCTCTCTCTCTCTTTCTCTCTCTCTCCTGCATGTATCTTCCTCCTTCAGGTGTCTCTCTCTCTCTCTCTCTCCTGCATGTTTGCCTCCAGCATGTGTACTGCATGTGTACATCCAGCATGTGTACTCCTGCATGTGTGCGTATGTGTGTACCTCCAGCATGTGTACCTACTGCATGTGTACCTACTGCATGTGTGCGTATGTGTGTACCTCCAGCATGTGTACCTACTGCATGTGTACCTATCCTCTCTCCTTCAGGCGTCTCTCCCTCCTACAGGCATCTCTCTCTTCTTCAGCTCTCTCTCCTTCAGCTGTCTCTCTCTCTCTCCTTCAGGCGTCTCTCTCACCTTGGCTCAGCCAACTGGCTGATTCTGGCTGATTAGGAGCCTATAAAACAACGCCAGCCCGGCTGGAAGTCTTAATGTGCACTTGGCTCCTGCCAGGTGAACACCTCTCCTCCTTTCTCTCCTCCTCCTCCTCCTTTCTCTTGGGGGATAACGCCGCCTCCAAGTTTTCCCCCCACCCCCCTTTGCAACAACTCCCACCCCCCTTTGCAACATTACATAATAACCTGCAACATTCTTGCACTCTCCCCTTTTGCGGCTATACTACTTGTGTGTCTCATGGAAAAAACCTCAGGGGACCATTCTGAGTTCAATCCCATGGTTTTAGGAAAGTTAATCGCCCACAATTCATCGCTCACACATTTCACCGATATATATATATATATATATATATACGTACTATATATATATATATATATATATATATAGTCGTGCTGGGCTAATGTAGCGAGTGGCGTTCCTCAGGGTTCTGTATTGGGCCCCTTGCTTTTTCTTATATATATTAACGATTTAGATGTCGGCCTAGTCAGTACAGTTTCAAAGTTTGCGGATGACACGAAGCTGGGTGGTAGGGCGATTAATGACGAAGATAGAGGTAAAATTCAGAAAGATCTGAATAAAATCGTTGATTGGTCAGTCACATGGCAAATGAGATTTAACGTTGATAAGTGCAAAATTTTGCATATAGGTTCGCGTAACGGTAAATTTGCGTATAGTATGTCAGGGAAAGATTTAACAAGCGTAGAGCAGGAAAAAGATTTAGGAGTTATAGTCACTGGTGATTTCGAAATATCTCAATATAATAGGACTAGAAATAACGGGTGTAAGTTGACAAGTAGAAGGTTCGAGACAGCAGTTGCGAAAAACTTTTTCACGCATAGAATAGTAAATAGCTGGAATAGTTTGCCGGTAGAAGTAATTAGTAGCACGTCTATAAACATGTTTAAAAATCGATTAGACGCATATGTTGATAGAAAGGGTATAGTTTAAGGTAGTAAAATTAAGGCTTTCTGGGGATAGATCCCACAGCTCAACACAAGTGTTGTGGGATATAGGGAGGCAGCGTCTTGGGTTAGGGGATACTCTCTGTCCTTACACACCCCATTTAAAGAGATTCCTCTGCCGAGCGGTGCCCCCATAGTACTGTGAGGTATTGAAAAACTCATGATCTTCACTTGCCCCACAAACACCTTTAAATGGGAGACCCAAAATGGTGCACACACATTTCTACATTACTGTACAGTCTTTACAGCCACACCTACTCTTTTTCTCGTAAGTGTATATATTGTAATGTATATGATTGTAAATTTTGACTTGGTCCGCTATCGATATGGACCGTGACCTGATGGATATCGTAATGAAATTGACTGGATTCTTTGGATCCGATATATTTGCATGTCCTTTATAAATAGATATAGAGTGTAACATATTTGTGGATAGTAGTCTATTATGACTTGATCCTCTGGATCAGAGATTCTGTCTTTAGTTTTAAATCGATAATTAATTAGTTTTAAATTGATAATTATTTAGTTTCGTAAAAATTGGTCGTTGCCAATTTACCGGCAGTTTTTACATAAATTTCTTATGTTCTTGTGGTTCGGAACCGACGTAAAATTGTAGGTCCCCTCCGCCACCACGGAGGACATACACAATACACGAACACAGTTAGGTAGACCAGCCATGAGTGGATCCTAGGGTCTTTGTTGGTCTGAAACATATATATATATATATATATATATATATATATATATATATATACACCCCCTATATATAATATATATTATATATATTATATATATATATATATATATATATATATATATATATATATTATATATATATATATGTTCGCCCCAACAAAATAAGAATGAATAAGAAAATGTTTGAAACAATATTTATTTACTAAAACCACAATAAAGAAATGTCATCTATTTATTTATTAAAACGATACTCAATAAAAAGTATTTGCGAAAATTATGTCTATTATCGTGGTTACTTTTTTCAAAGGTATTTAGGTCTAAGCCTATCTCTCTTGATCTTTTAACGAACCTTTGTTTACAAAAAAGTTGATTTTGGTACTTACGTATTATCGGGACTACCAAACTGTTTATTATGTATTTTTGCTCTCGTCATTTTCGTTTAAACTAACGAAAATATCACAACTTAACCTAACCAATCATCGAGGGCGTACAATTGACCTAACCGGGCGTACAATTGACCTAACCGGGCATTCAGTTGACCTAACCGGGCATTTTCCGTTTTATTTTGTCTAAAACACATTCTAATATGAAATATTATGAGCTATCTCTCTTATATATTCGACAATACAATGCTCCGAATCGCGCAATTGCGATATTTTCTTTTTTTCTTTTGAGGTTCGTGGCCACCTATGTACTGTTCAATTCTGATTTCACTTAAAGTTTGTTCTTTCTTAAGGCACTCCAGAAATTTCTAAATAGTTGGATGATGGGCAGCAATCTGTTCTTCTGGGCGATGAATTGTGGACGGTGAATTGTGGGCGATGAATTATCCTGAGCGATGATTTGTGGACAGTGAATTGTGGGTGATGATTTTTCCGGATACCCAATCCCATATTATATATATATATATATATATATATTTTTTTTCTTTTTTTAGTTTCAAAGTATGACCGTTCGTGGCCACCAAAAGAAAGGTGGATAGCAGAGCGAACACAGGACGAAGACTGAAACACCTAACGGAAATTAACAATAAACGGGAAAAAAAAAAAAAAAAAAAAACGTACAGAAAAATCATAGCGGAGTCACAGCCGGTAAAGAAGTCGGGAACGAAAGAGGAAGGAGAACAACCCGGTTACCGAAAAGTAGGGACCTTCAGATAGAATAGCGCCAAGCCTATCACAAGGCCCGACGCTCACCAAAAAAGGGAAAATACTCTGCACCCAGCGCAGAGTAAAGCGGACACTCCACCAGGAGGTGGGCAATTGTAAATGGAACGTTACAATTGGGACATCGGGACACCCGATCCCCGGCCATCAAATAGCCATGGGTCAGGTGGGTGTGGCCAATACGGAGGCGGGCCAGAGCCACCTCCTTATGGCGCGACCGATGGAAGGAAGAGGCCCAACATCCCAGTTTGGGTTTAATCTTGCAGAGTTTGTTATTTGTAGCGCCACCCCAGCGACTCTGCCACCGGGAGCGCATAAACCTACGAAAGCCAGGGATATAATCGGAAAAGGAGAGGGACACGGGTGAAACCTATAGTCGGCACGTGGAACGGGCAGCTTGATCGGCAGCCTCATTTCCAGCCACGTTAACATGTGCAGGGACCCAACAAAATACCACCTCCTTGCCACCAGAAGTGACAAGGATATGGCACAGTAACTGGATACGTCGGACCAGTGGATGGACAGGGTCGAAACACTCCAAGTCATCCAGGGCACTGCGGGAATCCGAATAGATGACAAACGACCCATCCAGATGCTCCCGCACCACTCCAGAGCACTCGGAATGGCATAGAGCTCCGCCGTGAAAACGGAAGCCTCATCAGGGAGCAAGGGCAGACGACTGGGGAACAGCCGCAGCCCCAACGCCATCCGACGACCTCGAGCCATCTGTGAAGACCGCAACACATGCAGAGTGACACGCTGTATGGTGAAGGAACAGAGACCGAAGCAAGGCAGAGTCAGAATCGGCCCTGCGAACGGGGCGCAACGCCCTACAGCATGTAACAGGGGTGCTCTCACAAGGTGCAACACCCTCGAAAGAGACCTGTATAACGGATGAAGGAGGAGTGCCCATACCATCGAGGAGGGAGGTCACCGTGTCGGTGAAATACCAACCCCCATCCCGGCAGAACGCCCTCTCAACCACGTGGAACAGAGGAGAGTTGGGAAGACGGAGAATCCAGAGATAGTGCTTGGCAATAGGGTGGAGTGATTGTTTAGTTTAAAAAATCAGGGGTGTTAAATAGTTGTCAAATGTCTCAAATTGAGCATTGGTGGTGGTTTTTGGTGGTTGCTGGTGATATCGCATCAGCAACCACACTCTATATGTGCCACGCCCACATGCGACTAAAAAAAAAACCTTTATTTTGCCTATTTGAGGCTCTATAATAGCTAGAAGCACAATCTAAAAAGTGCATCTTATGATTTTTTGATGCTGAGAACAACAAAATTATTTTCAAAAATGTACATTGATGTATAAACATATTTTTTGAGAGTTAAATTAAAATCAGTAGCTGTTTCTGTCCAACCTACTTTATATTTACTTCTATTTTTCAGAATTTTTATAACCTATTCAATTAATACTAGTTTAACGTCTTCAAGATTTTTAGTTACTTATGAAACGTAGAAGCCAGACAACAAAAGTCTTACACGGTGGCCATAGTTTTCCATCCATTGACAGTTTTCCTAATAGAAAATTACCTACCGCTGGACAAGTTGTTCAGCGTCTACTTAAGGAGCCAAACTGGAAAACCAAGGAAAACATCACAAAAGTTGCAGATGAGTTGAGGAAACAATGGATTTGGTGTAATGTTTATCCACTATCCTTGCGCACCATTGAGACGAAGGTGGACAAACTAGCAGCAGACTTTTCATGGTAAGTCATCATAACTTTCTATCCTGGGTAGTACTAAATTAATTACAAGAATGTCTTCTTAGCCAATAGTAAATTTTTTATTTTAAATATAATTTTGCTGTGATGTGCTCTGTAAACCTGTGACCTGTGAATTAATTTATCTATGTATTTCAGCCAAAATTTCTAAACTAAAACATATTTAAGCGATTTGTGACCACAATTTTTAATTTCTAATTAAGAAAATAATATTGATTTTTTAATATTTCACCTTCGAAAATGCATCAACAGGTTTCATCGGTACTCTGTCACAAAGAGAGGTTCAACCTATTTGGCAAAACTAGAATTGTTTGTCAAAGAGCTTGATTGTTTATTTGATATTTTTTCTGAGGGTCTTTCTCAACGACGAAAATTGGAGGAGTTTAAACTGAGGATGACTCAGGATGATTTCTCCTTCTGTGAGGATCAAAAATCTACGAGGCTAGGATACTGTTCAAGATTTGAGGAAAAGCTCAGAGGCAGATGTTAGATACAGGAGAAGAATAATTGACGATCAACGAGCGGAATTATGGTTAGTCAGAGAGTACATCATGACTTGAACCATTTTAATTAAACCTTTGATGTTTTTTATTATTATTATTATATATATATATATATATATATATATATATATATATATATATATATATGACAAGGAGGAATGTAAATGCCTGATGATGAGCGTATTGCTCGAAACGTTGCGCTTCAGTGAACGAAGCCGGAGAGAAGAGGCAAGTGCATCCACTAGATAGCTATAGGGGGGCACAGGGGGCGGTCCGCCCCGGGCGGCACTTTTGGTCTACTGCAATGAAAAAAAAAGGTTTTTTTTTATGTCGGGACAGTAGAAGGATACAAGACGCCAGACACAATTTTATTTTTCCACGAAAACACTGCTTACTTCGTTAATTTCCGACAATGGTAAGGATTGTGTTCCCTTGAAGATGGCCTTATTGACCATCATACCTATTTAAGCGCTTAGTTGTGCTTAATTAATAATAGCATTGGACTGGTATAAATGCATTTATTTCATTAAAAAGGGAAATAACCCATAAAGTTCTGTAAATACGTTATAATCTATAAATATACGTTTAATATTTATAAATATTTATAAATTTATCAATATCAAAACTAATATGCTGGTATTAGTTGTAAAGTATAATCTTGGTAACTCGGTTCCAAATATTGTAATACTGCTGCGGATTTTTCTCACAATTGCTGTTAGTGTTGCTAACTGTGAGGAGTTTTTCTAAACTAAAACTGATAAAGAATTACCTAAGATCTACTATAAGCACCTTGCGGTTGAGAAATCTTGCCATACTGTCTATAGAACAACAATTGACAGACGAAATAGACTTCGACAATGTCATCGAAGATTTTGCTAACAGAAAAGCAAGAAAAATAACTGTGTAGAATGTTGTATTTAATTTTTTCACTTCAGAAGTAAACATGTTGTCCTAATATTTTTCACAGGTTTTTTTCTATACGTCGTTTTCACTTTTTGTTTAAGTATGTTTGTTATGTGTATTGTGTTGTGTTGTGTTTCAAGGGGGCGGCAAACTCAAGGACCGCCCCGGGCGGCACAAACTCTAGCTACGCCACTGAGTGCATCACAACCTCAACCAGACAGTCCAGACACTACTGGTAGCTCTAGCGAAACTCCATCAGAAGACTCTCAAGATGATCCACAGCCTGCTGGTTCCTCTCATTGTAATTACCAAGATCTGGAGAACCTGTGCAGAGCTGTTGATAGGTAAATTAGCACTTGTGAATTGTGATTGTTCTTTAATAACTGTACTTAGTTGTATGTGCCATGTCATTTCGGTAGACTTAAAATGGATATCATTTTTCTCAACTTCAAAATACAATCTTGCAGGTATTCAATTTCCGACAGAGCAGGTGCAGCGGTAGCGTCATCAGTTTTAAAAGATTTTGGCATTGTCACTGATGATGACAACACTAACGTCATTGACAGGTAAGATTTCAAAATTATCATGGTTACATTTTCATCCACATTTCCTAAGCTTTTTTAACAAAATTACAATTACTACTACTAATAAGAAGTAAAGTAATTCTATTTAATTATACATATTATACAGGGTGTCCCATAAGTCCGGCATCATAGGAAAAATAATAAAAAAGGCAAATCAAAAGCTTTTATTTACAGAACGTGCTCAATATGTCCACCATTGTTTTCAATACACAAATTCAGACGTGATACCCAGTCAGCAAGCACACGGTGAATGATGTCAGGAGTAATGGTGTTACATGCCCCAATAATGCGCTGCCGCAAATGTTCAACACTCCTAATTTTCTCTGCGTATACGCAGCGCTTTCAAGTGGCCCCAGAGATAAAAATCTATGAGTAGAATTATCTGGATTTGTTCTTCCTTGCTCACAGACATTATGGCCTGTAGAAAGAGAAAAATATGAATTATGGTTTGTAGAAATAGAAAAATATGAATTTCTCCTATGATGCCGGACTTATGGGACACCCTGTACATTGTAACATGGAAAAATAAATTTCAAATATATTGGGCTCAGGCATAAAAGTCAGTGTATTTAGCCCATCACTGTTCATTGTTTCCTGTTGTACATATTCCTGTTTATCAGTGCTACCTCCAGCCTTATAAATTTGTAAACAATTTTCATTAATACAGGAGTAAACTACGAAGGCAACGGTGTAAGTACCGTGAACAGATCAGAGCTGAGGAAGAAGTATTCTTTGGTTTAGTGGACAGCATTTACGTTGATGGCCGACAGGATGGTACTGTGACAATTACAGAGTTAGAGGGGCGACATTATCAACAAACCAAAGTAGAAGAGTACTATGTTATAATTAGTTGGAGAACCGGGTAAGCCACTGTTTTCTGTATGGTATGTTTTAAATTTTTAGTGGATAGCATAAATTTGGTCTTAGTAACATTAAGGAGTAAGAACTATGCGATAGTTATATATGTTCATTGGTCATACCTGGTAATCTACTGATCTCAAATACATTTATTATTTCCTTAAATTTTGTTTAAAATGTTTCAGGAGGACATTATCTGATACATGTTACCCGAGAGAATGGGAACAGTGTATCAATTGCACTAAGTCTCTATGAAGCAGTGAAGGACACTGATCTGGAAAACAACCTGCAAGTCATGGGGTCAGATGGAACTGCAGTGATGACTGGACATAATTCAGGGGCGATCAGAGTCTTTGAAGAGCTTATTGGAAGACCACTGCAAAGGATCATATGCCTCTTACATTGTAACGAGCTACCTCTTCGTTATGTTTTCATGGAGCTCGATGGGACTACGAAGAGCCCTGATAGTTTTTCAGGGCCAATAGGAAAACAGCTAAGTGGTATGGTTTTTGAATGGGATGTCAAATTTAAGCCAATCAGGAACCAGAATTTCACTATATTGCCCAATGATGTAATTGATGATCTCAGTCGTGACCAATACTATGCTTATAGAATATGCATGGCAGTCATGCTAGGGACTATTGAAAAGGACCTTGAGCTTTTAGAAGTTGGGCCATTAAATCGCTCAAGATGGCTGACATTAGGTTGTAGAATACTCAGATTCTATGTTTCACAGAAAAAGCCGGGTTCAGTATTGATAACTGTTGCTGAGTTCTGTTTAAAAGTGTATTTCCCCAGCTGGTTTGAAATCAAGAAGAATCACTCAGTGACCGATGGTTCAAGAAACTTCTTTTCAATGCTGAGCAGAATCTCCAAGTTTCCTAATAAGAAAGTAAAAGACATTGCCCTAAAAACCCTAAGAAGGAATGCTTTTTTTGCTCACCCTGAAAACATTATAATATCAATGCTTGGTGAGGAGGACAGGGAGAGAAGAAACACTGCAGTAAATAAGATCCTGGCACTGAGGGGTGAAGTAGAGAAAACAACCCAGGACATCAGAGTCAAAATGGATTTCACCGACGGAGATTTGGAAGTTGAGGATGATGTGAATGATGATTATGACAGTTTGAGTTATACAAGAGACCGCACTGTCAGGAAATTTAAGGTGCCTATAATCAATGAAAATGCTAAATCGTATGCAAAGGTGGGCACCCGGGCCTCAAAAAGGACCGACGGTCCCGGTCCCGGTCCTTGCCTCAAACTGGACCGACGGTCCCGGTCACGGTCCTTTCTGAAGATAGGACCTAGGAACGACTCGGTCCTCGGTCCTTATATATAATATAAGTGAAAAATTTGATTAAAATGAAAAATGAAATTAAAGACACCGGAAATCTTTAATTTTATTAACGTAAATTATAATTAATACAATATATAAATGATGAAAAAAAGTTATTAAGTTAAATGCTTGAGTTTCCCTTCAAGAAGACTAGCATTTCAAAATGGCTGTCACTGAGCCCTGACCTTTTCGGCTTGAGGATGTCCTTCCCCAAAGAGAAGAGCCTCTCCACGGCGGCACTGGATGGATAGGCGTGTTAAACTTGATGAACAAGTCCTTCAACGCTCTTGTTGCTTGTCGAGAGGATGTTCTTGTTCGGCAGGCACAGCAAGCACTTGTACTCCAGGTTCTGCTCACCCTTGGCGCCCAGGTATTCCAAGTATTTGTCCAGGTACGGCCAGGGATTGCCGGGTTCAGTTCTTCCGCTAGGAGCTCCAGTTGCTTGACTTGAAGTTGAAGCACTAACATCAGTAGATTCTTCGTCTCCTCCAGGTGTTGAAACAAGTTTCAGTTCAGTCTCAGTCTCTTTCTGAGTCTTCTGGAGGAAACGATCCATCTTCTTTAGAACTTCAAATAATCACTAAACACACTAAAATCACTAAAAAAGACCGTCCGGAATTGCTTAAAAATGGACCGTCGCTCCTCATCGGTCCTCACTGAGAAAATGACCGACTTTCCCGCTCACGGTCCTTAAAAAGGACCGAGTTCCTGGAGTTCGGTCCTTTTGGAACTCGGTCCTGCCCACCTTTGATCGTATGACAAGATGAGTAATCTTGATAACTTGACAGCAGAGCCTCCAATAGTTACCCATCTTACATCAACTGAACTTGCGAACATTAGAAAAAATCCTTTGAAGTTCAAACAGCCATGCCACAATCAAGTGGTAGAACGCCATATCAAGCTTGTGACTGAGGCATCTGCAGCTGTCATTGGGTTCAATAGAAGAGATGACATGATCCGGCAGTGTATAAAATCCCGTAAACTGATAAAAAAGTTTAATACAAAGCAAGAATTTTTTTAGATTCTACATTTATTTGATGAAATTTTATAGTGTAAATTTGTAATATATGGTCAATATGCATTACTTTTTCATGAAAATGTGTTAAAACTGTTTTACACTTTTGGAAATAATTTTATCAGTCTCAGCATCAAAAAAAATCATAAGAAACAGTTTTTAGATTGTGTTTCTACCTATTATAGAGCCCAAAATAGACAAAATACAGTTTTTTACAGTTGCGTATGGATGTGGTACATATAGGGTGTGGTTGCTGATGCAGTATCACTTCATTTTTAGACATTTGACAACTATCTAGCACCCCTGATTTTTGAAATATTGATTTTCATAAAAATACACTCCACCCCAGACTGGCAATGAGGAACGACCTCCGATCCTCCAAGGGAAGGATGTCGCATTCAACCTGCAGACTATCAACCGGAGAGGAGCGGAAGGCGCCAGATGACATGCGCAGTCCTCTAGAGAGGACCGGGTCCAGTATCCGAAGGGCCGTACGGGAGGCGGAGCCATACACCACACTCCCAGAGTCTAATTTTGACTGAAACCCGGAAATTTGTACTCAAACATTTGTACGACGGAAATTTATACGTTATACGCAAGAAATTCATGATCAGTTAATAAAATTGAATTTGAAACTAGGTAAGTTAAAATACAAATTATGAAATTACATATTACAATAATTAAATGCATAATTGAAACTAGATTTCAGCTTATCAGTTTAAGAGAAAATGTAACTAGCGATATACAGAACGAATGGCATTTAAAAAATCGGAGAGCAAATGTTGCGAGTTTTTTCTCATTAATCTCCAGACCTAACCTAACCTAACCTAACCTAACCTAACCTAATCTAACCACCTGTACCTATTCAATAACCATTTACCTACCTGTTAATCCTTTAAGCGCTGTGATACATGATAAAATTTAAAATTCTTCAAATTGAAATTATTTTCAAAATATTTAAATAATGTTTACTTTTATTTATTTTTATTTTTTTGGCACCTGTGCTTATGTTTATATAAAAAAATGAAGTCACGGTTATCATCATGGGTAGATCGTATACTTAAGTCAAAAAAGTCCGGGAGAGCGCATACTTAAATTACCGTCGTACAAATGTCAGTCGTATAAATTTCCAGTCGTATAAATGTTCTGGCGTACAAATGCTGGCGTATAAATTTCCGTCGTACAAATGTTGACGTACAAATTTCCGCACACGATTTTGACTGTACCAGGGACACGTACAAACGGAGCAGTGTCCGTCTATCCGCGCCTCATGTAGTATGAGACAGATGTCCCAGCAAATCCAACCCAGCTCAGACGGCTATTGAAGACCATGCCCAGGAAACGTACTGATTGAACGACGGCCAGAGGCTGACCCCCCGAGTGTAAGTTTAAAGGCCGGGACGGCGCCGGAGCCCCGTCTCCTCGACGGAAGGAAGGCCACACACGAAATCTTCGGGGAAGACAGCGTAAGGCCCACCGACGACGCCCAACGTTCAACCCGATTGACCGCGAGTTGGACTTGCCTCTCCGCAAGGGGGGAACGGACGCGGAAAGTGTGACGGTAGAGGAAGTTAATAATAAATGTGGGCAAAAAGCCCACAAAACCAAGAGACTTCAAACGGTCCATGACAACTCCCCTACGGGTCGTGTCATAAGCCTTTTGGACATCGAAAAAGACGGCCAGAACAAGATTCCGGCGGGAAAAGGCCTCCTGTACATCATGACCAAGGAGGAGAAGGGGGTCCAGAGTACCCCGAAATCGACGAAAGCCATAGTGGGTCGGGGGGGTATAACCCAAGCGACTCCAGTGTAAAGGAAAGTCGGACGGCCACCATCTTTTCAAGGAGCTTGCATAAGCAGCTCGTCAAGGCAATAGGCCGATAGCCCGCCACCTCCGCCGGATCCTTCCCCGGTTTAGGTATCGGGACCACAATCGCCTCCCTCCAACGGGGAGGGAACGACCCCTCAACCTACATTTGGTTGAAAAGATCCAGCAAGAAGTGTAGGGCCATCGGGTGCAGATTCCAAATAAAGTCATACGGAATGTCATCAGGGCCAGTGGCGGAAGAACGACGGGTTGCCAAGGCAGCCCGAAGTTCCCGCATCGTGAAGAGATGGTTATAGGGCTCGTTCCCAGGTGGCGGGAACGTAACATCCGACAAAGGACGATCCGCAGCTGGAGGCGAACGGGAAACCGCAACAAAAGCCCCGGCCAGCCGATCGGCCACAGCAGTAGGATCCGAAAGGAAGCCGTCCCCGTCCCGAAGGACGGCGAGCGAGCAAGGACCGGCTTCCCCTCCATACTACGTACTTTCCGCCACACAGCAACAGAAGGGGTAGACGAGGAAATGCCAGACACAAAAACACGCCAATATGCCCGATGGGCCAACTTGAGAGTCCGGCGGGCGAAAGCCTTCGCCCGCCGCATCTCAATCAAGTGGTCCGTGCGCCGGGTGCGGTGGAAGCGGCGCGTTGCCCTCTTCCTCTCACACACCGCCTGGTGACATGCTGGAGTCCACCACGGCACGCTACGCGTCCGCGGGTTACCGGAAGATCGAGGAATACAGTCCTCCGCGACGCCCACCACCATCCGCTCGAAGAACTCCAAACTCTCATCCACAGAGCCAAAGTCCAACACCGAACGGGCAATGACAGAACGAGTTCTGAGGGATGGCCAGTCAGCCCGCGTCAGGCACCACCTCGGTCGAGACGAGACACCCGGCTGCGGTCCAACCGGCTCAAGACAGACTGGGCAATGATCACTGCCATAAGAGTCCTCCAACACCTTCCACGAAAAATCGAGTAAGGCATCGAGGGACACCAAGGAGAGATCGATACAGGTAGATGAACCCGTGGGTTCGTGGAAATAGGTAGGTTCGCCGGAAATGAGGCACGTAGAGGAAAGTTCCTCCATTAAGGAGAGCAACATACCAGCAACATTAGTCGACCTGACATCTCCCCAAGCCGGGTCGAGGCAGTTGCAACACCAACTCGCGAACCGCGTCGCGAGAAGGAGGGTCATGGGGAGGGATATAAATCGAGCAGGCAGTGTACTGGCGATCTAAAAAGAGCCGCACAGCCACAGCCTGCAAGGAAGTACGAAGATGCACACCTCGCGAGGGTAACGAATGATGGACATAAATCGCCGCACCCCGCCGGCGTGTGTGCTCATCCTGGGTGCAAGGGAAACCAACATAGCCAGAGAGACGAGGGAGCCCCCGCGCAGCCAGGATAGTCTCCTGGAGACAAACGCAGGGAGGCAAGGTTCTCCCAGTTAGCTAAAAGCCCCCTACAGTTCCAATGCAAAATGGAACTGTAAGGGGAAGGGGCATTATAAGAAGCAGAGAAAGCAGAGAAATAGCTACGGACCAAGCTGAGCAACAAACTCAACGGTCCGTAATCAGGGACGGAATCGGCTTCCCCGACTCACCCCGGACGGGGAGGGTCGGGGCCACAGGGGGGCAAGCCCAGGAGACGAGGATCCCGATTACAGGAGGCCACAGACTCCGCGGCTGCCTCACCCGTAGTAGAACGAGAGTGGGAAAGTGGAACAGGGAGTTCAGAGGGGGGCTCCCCTGAGGGGGGGGGAGGAGACGACGAGACGGGCCCAGCCGAAACCCCCGTCAGCATGAGCCGAAGGGAGAGAGACTCCATGAAGAAGGGCCAGGCCCCTCTCGACCGGGTCCACCGTGGGAACCGAGTCAGTAATCGAGGGTGTCATGGGGCGGTGTACTTCAACCGACACCCGGACATTAGTTGGGGCACCGGGAGGTGACGCCCCACCAGCCCTCCGTATAGGGGGGGAGAGTCCCCAGCAGATTAGAAGCGGCGCGCCGCTTCCCCTCCGGTGAAGAAGGGGAAGCAGGGCGAACAATGGTCATGAACGGGTCTGGAGGACTCCGACCACGGTGACGCTTCCTCCTCCCCTTCGGGGCATCACCTTCCCCACCCGAGAGACGAGTAGGCAAGGATCCAGACCCCAAGGCAGGAGAGGGAGAAGGGGCACTTGTAGGCAGGGAATCAGACGGCGTGACTGAAAGTGAGGCAGGGGGACAAGAAGGTCCAGCGGCGCCAGGAGGACCACCAACCCCCGGAACTTTCAGGGGGGGCACCACTCCGGTACGCGCCGGGGTAGCACGGGAAAGGCCCGAGGATCCGCCGGAGCCAAGAGCCGCAGCATAGGACAACCTCCGCCGCGGCTCCCGGTCACGGACCCTATCGCGCGCTTCCCGCGCACTTAGGAATTCGGTAGTCCTTAAGGACCGCACCTCGAATTCAAATTTCAAAACGGGGCAGTCCCGAGAGGAGGAAGGGTGGGCCCCCGAGCAGCTCGAGCACCGCGGGGGCTTCGTGCATCGGGGAGGGTGCGCAGGCCCACCGCAGCGGACACATAGCTTACCCTCACGGCGGCACGCAGAGCTAACATGGCCGAACCGGTTGCAGCCAAAGCAGTGAACCGGGTCAGGCACATACGGCCGCACCGAAAACTCGCACGACCGGCGATCACCCACGCCCCAGAACACCTGGGCCGGAGGCACAAGGGAGTCAAAGGTCAGGAGCAGACGAGCGGACGGGGCAAGAGCACCATCCGGGCGCGACGAAAAGCGAAAGACATTCGTTACCCCCTGGGGGGCAAGATCCTCCTGCAACTCGCCAACCGGGATTGACAGCAGACGGGAAGCGAAAATGGTGCCCTGACAGCTATTCAGTTGCGGATGGGGAGTCACAGAAACTGTGCAACCCAGAACATCCTGCAACTGTAGAAGGGAGTCAGTCACCCCCGAAGAACGGGACTTCCAAAGAAGAGACCCATCCTTCAGAGGGCGGATATCGTAACGGCAGGGAACCCCCATCGTCTTTTGACGCTGAAACACCCGTTCCGAGTTGCCCGGAAGAGAGCCAGCGGAAGGGCGGCGAACAAGGAACCTGTCCACCGGACAGAAATTGACAGCGGAGACAGGTCCATGTGTGACGGTAACCGAGAGTGGGCGAGAGAACGAGGGCCGCGAAGACCCCGCCCTACGGCCACAACGAGTCCGGCCGCGAGAGCCAGACGCCACAGAAGAAGAGAGGGGGCCATACGGCTTTAAGCTCAATCCAGCGGAGGCAGAGGCCGCTGAACGACCAGAAGTAGAAGTCTTATCCAAATCCAAGGACGGGCCAGAATCGTCAACAGGAGGGGATTGAAGTTTTGACATTGTACCCATAAACAATAGCATTACAAGAAAGACAGCTCGGACCCAAGGCAATGCACCAATCCGCCGCTGCATCCTTCAAGGCGCAGGCCCAACGTCCCGGGTATCCCAACCCCCAACCCGACTGTCGTTTTAAAAACAGCAGATTGGCTCTCCGGAGATTTGTCCGTTAAGGGCCTACAAAGACCCAATCCAGACGCAGCAGCGGTCCGGGCGCCCAACCGTCCGCAGAGCACGGCTCAGCCACGGAGCGATGCCCCCCAGCGGGTGCACCCGATGACCCCAAGACTGCAAAATATAAACAGAGAGGGGGGGGGGATACTACAATTGACAGAGACCCAAGACCGAGTCAAGACAAGAGAAATTCTGGGAGATACGGAAAAAAAGGGGAGCAAAAAGAAAAGGAAAAAACAAAAGAACAACTAGGTAACTCTTCGCCCACACCCCGCGAGGAGTTGAGGAAACCCCAACAACCCACGAGGTGTGCGAGCCCCCTCGTCCCGGCAAGCCGGAGTACCTAATCGAGGGGGGCCATATATATATATATATATATATATATATATATATATGATGAATAAAACCACGAAGGAAAGGAAACACAAAATGGTGCTCAAGCGCTTTCGTCTAATGAGTGTTCCTGAGGATGTCATTAGACGAAAGCGCTTGAGCACCATTTTGTGTTTCCTTTCCTTCGTGGTTTTATTCATCATAAATATTTTTCACGTGTTACTTTCGTGAAATAATTTTCATATATATATATATATATATTAGGGTGTCTCTTATTGGGTAGTCAAAAATTGAAATGTTGAATTATTTTATCTGCGCCCCCTAAAATAGTTCCATTTAGCATAAAAACTAAAACTTGAAAGTTTGACACAAATTGGCTCATATTTAGGGGTCGCCCCCGGCTAATAAAAATGGTGACTATGGCATAATAGCTCCTGACATATGATTATGCTCATTATACACATAATTCCTTCCTTCTTTTTTTAGTTTGATTCGTTTTTATAAGTATAGGCCTTCTTATTTATCATTGATCCTTTTCTAACCTATCCTTGATGTTGTTATAATCCATCCTTTGGTCCTCAATCCTTCTTTATCCCGATCCTTTTTCTTATATACAATCAGCAATGAAGCATTGCTACAAAAAAAAACCATTAGTTTATTATATAGAGATAAATTCAAAATGCCAGTGGTATTTAAAGGGTGTCAGGAAATGATTGCCCCCCCCCCTGTACAGAAGAAACTGAAAGGAATAGAAAAAAACAGACAAAGCCACGCGAAAGAGCGTTTAATTTTAAATAAAAACATTTGTTTTAATATCGGGTGTTGCCCCCATTTGCAGCTCTGACGGCCATTAATCGACGGGGGTATGATCCCAGAAGTGTCTCAAAGAGATCGGTATCATGACTCATTTCTTCAAGGACTTCGTTGATCTTTGCAGTCATAATTTCTGTTGAATACCGATTCTGAATGGGTTGTTCCAGCATTAAGGACTCCACCCGATCCTTCATGATGGATCCGACATGTTCACAGACATTAAGATCGGGAGAATTGCCAGGCCATTCATTATTTCCGAAAAAATCAATGTTATTGTCCTTAAGCAGTTGTTGAGTCGCAAGTGCTTTCATACAGGGGGCTTTGTCGTGAAGAAAGGTTGCCTGTTCAACATCCAAAACACACTCGAGGTCTTTCAAAAACGGAATTACATGTTGGGCTAAAATTACATTTCGAAAATAAGGCCCATCCCAACTGGTTCCTCTTGGTTTGATAACCCAGATGAGCTTCCGAATAGAGAACATAATGAAAACACCCACGCATGCTGGATTTTTTACTATTTCTCGATACTTCTGGTCGTCTGGGACTTCATCAGGAGTTGTTGCCCAAACCCGATCATTCTGAAAATTTGGTTTTCTGGAGACATAAACGAAGAATTCATCGCTGACAACCAAGTGAAGGAAATTGTTTTCCGTCCATTCCTCAAGATAATCACAAAACCATAGCCGATCTTCAATATTAAGATCACTCTTCCGTGGCTTAGCTATTTCATGCCAAGCACTCAAGCCTTGGCGAACTCGAAATTGATGCACAAGTTGCCGATGACTATCTTACCACGACGGATAAGTATCTCTTTCGCTACCTCAGAGCAGCTCTTCTTTCGGCGCCGTGATGCAGTAAGCACAATGTCTTTCGATTCTTGAGATAATTTCTCCGGTCTTCCTCCTCGAAATTCTGTTTCACAATCTTCAGGATTCTTATTCCAATTCCTTTTGACAAAGTCTTCTGATCTTTTTAATCTCTCAGCCACCCAGTGTCGAGTTATGAAAGTTGCACCAGCTTCCTTTGCTTCACGAAATGTGACAGCTCGAATGTGGTCAAGAACTCGATTTTTCTCTGAATCGTTCAAAATAGATGATGCCATGGTTTGTGTGGGGAAAAAAATGGTAAGAATTAAAATCACAGGAATAGAATATAATGGTTTTTATTCAGATTTTAACGCTCTTTCAAGTGGTCTCGCCGGTTTTTATCTATCTCTTCTAGTTTTTGCTCTACAAGGGGGGGGGCAATCATTCTGACACCCCGTACATACTTTAATTAGCATTATTTCCTTATACAACATTTATTTAATATACAATGATTATACAATATGGTGTATTTTAAGGTGCGACCTCATTGATGGTTATTTTTTGAGAAGAACAGTTTTTGATGGAACTGGGTGACTCTGGCGGTGTTTTGCAACAATTTGGAGCAGGAACTGGAGTTGCTCTTCCCCCACTGTCAATTTCTTATTCAGCTCTTGAACTAAAGCTACTGCACGTTCTGCCCGGTCATTTACAACAGATAGAGCTGCAACAATAGCTCTGGCCCTTAAATATTCACAGTTGGATGTCCAAGTGCTGGGTGTTGTTCAGAAATCCTTCTGGCAAATTCAGCTTAGTAAAGAATTCTCTAGTATTTCTTGTAACAAGTTGGTGTAGTCCTTCACCAGAGCAGAAGGTCGATTCAGGAATCCGAGGACGCTTGGGTGGTCTATCAGTGGACTCATTTTCTAATGCCTTTACCATGCGTTTCTTTACATCTGTAGTAATTCGCTCATCAAAGAAAGCAAGACCAACTGCTTCTTCAGACAGGTACCATAAGTGGTTAGAGAGCTTTTTTTTAGTTGCATCAGAAATCTTTTTGTTAGGATAATTAATCAATGACCTCATAAGGAGCCAGTCATTAAATGGGGTTTCAATAGGGAGTGAGGATGTTGTCCAAGCCTTCATATAGATGAGAACAGAAAATAGGGAAAGATCTCGAATTCCTCGTTCTTCAGTCTTAGTCATCTTGAACTAGTTTCGAAAAAGCCACATCTTGATAGAATAGAGCGCTTTGGACATCCAGCGAGCTCGATGCATGGCACCTGGTGCACGAAACTTGATGCCTTTATTGGGGACACCTCCAAGAAAGATGATGGACAGATCCAAAAGTTCTTGATAGTCATCCCGTAGCATAGGTGCCTGGGATCTAGCAAACTGAATTAGTTCAGTTTTAGACTGGATAATTGCTTCTTTAGTAATCGTGTCTGTCTCACCTGTTTGGAACTGGCTTTGATCAACAGAAGTCCAATTGTCACGAAAACCCTTAAAGATCAATATCTCTGGACCAGTTGATGTAGATCCCAATGTTGCTTCAAATGCAGCTCCCAACAATAAATCTAAAACATGGTGTCTACAAGGCAAGTACAAAACATCATGTCCCAATTTTGCTTCGATGAGAGCACAGGCTCCACTATAGTGACCCGTGTTTGAAGCTGTTGTATCGAAACAAATATTCATTTAATTGAATTCATCATAAATATGATGATTAATTAATTAAAAACATATGTTAGTATACTTGACAACTGCTAGTAATTTCAAATATTAATTGCATAAATAATAGCTATATTTTATGAACTTTAATAAGCGGGGGCGACCTCTAAAAATTGTTCAATCCAAAAAACATTTTATATGTGATGTTTTTTCAACCAATGGAAACTGGTTGAGGGGGCGCAACCTAAACAAATCAACACTTCGAAAATAAGAGACACCCTAATATATATATATATATATATATATATATATATATATATATATATATATATATACATACATTCAACTGCAAAGAACACGCAGTATAAATAACGTAAAGAACGACGCTTGTATAGGAGATATTCCGCGCAAGACGAGAGAGAGAGAACGGAACAAATGAAAAAATGAGGTAACCACCTGGGAATCGAACCGGGATCTTCCGATTGCCGGTCAGACGCGATACCATTACACCATGGACCTCACTCTTCCAAATGCCGTAATTCTTCTACATACTCGCAGAAACCAATGCCCCAAGGGGGCACCTCCCGCATGCCGTAACATTATATACATTCAACTGCAAAGAACACGCAGTATAAATAACGTAAAGAACGACGCTTGTATAGGAGATATTCCGCGCAAGACGAGAGAGAGAGAACGGAACAAATGAAAAAATGAGGTAACCACCTGGGAATCGAACCCGGGATCTTCCGATTGCCGGTCAGACGCGATACCATTACACCATGGACCTCACTCTTCCAAATGCCGTAATTCTTCTACCTACTCGCAGAAACCAATGCCCCAAGGGGGCACCTCCCGCATGCCGTAACATTATATACATTCAACTGCAAAGAACACGCAGTATAAATAACGTAAAGAACGACGCTTGTATAGGAGATATTCCGCGCAAGACGAGAGAGAGAGAACGGAACAAATGAAAAAATGAGGTAACCACCTGGGAATCGAACCCGGGATCTTCCGATTGCCGGTCAGACGCGATACCATTACACCATGGACCTCACTCTTCCAAATGCCGTAATTCTTCTACATACTCGCAGAAACCAATGCCCCAAGGGGGCACCTCCCGCATGCCGTAACATTATATACATTCAACTGCAAAGAACACGCAGTATAAATAACGTAAAGAACGACGCTTGTATAGGAGATATTCCGCGCAAGACGAGAGAGAGAGAACGGAACAAATGAAAAAATGAGGTAACCACCTGGGAATCGAACCCGGGATCTTCCGATTGCCGGTCAGACGCGATACCATTACACCATGGACCTCACTCTTCCAAATGCCGTAATTCTTCTACATACTCGCAGAAACCAATCGGTCATTGTGAGAAAAAAGGTTCATATGAACATGTGTCTAATTCTGAATGGTTACGGAGATAGAGCTGTTTGAATCTGATGCGCGCGCAGCTCTTCCTCCCCCTTCAACCTTGAACCATGTAAACTGTAATGTAAGCATGTAACATAAGCCAATCGACAGCTGACTGTTGTGAGTGACATTGTTTGGTGTTTGAAGCAGTGTTAAGAATGCCACACACCTTCACACATGCCGAATATGCAGATATGGTGTATGTCTACAGTTTTTGCGATGGAAGTGCAACAGCTGCTGTGGCAGAATACCGTCGACGTTTCCGAACTGCAGAATTCCGGATCGAAGAGTGTTTACCAGGGTTTTCAACATATTGCGTGAGATTGGTACACTTCCCAGCGCTCATGTTCATCTGAACGTAAAAGTCAACAAGATGTGGATGAAGTGGAAAACAATCTTCAGTTGGTAGAGCGTAGTCCTAATACTAGCTCAAAGAATTTCTACACGTCTCGGTGTACCACACACAAGAGTATGGCGAACATTACGTGAGGAAGGCTTGCATCCATATCATGTACAGCGTGTACACCTTCAACCAGGAGACGCTGCCATGCGACTGGAATTTTGTCATTGGGTAAATGCTAATCGCGGATTGCTTCGATTAATACTGTTCACCGATGAAGCTACTTTCACCCGTGACGGTATCAACAACACACGTAAATCTCATCGGTGGTCAGACGAAAATCCAAATGCCACTGTGGAAACAAATTTTCAACATCGCTTCTCTGCCAATGTGTGGTGCGGTATCATCGATGATCAGCTGATTGGCCCTGTTACTTTAGAGAATCGTCTTACAGGACAAAGTTACCTAGAATTTCTGCAAAATGAATTGCCAGGACTATTGGAGGATGTTCCTTTGGCTACACGCGCTGGTATGTACTTTCAGCATAACGAAGCTCCTCCCCATTCTACCCGTCTGGTGATGCAATACCTAAATCAAACTTTCCCTGGTCGATGGATCGGCCGCGGTGGTCCCATTCAATGGCCACCAAGGTCTCCAGACCTCTCTCCGTTAGATTATTGTTTGTGGGGGTGGATGAAAAGTCAAGTTTACAAAAGAAAGGTGGACACACGAGACGAATTGCTCGCGCGCATTTTGGATGCTGCTGCCCGCATAAAGGAACGTCAAGATCAACTCAGACGAACAACACGCGATCTTCGCACACGAGTTGCAAAGTGCATTGAGGTTGACGGTGGGATTTTCGAAAACGTATTGTAAACTGTAACAAATTTGTCATTTCTATATCTGATACCATTCAAAATGCCAGTGTTTAAACATTAAATGTTAGAAACAGTAATTGGTTTCTCTTTCTTGATTACCATTAACAATGCTTTTGTATTTGTAGATTCAAACAGCTCTATCTCCGTAACCATTCAGAATTAGATACATGTTCATATGAACTTTTTTTTCTCACAATGACCGATACTATCACCTCCCGAAGTATTGACCTTTCCTCCTGAAACACCCTGTGTGTATATATATATATATATATATATATATATATAGAGAGAGAGAGAGAGAGAGAGAGAGAGAGAGAGAGAGAGTTACAAGGAGTTACAAGGAAAAGAAGTACCTCAAAAGGCCTTGCGGCCCATACCGAGGAGGTACCAATGGCAACGGGTGCCAGGGAAAATTTTGTAAAAGTTTATTTTTCTTTCAACTATCCTAGCAGTAGTAGAAAACTGGATAGAAAAGTAGAAGGCTCTCTCCCCACCCTCCGCTCCCTCCCTGCCAGAGGCAGGTACGGAAAAAGGTTGAAGAAAATACCTTGACCCTGGAAAAGTAGCCAAGGAATTTTACAGGAAAGTGGAGAATATATAAATAGCTCTATATTTAGCTTGCTCACAGAGACACCGAGCAAGCGAACTCCTGCAGAGTTTTCTGAGGTTTTAATCTTAAACTATGAGTGTGTTCAGTACTTTGTCTAGCCTATTTTTAAACAGATTTACACTTTGACTGGAAACAACCTCTGAGGGAAGTTGGTTCCAGATATTAACTATTTTATAGGAAAAGAAATTTCCGCAGACTAAGGTCCTAAATGTCTTTACACACTCAAATAGTGTGCAAGATTTCGTCTAACCTTTTCTTGAACTGATCCACAGAGGAACTGTTCACAACTTCCGAAGGTAACCTGTTCCATGTGTCACAGATCTTATACGTAAAGTAATTCCCACACACACTAGTCCTAAACCGTTTCAAATCCAACTTCCAACCATTGTTGCGAGTTGGGTTATCATTTAAACTAAACATACTTCTAAAATCGACATCGTTGAACCCGCGTAAGAGCTTGAAAACCTCGATCAGTTGACCGCGCAGCCTCCGAGTTTCAAGCGAAAACAAGTTCAGGGCGCGTAACCGTCGATTGTAGCCCATATGCCTAACGGAAGGGATTAACTTTGTGGCCCTCGCCTGCACTCGCTCCAGCCTCTCAATATCTTTCCTGAGGGTGGGCGACCAGAACTGCACAGCATACTCCAGGTGCAGCCGAACAAGGGAATTGTACAGTGAGAGCACAATCTCCTTGTTCCGAAACTGAAATTGCCTCCTGATATAACCCAATAGTTTCTGGGCTTTCTTTTCCACCTCTACACACTGTTTCGTAAACTTAAGGTCGCTGCTAATTAGCACACCCAAGTCCTTTTCTAAATCAGTCACCTCGATATTACTACCCAACATCGAGTAGTCCGACTTGGGATTGGCGTAGCCAATGTGCATCACTTTGCATTTACCCAAGTTAAACGGCATTTGCCATTTTTCGGACCACTCTCCTATCCTACCTAGGTCCGCACGCAGTTCCTCGATCGCTTCGGGCGTCCCAACATTGGCCCCAAGCTTGGTGTCATCAGCGAATTTGGCGATCCGACTGACGATGCCACCATCGATATCATTTATGTAAATGATAAACAACAGCGGCCCCAAAACGGAACCCTGAGGAACCCCACCAGTGACCGAGGCCCAACCCGAACTAGCACCTTTAATTACAACCCTCTGCCGCCTATTCTTCAGCCAGTTTTCAATCCACCTACCTATTTCCCGACCGATACCCAGCGCGCGCACTTTTGCCATTAGCCGGCGGTGAGGTACCTTATCAAAGGCTTTCTGAAAGTCGAGATAAAGTATATCAATCGCCCTACTCTTATCGTACTCACCAACATGACGTGGAAAAACTCGAGCAAGTTGGTGAGACACGACCTATGCCGTCTAAACCCATGTTGGGAGTCCCCAAGCAGCTTGTAGGAATCCAAATGGTCAACGATTCTATCAGCTATTATCCTTTCTAATAATTTACCTACAACTGAAGTGAGACTAATAGGACGATAGTTCCCTGGACTTTCGTGATCCCCTTTCTTAAAGATAGGGGTCACGTTGGCCTCCCTCCAGTCACCAGGCACCTGGCCCATCTCCAACGATTTTTTGAAGACTGTAGCCAGGTGGGGAGCCACCTGGTCGCGCACTTCTCGCAAAACACTGGGGAGAAACTGGTCTGGCCCAGGAGCCTTAAACGCGCTCAGTTTGTATATTCTATGAGCAACGACTGTCGCGGTACATCTAACACTATCCAGGCCAGCACCTTCGTGCCTCACAGCTGGCTCGGGGATGACGCGGGTATCCTCCCTGGTGAACACTCCCGCAAAGTACTCATTAAGCACATTAGCGATGTCCGCGTCGGAGGTCCGCAGAACGCCGCTTCCGTCCTTTAAAGGACCTATCATGCTTCTAATGGGCTTTCTACTATTAACATAACTGAAGAAATCCTTAGGGTTCCCCTTGCAGAGGCTTGCCACCCGTAGTTCTTCGTTACGTTTCGCTAGCCTAACCTTCGCCTTCACTTCCCTACACAGGCGGACATACGCTTCAGTGTTCTCGTGGGAACGATTGGCCTTCGCCCTCCTATACGCTACTTTCCTATTTCGGATAGCCGAAGCGATGCCACGATTGAACCACTTAGGCTGCGTTGAAGCAGGGGTGACCGGTTTTGAGGGTATGGCAGCAGACTGCAGCACCATAAACTCATCCCGGAATGCACTCCACACTCCCTCAACATCGCTGCCAACCTCTAACCCCATCTCTGCTACGTTATCCCTGAGGCTAACAAAGTTCGCCCGCCGGAGATCGAGCTTACTGCCTCTCGAGTTACTACGCTTCACCCGAGGGACGCACACACGGAACCTAATAAGACCGTGATCACTCCCGCCAAACGATTCGTCAACGGTGAGGCCAGTGACGAGGTTGTCTTCGGTCGTGAATACTAAGTCTAGAACGCTTTCGCCTCGTGTAGGCTCGTTGACCCACTGAGTGAGGAAGTTCTCATCAGCAAAGTCAACTAGCCTCCTCCCTTCAGCATCGGCAGTCCTGTTTTCCCACTTTATGCCGCGACAGTTGAAGTCTCCTAAAACTACACACACCCTATCCCCTAGCAGGCTACTGAGTTCGGTGTACAGGGCTGTAATGTCCTCGAGGAGGAGATGCGGAGGTCTGTACACCAAGATTAACCTATAGTTCGTCCCTCCCACGTTCAGATCGACGCCAAGCAGCTCCCGTTCCGACCGGAACTGGCAGTCAACCGGACTCAACGTGTCTCTGACGTATATTAGTACCCCACCCCCCTCCCCACGGGTGCGGTTTTTGCGAAACATTCTATACCCGGGAATTTCGAACTCCCCAACGTAGTCCCTACGATCAGTATGAATCCAGGACTCGGTGATAGCAACGATATCCTGGTATTCTGATGCTAAGAGCGCCCGTAGCTCGCAAAACTTGTTCCTAATTGACCTAGCATTAAAAAGCATTGCACGGAGGGAGCCTTCCCTATTCTGACCGCCCCCTAGCACGACCCGTTTCCCGAACAGCCAGGGCTGTCGGGAGTTGAAGAGCCCCTCACTAACGAGGGGGCAACTTCCGCAGGAGACTGAGCCCCATCCAACGTAGGAGGAGGGTCACCCACCTGTACTTCGACGCACCCTTCAGTCGAAGGTATGTCCGCCACCGGCTCATCCTCATCTCTCCCCGGTGGGGGCCCATCATCTCTCCCCGGACTCGACCTCACCATTCTGTATAGGTGCCGGTCGAGCAGCGCGCCTAGCACACCTTTACCCTTGTTATTGAGGTGGACACCATCCCTCTGGTAAAGGTCCCACCTACCCGAAAATGCATCGAAGGGGTCAATAAACTCCACGCCCAGCGGAACGCACAAGTCTTGTACCCTCTCGTTGATGCCAATGACCTTACTGAGCGCGTGGTCACTGACATTCATTCGCGGTAAAATACCCATTAACATTCTCCTGTCTGTCTTCAGTTTTAGATCATCCGCAAGAGACATGATCTCGGTGATGATCCCTTCAGTAAGACCTACCCCACCGCCTTTGAGGAACAGGTCATTGCCACCAGCGTGGACAACGATCGCAGTCCTCCGACTAGCCACGCGCACCTTCTCTACCTCCTTCCTTAAGTGCGCCGTTCCCCGCCCAGGTAAGCACCTCACCTTCCTCCCATCCCGGTTTGCTGAAGCAAAGTACTTCTCCTGGCCCCTGATCTGCGAGTCCCCAATCAAAACGGTGTCTTCCTCCTTCGAGCACAGGAGACTAAAGCGGTTAGAGGTCTTGACAGGGGCAACTGGGGTCTCAGGCTTCGGCTTCGCAGCCTTCTTGCCCGAGACCTTTCGAAACCCGTCGCCACCCATACACGCAGTTACACCACCCGACCCACCCCGACAGGTAGCTACATCCTTCGGTTTCTTTGGGCCATCAGCAGGCCCCTTCCCACCCTTTTTCTTCATTGGCCCCTGCCCACCCTTCTCTATCGATCCCTTCCCACCCTTCTCTATCAGCCCCTTCTTTGAGCCCTCCCTTTGTTCTAGATACTTAATCTTACAGTTTGAATCTGCTGGTGTGTTTTTAAGGGATGTGATATCGCTGATACTACCCTCTGGGAAGTCTACGCACCAATGATTAACTTTACATTTAAAGCATTCTGCTTTCAATTTAGCTGGCCCTGCCATATTTTCTCTTTTTTTTGTTTTGTTTTTTCTGAATACTCTGAATAAGATAAAGCGTTCTAGCAATGAAAACTATCCAAAAACGTTATAACCAGTATATAAAAAGGGGGGGGGGGGTGAATTCATCCCGCGCGTAGACGCATCCGCCTTTTTGCAAGTGACGTTCATTCCTTCCAGAAGACTACACCTCTCCTGCTGCCGCACCGACCAAAGGTCTCCCCAGGGCCGGACCGTCCCAAACGTGTCGCGGCTACCAACTGACAAACACTCGCGACGCAAGCGTCACGGATTTTCCGCCAGGAGCGACAGCGAGATGCAGCCCATTACTAAGTCTTACTGGTCACTCACAAGCGGCCAGACTCTTAGAATCCAGTGTTCAAGGGATATCCCACCAGACCCAGAGGCTACGCCCGAGACTTTACGCTGGCTTGGCAGCCAGCTGGGTAGTAAAGCCCTCTCACCTCAGAGCAGTACAGCCAAGCACCATCAATTGGTCACCAAAGAACGGTCGCAGGGGGCTGGTCAGGCCATTACGCGTTAGGAATGGCTTAACGGGGCACTAGCCACACTCCATTCATCGCGCCCCTACGCCTGGGACCCCTCCATCCCAGTCTCTCACAACCTAAGAGCGTTAAATGGTGTTATTTATAGAAGTTCCAAAGCCTCTCTTCCCACGCATGAGGTAGCAGTAGGGTCCTAATAGTAAAAGAAGAGAAAAAGACATAATACTAAAAGAAAAGGTTTTTTTTTTTTTTTTTTTTTTTTGCAGTGAGAGGAGAACACCTTAACGTAATCTAAAAGGACAGAGTAGGGATGGGATGGGGTCCTAGTAACCCACGGGACGGGATTGTGCAAAATACTTTACCCGCCCTCCCGAAACAGAGAGAGAACCTAAAGGAGCTGGCAGCCAGTTCCTCTAGAATCCCACGACTCGGGACCGGAGGGCTGTCACACCCAAGTATAAAGTTTACTACATCCAGAAGAAATGTGCATAACCTTTATACCCCTTGCAGAGAGAGAGAGAGAGAGAGAGAGAGAGAGAGAGAGAGAGAGAGAGAGTTACAAGTTACAAGGAAAAGAAGTACCTCAAAAGGCCTTGCGGCCCATACCGAGGAGGTACCAATGGCAACGAGTGCCAGGGAAAATTTTGTATTTTTTTTTTCAACTATCCTAGCAGTAGTAGAAAACTGGATAGAAAAGTAGAAGGCTCTCTCCCAACCCTCCGCTCCCTCCCTGCCAGAGGCAGGTACGGAAAAAGGTTGAAGAAAATACCTTGACCCTGGAAAAGTAGCCAAGGAAATTTTACAGGAAAGTGGAGAATATATAAATAGCTCTATATTTAGCTTGCTCACAGAGACACCGAGCAAGCGAACTCCTGCAGAGTTTTCTGAGGTTTTAATCTTAAACTATGAGTGTGTTCAGTACTTTGTCTAGCCTATTTTTAAACAGATTTACACTTTGACTGGAAACAACCTCTGAGGGAAGTTGGTTCCAGATATTAACTATTTTATAGGAAAAGAAATTTCCGCAGACTGAGGTCCTAAATGTCTTTACACACTCAAATAGTGTGCAAGATTTCGTCTAACCTTTTCTTGAACTGATCCACAGAGGAACTGTTCACAACTTCCGAAGGTAACCTGTTCCATGTGTCACAGATCTTATACGTAAAGTAATTCCCACACACACTAGTCCTAAACCGTTTCAAATCCAACTTCCAACCATTGTTGCGAGTTGGGTTATCATTTAAACTAAACATACTTCTAAAATCGACATCGTTGAACCCTCGTAAGAGCTTGAAAACCTCGATCAGTTGACCGCGCAGCCTCCGAGTTTCAAGCGAAAACAAGTTCAGGGCGCGTAACCGTCGATTGTAGCCCATATGCCTAACGGAAGGGATTAACTTTGTGGCCCTCGCCTGCACTCGCTCCAGCCTCTCAATATCTTTCCTGAGGGTGGGCGACCAGAACTGCACAGCATACTCCAGGTACGGCCGAACAAGGGAATTGTACAGTGAGAGCACAATCTCCTTGTTCCGAAACTGAAATTGCCTCCTGATATAACCCAATAGTTTCTGGGCTTTCTTTTCCACCTCTACACACTGTTTCGTAAACTTAAGGTCGCTGCTAATTAGCACACCCAAGTCCTTTTCTAAATCAGTCACCTCGATATTACTGCCCAACATCGAGTAGTCCGACTTGGGATTGGCGTAGCCAATGTGCATCACTTTGCATTTACCCAAGTTAAACGGCATTTGCCATTTTTCGGACCACTCTCCTATCCTACCTAGGTCCGCACGCAGTTCCTCGATCGCTTCGGGCGTCCCAACATTGGCCCCAAGCTTGGTGTCATCAGCGAATTTGGCGATCCGACTGACGATGCCACCGTCGATATCATTTATGTAAATGGTAAACAACAGCGGCCCCAAAATGGAACCCTGAGGAACCCCACTAGTGACCGAGGCCCAACCCGAACTAGCCCCTTTAATTACTACCCTCTGCCGCCTATTCCTTAGCCAGTTTTCAATCCACCTACCTATTTCCCCACCGATACCCAGCGCGCGCACTTTCGCCATTAGCCGGCGGTGAGGTACCTTATCAAAGGCTTTCTGAAAGTCGAGATAAAGTATATCAATCGCCCTACTCTTATCGTACTCACTCAACATGACGTGGAAAAACTCGAGCAAGTTGGTGAGACACGACCTATGCCGTCTAAACCCATGTTGGGAGTCCCCAAGCAGCTTGTAGGAATCCAAATGGTCAACGATTCTATCAGCTATTATCCTTTCTAATAATTTACCTACAACTGAAGTGAGACTAATAGGACGATAGTTCCCTGGACTTTCGTGATCCCCTTTCTTAAAGATAGGGGTCATGTTGGCCTCCCTCCAGTCACCAGGCACCTGGCCCATCTCGAACGATTTGTTGAAGACTGTAGCCAGGTGGGGAGCCACCTGGTCGCGCACTTCTCGCAAAACACTGGGGAGAAACTGGTCTGGCCCAGGAGCCTTAAACGCGCTCAGTTTGTATATTCTATGAGCAACGACTGTCGCGGTACATCTAACACTATCCAGGCCAGCACCTTCGTGCCTCACAGCTGGCTCGGGGATGACGCGGGTATCCTCCCTGGTGAACACTCCCGCAATGTACTCATTAAGCACATTAGCGATGTCCGCGTCGGAGGTCCGCAGAACGCCGCTTCCGTCCTTTAAAGGACCTATCATGCTTCTAATGGGCTTTCTACTATTAACATAACTGAAGAACTCCTTAGGGTTCCCCTTGCAGAGGCTTGCCACCCGTAGTTCTTCGTTACGTTTCGCTAGCCTAACCTTCGCCTTCACTTCCCTACACAGGCGGACATACGCTTCAGTGTTCTCGTGGGAACGATTGGCCTTCGCCCTCCTATACGCTACTTTCCTATTTCGGATAGCCGAAGCGATGCCACGATTGAACCACTTAGGCTGCGTTGAAGCAGGGGTGACCGGTTTTGAGGGGTATGGCAGCAGACTGCAGCACCATAAACTCATCCCGGAACGCACTCCACACTCCCTCAACATCGCCGCCAACCTCTAACCCCATCTCTCCTACGCTATCCCTGAGGCTAACAAAGTTCGCCCGCCGGAGATCGAGCTTACTGCCTCTCGAGTTACTACGCTTCACCCGAGGGACGCACATACGGAACCTAATAAGACCGTGATCACTCCCGCCCAACGATTCGTCAACGGTGAGGCCAGTGACGAGGTTGTCTTCGGTCGTGAACACTAAGTCCAGAACGCTTTCGCCTCGTGTAGGCTCGTTGACCCACTGAGTGAGGAAGTTCTCATCAGCAAAGTCAACTAGCCTCCTCCCTTCAGCATCAGCAGTCCTGTTTTCCCACTTTATGCCGCGACAGTTGAAGTCTCCTAAAACTACACACACCCTATCCCCTAGCAGGCTACTGAGTTCGGTGTACAGGGCTGTATCCTCCTCGAGGAGGAGATGCGGAGGTCTGTACACCAAGATTAACCTATAGTTCGTCTCTCCCAGGTTCAGATCGACGCCAAGCAGCTCCCGTTCCGACTGGAACTGGCAGTCAACCGGACTCAACGTGTCTCTGACGTATATTAGTACCCCACCCCCCTCCCCACGGGTGCGGTCTTTGCGAAACATTCTATACCCGGGAATTTCGAACTCCCCAACGTAGTCCCTACGATCAGTATGAATCCAGGACTCGGTGATAGCAACGATATCCTGGTATTCTGATGCTAAGAGCGCCCGTAGCTCGCAAAACTTGTTCCTAATTGACCTAGCATTAAAAAGCATTGCACGGAGGGAGCCTTCCCTATTCTGACCGCCCCCTAGCACGACCCGTTTCCCGAACAGCCAGGGCTGTCGGGAGTTGAAGAGCCCCTCACTAACGAGGGGGCAACTTCCGCAGGAGACTGAGCCCCCTCCAACGTAGGAGGAGGGTCACCCACCTGTACTTCGACGCACCCTTCAGTCGAAGGTATGTCCGCCACCGGCTCATCCTCATCTCTCCCCGGTGGGGGCCCATCATCTCTCCCCGGACTCGACCTCACCATTCTGTATAGGTGCCGGTCGCGCAGCGCGCCTAGCACACCTTTACCCTTGTTATTGAGGTGGACACCATCCCTCTGGTAAAGGTCCCACCTACCCGAAAATGCATCGAAGGGGTCAATAAACTTCACGCCCAGCGGAACGCACAAGTCTTGTACCCTCTCGTTGATGCCAATGACCTTACTGAGCGCGTGGTCACTGACATTCATTCGCGGTAAAATACCCATTAACATTCCCCTGTCTGTCTTCAGTTTTAGATCATCCGCAAGAGACATGATCTCGGTGATGATCCCTTCAGTAAGACCTACCCCACCGCCTTTGAGGAACAGGTCATTGCCACCAGCGTGGACAACGATCGCAGTCCTCCGACTAGCCACGCGCACCTTCTCTACCTCCTTCCTTAAGTGCGCCGTTCCCCGCCAGGTAAGCACCTTACCTTCCTCCCATCCCGGTTTGCTGAAGCAAAGTACTTCTCCTGGCCCCTGATCTGCGAGTCCCCAATCAAAACGGTGTCTTCCTCCTTCGAGCACAGGAGACTAAAGCGGTTAGAGGTCTTGACAGGGGCAACTGGGGTCTCAGGCTTCGGCTTCGCAGCCTTCTTGCCCGAGACCTTTCGAAACCCGTCGCCACCCATACACGCAGTTACACCACCCGACCCACCCCGACAGGTAGCTACATTCTTCGGTTTCTTTGGGCCATCAGCAGGCCCCTTCCCACCCTTCTCTATCGATCCCTTCCCACCCTTCTCTATCAGCCCCTTCTTTGAGCCCTCCCTTTGTTCTAGATACTTAATCTTACAGTTTGAATCTGCTGGTGTGTTTTTAATTTGATCTTGTCCACTGGGTTGGATTTCCAGTGCTACGACCCTAGCTTCAAGCTTTTTTACTAATTCCTTTAGCTCTTTAACTTCCTTTTCGTGGTTGTCTCTAAGTTTACAAAACAAACATACACTAAGGGATGTGATATCGCTGATACTACCCTCTGGGAAGTCTACGCACCAATGATTAACTTTACATTTAAAGCATTCTGCTTTCAATTTAGCTGGCCCTGCCATATTTTCTTTTTTTTTGTTTTTTCTGAATACTCTGAATAAGATAAAGCGTTCTAGCAATGAAAACTTTCCAAAAACGTTATGACCAGTATATAAAAAGGGGGGGGGGGGGGTGAATTAATCCCGCGCGTAGACGCACCCGCCTTTTTGCAAGTGACGTTCATTCCTTCCAGAAGACTACACCTCTCCTGCTGCCGCACCGACCAAAGGTCTCCCCAGGGCCGGACCGTCCCAAACGTGTCGCAGCTACCAACTGACAAACACTCGCGACGCAAGCGTCACGGATTTTCCGCCAGGAGCGACAGCGAGATGCAGCCCCTTACTAAGTCTTACTAGTCACTCACAAGTGGGCCAGACTCTTAGAATCCAGTGTTCAAGGGATATCCCACCAGACCCAGAGGCTACGCCCGAGACTTTACGCTGGCCTGGCAGCCAGCTGGGCAGTAAAGCCCTCTCACCTCAGAGCAGTACAGCCAAGCACCATCAATTGGTCACCAAAGAACGGTCGCAGGGGGCTGGTCAAGCCATTACGCGTTAGGAATGGGCTTAACGGGGCACTAGCCACACTCCATTCATCGCGCGCCTACGCCTGGGACCCCTCCATCCCAGTCTCTCACAACCTACGAGCGTTAAATGGTGTTATTTATAGAGGTTCCAAAGCCTCTCTTCCCACGCATGAGGTAGCAGTAGGGTCCTAATAGTAAAAGAAGAGAAAAAGACAATACTAAAAGAAAATGGTTTTTTTTTTTTTTTTTTTTTTTTTTTTTGCAGTGAAAGGAGAACAACCTTAACGTAATCTAAAAGGACAGATTAGGGATGGGATGGGGTCCTAGTAACCCACGGGACGGGATTGTGCAAAATACTTTACCCGCCCTCCCGAAAGAGAGAGAGAACCTAAAGGAGCTGGCAGCCAGTTCCTCTAGAATCCCACGACTCGGGACCGGAGGGCTGTCACACCCCAAGTATAAAGTTTACTACATCCAGAAGAAATGTGCATAACCTTTATACCCCCTGCGGAGAGAGAGAGAGAGAGAGAGAGAGAGAGAGAGAGAGAGAGAGAGAGAGAGAGAGAGAGAGAGACTTCCTCCCCAACCCCCATCTCCCGACAAAGCGACACGCTTACAAATGTTAATTTCCGGCTTCTCTTCCCGGCTGAAATGTTACGTAAGCGTTTCCTATTCTCAAATAATCGTTCATCCTTATTTTACGTACAGCCAGTTAAAAATAATAGTTTTGAGGCTCGATGTTTCATACCGATAAATATGACTTGTAAAACATGACCCGGGAAGCGAATAATTAAATTTGCGTGCACTTTTTTATTTTAACGAAAATAACCTTTCTAAAAATATCGTAGTTTTATTTGTAAAGTTAAGCAGTGTATGTAAGTTGTAAGTTTCAATTTCCCAAGAAAGAAAATTAATGGCTGTGGTATAAATGCAGAAAATTGGTTTGATCTAAACTTTCCACAACTCCGAAAAATAATGAAATGTAAAATTTAAGTACGTACTAACAAGCAGTAGAAAACAAATGTTAAATTGAAAAATTCATAAACTTTATTCGAAAAAAGAATACAACTCGCATAAAGTTGTAAATGTCAGAAAGAACCGAGCAAACTTTTTTTTTTTTGTAATCATACAAAAAAGTATTTTTGTGTTTTGAGTTGATACAATTCTTTATCATACAAGACTGAATCAAAATCCTCTTATATGAATGAACCAGTGTTGTTTTACATAAATGTTAGTACTTGATGAGTTTTACATTCGTTCATTCATCGGTGTGAGTTCATAGAGAAAAGCATGTTGAGAGAGAATTTTCCATGTACAGCCCCCGAAAAATATATATTTATTTTATTTATTTATTCCCTTCTAAGTATCGAAAAATTTTCTTCCCTAATGTGAAGTTCCTGGGCTAGAATCTCGGCTCGAACTTCGAACTTCGGACTTCGACCATTAAAGGCTCTCTGGGTCCTTCTTGGTAAGGCGGGGGTTCAGATCCCACCTACAGCTGTAGGTTCCCTCTTGTCACGTGACCTTTGTAGTTACGAAGGTTAAACAGGACCTATACCTATTTCGTCAACAAGACTAAAACCTCAACACTCTTAAAGAACTAACAACCTAACTTAACTTAATCTAACCTACTAACAACAACAACTTGTCGATACAATGTCAAGTCGATCAGATGTAGGCCGGTTAAACAATACAAACTATTATTGGGCTTACGACATCTGATCGACCTTACATTCTAGGTTAGGTTAAGTCAAATCAGGTTAAGTAGGATTATGTTAAGGTAGTATTTTAGTGTCGATGATTTGGTCTTCGAGACGAAATGGGGATAGGTCCGTATATTGTGGGCTAGATTAAGTTAGGTTAGGTTGTTTGTTAGTATTTTAATGTCAATGTTGTGGTTTTGTTGATCCGATAGGTATACCTCCAACATTATTATTATTATGGTGCTGGGACATTTTGATAGACAAAACATTTGACCGACGAACCAAATCTTTAAATGAAAAATTTCTTGACGGTAGCGTTTAGAATTGCACTAACAAAGACACCTAAATATAAAATTATCTACAGCACCACCTACCCTAACCAAATTTCATCCAACAGCTTAATTTAACCTAACCTCCATTTACAAAGACAATAAGGCCATATTAGAAATTTACTGGGCTGCAAAATCGAATAAAATATTTCCTTGCAATTCGAGAAAAAATTCTTGTCTAGTTTTTGTTCTGTAGTTTAAAGTGTGTAATAAGCCAATTATTATTATTAGCTAAGGGAAAATTAATGTACATATTTTCCCCTCAAGTACTGACGTCTTTGTTCTGTGTGTCACATTTATTATTGACAAAGGAGTTTCACAATAGAATTTCTGAACCAACTTATACGTGCATTATTATTTACATAGTTGACAATGGTAAGTCATCATCTTTCTGATTTAATATTGTTTGTAACTACCACCAGGATTATTTTGCCTTATTCTTCACAAAAGTTAATTTTCTTAATTGTTAACATGTATAAATAAATAAATTTATGTAAAAATTTGCAATAAGAACAGAAAAAGCAAGACCTAAATTTTTCCTCATTTTTACGATGTACCAGAGGCTTTCTGGTCGCGATTCGTTCCATCAAATCCTACCCCCTTAAACGTAATTTAACTTTAAGGAGCAGATGCCGTTCTAATGGCATTTATTTCTGCAGTTACTCCATTGCTACTATTCATCCCATTACGTTTCCTGGTGTGTAAAACATTGCATTTGTCTTTTTCTGTATCTTATGTCACGACGAAGCGGTGGGCTGGCCATCTCACCTTTAATTTACTCGGGCTAAGGTAGCCCAGGCTCGGGCCCCTACCCCTCACTTCCTTGGGGGATATGGGATAGGGATGTTACCTTACCTTTTGTTTTATTCTTCACAGTGCCAGGTTTGCCATGTGTGATGGTTTTGCTTATGGTCGATATTAGAATACCAACTTCTACTGTTTGTTTTTGACCGGAATTCTTGTAGAACAAAGATTCTGATCCTCTCATGGTGTTATTTTATGAACGTTGGAAGCGAGTTACCTGACATGGATACACATCAGTTTTCCAGTTCAAGGGGTTTTACGAAATTAGGATTACTTTATTTTCAGGTATAGTATTATGATGTATACAGTATACTACACTGCATGCAATTTTCAACAGACATTTTGCCATTTTTTACTTTCTGGAGGGGGGAACACCCTGCCTTCTTGATCACAAACTTGAGTTGCCTGAAATAATAATAATAATAATAATAAATAATAATAATAATAATAATAATAATAAATAATAATAATAAAACTTTGCGTGGGATCCGAACCACGAGTCACTACATCCTCTGAACAGACCCAATGTCGCTTAGCCTCGCTGATAAGATGAGACGTGTTGTTGTGACTTGGCCACGACGAAGTCCAATTGTCTGAAAATATTTTCTTCCGAAATTTTGCCGTATTTGAGAACTGATCACCATCACCAACCCCCTCAACCCCCGCGCTTCCTCGTGTGTGTCGTAAAAAGAGAGTAAACGAGGTCCCCAGGGATGAGATTAGCCTTCGCCTCCTGTGCGTAACAGATTGAGCTGTGGGAAGTGCTTAGAATGTTTAGTGTCGGTGGTAAATTTTTAATACAATGTTTTTATATGGGTAGTAGTGTTTGTATAAAAGTTTATGGCGAATTAAGTAAATGGTTCATCAATGATGTTGGGACAAAAGTGGGATGTAATGTTGCCATGGCTGTTTAATGTGTATATCGATTAGGTAATGCGTAATTTGAAAGTAAGAATACTAGAAAGAGAAAAATAAAACTGAATTTAGAAGAGAATGAATGAAAGCCGTCGCCTCTGAATCTGATGTATGCTAATGAGGTGGTGTTTCTGGGTAAACCAGAGAATGACTTGGATCAAAACTTGCCACCGGTTTCTTTAAGTGAGAGATTACTGAAGGTAAACGTAAATGAAAGGTCCCTGTCATTGTATTAGTGGTGAATTGGGAAAATTTAGAGGTTATAAGAGTACTTACTTGTTGTAAGAGTACTCACCTTTATCAGTCAAAAGCCCCAGATATTCGAGTACATTGGAAGTTGAAAGAGTGAAGCATGGCAAGCATGTCATGGGCGCAATAAAAGCCCCGGTAGGAAGGAAGTGCATGAGTGCAGATGGAGCAACAAGTTTGCTTGGAGGTGTATTGACGCGAACACTGATGCACGAATGTGAGACGCTTCTTCAAGTTGTTTGGCATGTTGGTTCACTATCAAATGTGAAAGCGGTTAATCATCATCATCATACCATAATTCACCGCATGTCTATTCGTCTGTCTGTCCGTCTATCTCCTTTCCAGGTCCGAACGACTGGACCGATTTTCATGAAACTTGATGACACCTTGTGGGATCCCTGGAATATTTTCAGCAACTTTTTTTTACAGATCAGGTATTCCCAAAAAATTTATCCCAACTTAGCCCACTAAAAATTTATATGGTAAAACATGAAGCATTTAAACTTAAAGATTTTGGCTAATTGGTCTTGGATGTGAAACTCAAAATTTTGATGGTTGCTTTCTTTCGTAAATTTGTTGATCTGTTGGCTTTTCTGGCTATTAGAAAACAATAAAATTTTATAAAAGCGTGGACTAGTGGCCTTCCCTATCATTAAAGTCTACAAGTAAACCAGGTCCCAACACGCTTCTACAGAGTTTCATACAGTTTCGTGGAATGAAGAAAATCAAGTTGGTCAATAAATTTAGAAAAGAATGTAGCCATCAAAATTTTTAGCTACACGTCGGAGCCATGATAGGTTAAAAAAAAAATAACAAGTTGTATTTAAAATTTAACTGCTTCGTGAGCTAATTGTAAATGTTAAATTCTAACTCGCTCAATACTGTCTTAAAATAAATTTCATTAAATTTTATTGCTTGATCATGACTATACAGTAAATACGTGTTCCCTGAAGGGTAATAACAGCCTCGCAGGAACTAGCAAAAATACCCGATCGGTAGGGCTGGTTTTTTGCTAGTATGAATAATTTAAGCAGTAGGATTGATGTAAAACGGATTGACCGTAAATAAGAAATGATGTTCAAGAAAAGTAGAGAGTGAAGTAGTCACTGGAGATGGGAATGGAGGATAGTATGCTATGTTGGTATGGCCATGTGGAGTAAAATTGTGAAAACTATTTCACAGTGAGTGGGTAGATATAAGAACAATAATAACGCATAAAAGATGGAAGGGTGTAAATAGCATATGTCAATGTGTCAGAATTAAAGAAAAATAGGAATAGAAGCGGTTTGGGCGGTGTTATTTTTTTTTTATTTTATTGGGTTCAGAATCCCAGCTGAGCCGTGAACGGCCAAGCTCTGAAGGGCCAGTTTAACCTACAGCCCAAGTTAAGCTAGACTAAAAACTTGCGGACTTGGAGGTCCTATTAGGTCCTACCTCAGGGTTGCTGACTCGATGTGGGCCTACCTTAGGCCTCAGTTGCATAAAATTAAGATAAAAACAAAAGGGATCACTATTTATGGTCTTCTTTCTAAACCTTGCAACAACAACAACACCACAACCTGCACTATTGCACGATGCAACAATCTTGTATCTAAACAACCAAATTGAATTGCAAGAGAGCTCTCTATAAGACCATACCCTGTAAGTGCCGCATTCAACAAACGAGTAGGAAGGACGCGTAGCGTCCCAAAAAAAATTATCCCACAATAGCCCAAAAATGCTAGCTCTAAATTAAGTGAATTTTTCACTAACCTTACAATTATGAGATGGATATACAGGGTGTTTGAAAACTTTCTGTACAAATTGTAATGGGGGATAGGCAACACCAAGACAAACCCTTTTCGTCTATAAGTGTATGTCCGCTGACTTCACCATTCGGCGCGAGAGGGCGCCGCTGCAATTGGCTAAAAGGTAAAGTGGGCTAGACTCGCGCTTGCCGCGGGCATTCTTAAATCGGACGTAGTACGCGTAACATGGAGCGCTTCACGACTGCTGAGATGGCTGACATGTATATGGTGTATGGGGCTGCCAATGGAAACGGAAGAGCTGCTGTGAGGTTGTACCGACAGCGCTTCCCAAACAGACGTGTGCCAAAGGAAGAAATCGAGGCATGTTAAATCAGGCGATCTCGGTGGCCAGGCTACGGGCCCACCCCGGCCTATCCATCGGTCCCCAAAAGTGGCGTTCAGATAATCCCGCACATCTTTGCTGGAGTGTGCTGGGGCCCCGTCGTGTTGAAACCACATTCGTCTACGAATAGCCACGGGAACATCTTCCAGCAGTTCCGGCAACGTTTCTTCAAGAAATATCCGATAAACCCGCCCGTCGAGTCGGGCAGGCAGCAGGTACGGCCCAATCAACTTGCCATGGACGATACCCGCCCAAACATTGACGGCGAACCGTTCTTGATGAGCATGCACCCGTGTAGCATGTGGATTTGCGTGCGCCCACACCTAAGAATTGTGCATGTTAAACACACCCTCACGTGTGAAACAGGCCTCATCTGAGAACAGCACATAAGCCGGAAAATTAGGCTGCACCGGTGTCTGCTGCAGAAACCAGCGTGCAAATTCCACACAAAGATGGTAATCCCGAGGTTGTAATGCCTGGACACTCTGACGATGAAACGGATGTAACTGCTGCTCGTGCAACACTCTCCAGACCAGGTCGTGGTTCACACCGAGGATACGTGCAACAGCTCGCGTGCTTGCGCTTGGATTGGCCTCAAATCGCCGTAGGACTTCTTCTTCCATGTCAGGAGTGCGCACGTTTCTCTCCCGACCAGTGTCATGCATGTTTGCATGGAATGTTCCAGTTTCTCGCAGTCGCCGATGCAAATGCGCAAACGTTTGGTGGTTTGGCACACGTCTGTTTGGGAAGCGCTGTCGGTACAACCTCACAGCAGCTCTTCCGTTTCTATTGGCAGCCCCATACACCATATGCATGTCAGCCATCTCAGCAGTCGTGAAGCGCTCCATGTTACGCGTACTACGTCCGATTTAAGAATGCCCGCGGCAAGCGCGAGTCTAGCCCACTTCACCTTTTAGCCAATTGCAGCGGCGCCCTCTCGCGCCGAATGGTGACGTCAGCGGACATACACTTATAGACGAAAAGGGTTTGTCTTGGTGTTGCCTATCCCCCATTACAATTTGTACAGAAAGTTTTCAAACATCCTGTATATACACCTTAACTTAATATATACAAGCAATGCTGCATCAATCAGCTTAGTCATCATATCGCCTTGAGACAACAATGGCTTTTCCTCTTCTAGATTTTCTAACACTCCCCACCGAAGAGGCATTGTTGTCATTACCTTCTGCATATTTAGCCAAGCTTGCTCCATGAGGCTGTAACTCAAATGTTTCATCTTGACTATCCGTGTTTTTGCTGATTTCTGAAGCATAGAGTTTTTGTATAGGTCTCTCTAATTTTCCTCCTGAAGTCTTTACCAGTACAGACCTAACTAAATTGTCTTTGCCAACAAACAACTCTTCAATTATGCCAAGCTTCCAGCATTGCCTTGGTCTTTCATCCCCAATCATTACCACTTCTCCCACCTTGATACAATTTGCATTGGAGCCATTTACATTGCCTGATGGGTAATAATTGAGTTCTGGCAAGTATTCTATCTGTCACCTCTTCCATAACTGATCTTGTAGCTCTTTAAGGTACTTGAACCTTCTGGTTAACTCTTCTTGAGTGGTCTGGATAGGCTGTAAGTCTTCTAGCAAACTGGGGCTTGATGTTAATCGTTTACCACAAAGAAAATGATTTGGTGTCAATGGCTCTGCATCCTGCATACTGTTATAAACAAAGGTGATAGGCCTACTGTTCACCATTGCTTTTACTTCACGCAAAACAGTGCAGAATTCTTCTTTGCTCAAATGAGCATTAGCTAAAAGTTTCTTTAATGGACACTTTACACTTCTCACTAGCCTTTCCCAAAATCCTCCCCACCATGGTGCTCTCTCAACAATAAACTCCCACTGTACCCCATGGTGTGGAAAGTAGGACTGGAATCCCTCCTCTTTTAGCAAGGACCAAACTTCTTGGAGTTCCTTTGCAGCCCATTTGAAGGTTTTTGCATTATCCGATATGATTTTATTTGGGAAACCCCTTCTGTTCACAAACCTTTTAAAGGCCAAACGAAATACATCACTACTTAAGTTGCTTACCAACTCCAAATGGATTGCTCTGGTGGTAGCTCATGTGAAAAGACATATATAACCTTTGTTAGACTCCCCTTACTCATACACATAGACTGGACCTGCGAAGTCTACTCCCACTACATCAAATGGGGCAGTATAGACACCGTTCTCTTGGAAGTGGAGCCACCTTTTCATGATAAGGCTTTGCACTCCAACCAGAGCCGGATTTAGACGTGTGGAGGCCCTGGGCAGCCTCCATGTGGAGGCCCCCCTACCTTAGGGGAAGACATAATTGAAGTCATCCATAAGATTCATAATATAATTAACATACATACACTTTCAAAACATCGTGCACTCTTGTGTCTGTCCATTCCACTCATTTCTGCAAAAAATGAAAGCCTCGGGTTACTCGGGTATTCCATTATAGTGAGAGTAGGCCTAAAAGAGTAATAAAAACAAAATAATAATCAGTACACAACAAATAGTAATTGGTAAAAGTTTATGTACTACAGTGGTATTGGATGCGCGTGTTTTTTTTTTTGATCATCTATCGGGTTTTTCTAGTTTCGGGTTTTTTCTATTTTGATAATGGCTTGTCAATATGTGGAGGCCCATGGGCAGCTGCCGACTTTGCCCACTCCTAAATCCGGCCCTGACTCCAACGCTTGCAAACCACACATTTATGCAAGACCTTTTTTACTACTTGTCTGATTTGGGGAATCCAAAACTGTTGTCTGATCTCTATTATCACTTCTCTAACTCCAGCATGTAACAACTTATGATGATTATCCAGGATCAAAAGTTCCACAAAGTGCCCCCCCAGAAGGTAGCAAAATTGGATGTCTTTTCTCCTCTGGAAGCCCAGAAAACTGTAGTCTACCTCCTACTCTCAATAAGTCCTGATCCAAAAACACATCCAAACCCTTGAGAGCAGAATGTGTTTGTAGAACCTGTAATGGACTGCTGTTGAGCAATTCCCTCTCTTCACCAAATTTTTCCTTCTGCACATATACCACCCAGTATTGCCTGGCTTGCTGAATCTCCTTACTGTTCAGAATTCCTTCCCTTCTTGTTTCTCCCTTAGTGTTGTTTGTAAATCTATATACCCATGCTGTCACTCTTAACAACCTTTTCAGACTGCTAATGTCCTCAAGCCTCAATATGGGGTCCTGCGGCATAACTTGACAACTGTTCACAGTGCATTTTTTTTATCTCACTCACCCATTCTTCTTCAGCCTGGCATTCTCCTACCATAGGCTGATTAGAAGGCCAATTTTCACTTCCAAGTTTTAGCCACTCTGGCCAATTCCACCACAAACTTGACTGTGCAAGATCTTTCACTGAAATTCCTCGTGTTGGTAAATCAGCGGGGTTTTGGGTGCCTGGACAATGCTTCCATTGCTTGGGGTCTGTGTGTGCTTGAATTTCCTCCACCCTATTGGCAACAAATGGTTTCCATTTCCTTGCCTGGCTTCTTAACCAGTGCCAAACTATAGTGGAGTCTGTCCAATAATAGCTTGGAATTTCATAAAGGGCCAAAGACTTTTGCACTGTAACTGCAAGCCGACTAGCAATAACTGCACCCATCAATTCCAACCTTGGAAAAGAAAGCCTTTTCAAAGGTGCTACTCTGCTTTGCAGCAACCAACAACCTGCAACTTACTTCCTCTTGCAATGTGCCTCTTATATAAATACAAGTTGCATAGGCTTCCTCACTTGCATCACAAAAGATGTGCAGCTCCAAATTGTCTGGACTATTGTTCAACTCTCCAAAGTACCATATTGGGATTTCAATGTCTCCAAGATGTGCCAATTCTTTGAACCAATATTTCCACCTTATCACCATATGATCAGGTAACTCTTGGTCCCAACCAAGTCCAATTTCCCAGAGGCTCTGAAACCAAATTTTTTACTTTATCACAAATGGAGCCAGGAATCCAAGAGGATCAAAGACCTTCGAAGCCAAACTAAGAGCTGTACGTTTTGTCCACCTTGTCTCATTCTCAGCCAGCTCTACTAAACATTTCCCATTGAAGGTAAACAAATCCTCTCCTTGCTGCCAAACCATGCCTAGCACCTTTGTGTCTACTGCCCACAACTCCTTAATACCAGAATCCTCAATACTTTCTGCTGCATCAGGTCCTACACAGGACTGACTCATAAACTCTTGTAATTGAGAATGATTGGTCTGCCATTTTCTAACCTCCTTGCCAGCCTCCCTCATTATAGCTCTAGCCTCCATGAATATCTGTTTAATCATTTCTGTATTATCCACGGAACACAGCAAATCATCAACATAAAATTTTTTCCTTATGTGTTCAATAGTATTAGGATAGACTTCAGAATATTTCTTAAAATGGTACTGCATAGTAGCTGCCAACAGAAATGGACTAGAGCTGAGGCCAAACAACACTGACTTCATTCTATATGCTTGAACCTTAGGTTCATTTGCCAACAAGTCTTTCGTATCCACCCACAGATACCTTACTGCATCTCTGTCCTCTGTTTTTAACTTTATCAGCAAAAAGGCTTTCTTCACATCTGCAGTCAATGCTACTCTACCAAACCTGAATCTCAGTAACAAGGAAAATAAATCTGCATTTAAATTTGGCCCAGCATCCAAACAGTCGTTCAAGGACACACCACCTTTGTCCTTGGCTGAGCCATCAAAAACTACTATCAGTTTGGTGGTTTTGTCTCGTCGTACCAATGCATAGTGTGGCAGAAAATGTGCCTCCTGGCTCACCAGCTCACCTTGCACCCTTTCAGCATAGCCCTCCCTTACATAGCTTAGGATGGCCTCATTGTATTCAATTAACAACTCCTCATTTTTTCTTAGCCTGTACAATGAAGTCTCCAACCTCCTATTAGCTAGCTGAAAGTTTGAACTGGGTTTGCAAGAATCCTTCCAAGGGAGGCCAACTTCATAGCAACCATCTCTAAACCCAATCCCTTTTTCAAATTCCTCTAAAACATCACTGTTCACTGTACTTGCCTGTTTGTCCTTTATGCCAATGGATTCAAGTTCCCAAAACGCTTTCAAATGCCTTTCCAAACCATGGCTGTTTTCCTCAATCTTAACAAAAAGAGCTTTAACCTCCATTTCATTGCAATAGCTACCATGTAGCATCCAGCCTAGCTTACTTTCAATAGCTACCGGGCCTCGAGATGTGCGGACAATATTACCAGTGAAGAAGTCCCAATAATTGTCAGCTCCAATCAAAAGACATATCTTCTGTTCCTTCAAAACTTATTACTGCCCAAATTAATTCCTTTAATTCGCAATTCTTGGACACATACCATATCTAAACAAGTAGTGACTGGAGCACAAAGTTCCTCAATCTCTACAGCTTGGACCTTGATAGTGGGACCTTGTGGTAACAACCCCTTAACCAGAACTTCTACCTTCTTAACTTTGGTTCGGTTTTGAACGGAACCCCCAAACCCAGAAATTCTTAAATTTTCCCTCTTAAGTTCTTTAAACTTCAATTTTCTGGAAATTCTGGTCTTGATAAAGCTACACTGGCTACCACTATGAAACAACACTCTTACAGTAGCTTCTCCATCATTCCCAATTAATAATGCTGCAGCTGTTTGCAATAATCCCCCTTTACTTTTACTCCCTTTCATAGCAGTGGCATGTGCCACTGATGTCTCTACTTCAGGGGTAGGCCTACTAGGAGTGTTTTCACACAATAATGGCTGATGCCGGCCGTGGCATTTTTTGTACAAAATTTTAAACTTACAAAACCTTGCTCTGTGACCTTTCAAAAAACATTTAAAACATGCTGTGGACTTAGTAACCCTGTCCTTTCTCTCCTCAACAGGTAAAGCCTCAGCCACCTCACATTTATATGACTTGTGGTTGCACTTTGGTGCTGTGCCTGCCTTTGTCCCCTTGTTTAACATCCCACTGTGCAAACTCAATTCCCTCTCGTCTTGCTAATTCTGTGCCTAAAAGACTTAACATCTGCTGAAGGGGGATGTACACATGTTCTGTAGATTGTTCCCTACTTAATTCAAGCAAGATTGTCCCCTACTTAATTCAAGCAAGATTGTCCCCTACTTAATTCAAGCAAGATTGTCCCCTACTTAATTCAAGCAAGATTGTCCCCTACTTAATTCAAGCAAGATTGTCCCCTACTTAATTCAAGCAAAATTGAGCTAGGCAATTTAGACTCCAGTATAGTGACCAACATTATACCATACCTTTCCATTCCTACACCCAAGTTGTCCAGGGATCTAGTTCTAACTTCAAATTCATCATATAACTGCCGTAACTCCTTGACACTATTGGGATTATTAACAGGAGGTATAGCTAAAAGTTCGCGGAGGTGGCTTTTAATTAAGATCTCTGGTTTACCAAACCGTTTCTTTAATATATCCCAAGCTACATTATAATTAGCCTCTGTTAATGCTAATCCTGCTATTGTCTTTGCTGCCTCCCCTTCCAAGAGGGACTTCAAATAAAATAATTAAACTTCTCCACCGCACTTAACACTTGACTAGAATGAACTGCTGATTGAAAACTGTCTGCCCATCCTTGCCATTCCTGAATACTCCCAGAAAATGTTTTGAGTACAAGCCTCGGTAATTGAACTGCAGATCTGTTAACCTTAACTTCACAAACACCATTGGTAATTATTCGTTTTTACACCCAGTCTGTTTTTATGATGAGAAGAAACTTTTCTGGTCAATTTTGAGGTGTTTTAAACGAATCTGCCATCCGTTTCCTGTGCAAATGCGTAGTTTTCGAGATATCGTCATCTCGAAAACTATGCATTTGCACAGGAAACAGATGGCAGTTTCGTACAAAACACCTCAAAATTAACCAGAGAAGTTTGCTATCATTTTCATTTAAACTAACGAAAATATCGCGATTTAACCTAACCAATCATCAAGGGTGTACAGTTGACCTAACTGGGCATTCAGTTGACCTAACTGGGCATTCAGTTGACCTAACTGGGCATTCAATTGACCTAACTGGGCATTCAATTGACCTAACAGGTTAATATTGGTTATTTCACCTAAATACTTCTGATCTTTTCGTATTAGGCACTCTCTATCACATTTCGGGCAAGTTAAGGATGAGAACATAAGAAATTTTTATAGTGGGCACACTAGGGGCCACTTCGGCCCATCGAGGTGGCTCCACTATGTAAAAACTGCCTGTACATTGGCAACAACCAATTTTTACAAAACTAATTAATTGTCAATTTAAAACTAAAGATAGAATCTCTGGATCCAGAGGATCAAAGTCATAGTAGGCTATTATCCACAAATATGTTACACACTATATCTATTTATAACTGACATGCAAATATATCAGATCCAAAGAATCCAGTCAATTTCATTACGGTACCCATCACTACCAGTACCTTGCCAACCAAAAATAAGTCACGGTCCATATCAATTGCGTAACTGATAAAAACATCCAATCCTTTGTCTTCATCTAGGGCACATGAAGAATCAAGTTCTCAAAGTCAAAATCACACGAATGGCACGTCATAATTCTATCACAAACACCACTAAACTGAATCCAATTAGAAAAAAAAACAGTCAGAACAAAACCCAACCAACTAATTAAGTCGCAGAGTAGCGAAAAAATAGCCCAATCAGGAAAAATATTTTATGAAAAAAAGTACATTATAGCCAAAACAGGAAATATATTTTATTAAAAAAAGTACATTTGAACAAATTTGCACAATAAAAAATATATATTTTCTTAGTCAGTTTTGAATGGCAATTCAATATATTGTGCTGTTTTAACAGCGCGTGAGCGGGTTAAAAGACGAATATTAACCACACCATTTGTTGAGGGTTGTGTTTCATTATTAGACCTGGTCTCTAACTGTACGGAGCTGCTAAACTCTTTTGCTCGGTGGCCTACTTTAATTATATCATCAATAATCTCTTCAAAGTAAATTATGTTATTTTCTATTTCATCCTCTTCTATAAGAGCATCAATTTTAACATTTACTTCGCTTAGAGCAACCTTTTTAGTTTCTAATATGGAGAGCTGTGCAGTCACTAAGCTTAAATCCTCTTGCTCTATGGCAGAATCTATAGTGGCAATGACCTTTGTAGGCGTTTCTCCTTTTTTTAAACTTGTTCAATTCAGCTGCACACATCTTCAATGCAAAAAACAATTGGGCTCAATGCCAAATAAGCTGAATTGGCAAAAATACTTAACCAAACTGATCAAACTCAAATTTTGCTTTTTTCAAATAAACTGAATTGCTGGGTGGGGTACTGACCAACCACCAATATGGAATACCAAATTTTCCACCCAAGTAACTGGCGCGCTAAAGTCTGCAACCTTCGCCTCCTAACAATAAACCAAAATTAACCAAACCGGTAAAAATGTAGGCCCAAAACAACGACAGACGAGTGGCCAAGTTTCGCAATTGGGCGACCAAACTTTCTACCCTGGGACCTTAACTCAATTATGCTCAACCCGGGCTACAATTTGCACAATCAGAACTTTGCCGGAAAATAGTCACTGACTCAGTCTTGGGCTAGAATCCGGTTCGAAGGACCATGTTTTTTTTTTATTTTATTGGGTTCAGAATCCCAGCTGAGCCGTGAACGGCCAAGCTCTGAAGGGCCAATTTAACCTACAGCCCAAGTTAAGCTAGACTAAAAACTTATGGACTTGGAGGTCCTACTACGTCCTACCTCAGGGTTGCTGACTCGATGTGGGCCTACCTTAGGCCTCAGTTGCATAAAATTAAGATAAAAAACAAAAGGGGCACTATTTATGGTCTTCTTTGTAAACCCTGCAACAACAACACCACAACCTGCACTATTGCACGATGCAGTGGCGGTTCCTCATATGGGCAATATGGGCAGCCGCACAGGGCGGCATTTGTGGAGGGGCGGCATGAGCGCCTGCAAAAAAAATAAAAATAAATAAATAAAGAAATAAATAAAAATAGTTTATTTATGGCAGTTGTGCAATTTAATTTGTATTTTTCCTGTTCATAGTATCATAATTACATTCTCTTAAGTGAGTTATTCTATTTACGTGATGAAGGATTTGTAAAATTCAGAAATTTGAGTCTTTGTTTTGGTTCTGAAGTTCCAACAATTAGTCCAATAAAAAGTTATTTTGTGAAAGAGTTATGTCTGTCCTTTATTTTGGGGGGATTCGAATGTGTGTGTGTTGGCGAACAGGGGGGGGGGCGCTGAAGGTGAGGTTCGCCCAGGGCGTCATGTAAGCTAGGACCGCCACTGGCACGATGCAACAATCTTGTATCTAAACAACCAAACTGAATTGCAAGAGAGCTCTCTATAATACCACACCCTTTAAGTGCCGCATTCAACAAACGAGTAGGAAGGACGCGCAGCGCCCCCAAAAAAATGATGCCACAAGAGCCCAAAAATGCTAGCTCTAAATTAAGTGAATTTTTCACTAACTTTACAATTATGAGATGGATATACATACACCTTAACTTAATATATACAAGCAATGCTGCATCAATCAGATTAGTCATCATATCGCCTTGGGACAACAATGGCTCTTCCTCTTCTAGATTTTCTAACAGGAGGTGTGTATATGGAGACGACCTCATTATTAAGAGGTATATTTCCAACCCTGTAATGAACGGGAACACTGGATCTCTATGCTTGTGGTTGCACGTGTGTGCTCTCCTCTACCTTACGGAACTGCGATAGTCTTTAGGATACACACTAGGGTTATGACATTTTTATAACCTCATGTTCCTGTATCATAAATCGATGAACTTTTGCCCCCTGACAATGAAAATAACAGTTTTTTCGATATATTTTGAAAAAACTTCACCCCAAAATAAAAAATAAAAAATTAATAAAATAATAAATAGAAATTTGCATGTTTATTTCACAATTATTATACATAAACATATATTATACAACATTATACCTATACAATACATATTAATTATACAAATACAATATTATACATTTACTCTATTATTGTTTTAATTGTTTTACTTATTGCTTAAAATAAACCTGTGATTGAGGTTGTCTTTATTTTTACAGTTTACGTAAAGTTCTTGCATCACCTTAATGGCACGTTCCGCACATTGGTTGCTCCTTGGTATAGCTATTGCAGATGGGTCTCTGTTCCAGTGATTTTCCAGAGTATTTAGTGCTTTTCGGTATATTCCGGAATATTCAAGAAAATACTAGGTAACCAATCTAGAATGGTGCAATGCAGCTGTCTCGAATATACTAATATACTATATTTGCTTTCGGGGTGACATTTTTTTTTAATTCTGAAGAATTAGGCCCTTTTTTTATTGTTTTCAAGCAAAAGTTCATCGATTGATGATACAGGAAACAATATTTATGACAAAAAATTAAAAAGTCATAACCTAATACACACACAGTCCATCGCGACATGATTTTAATCATTATTAAATATTGAAAAAAAGGGGATATGATGATGGCTAGGTTAAGTTAATTATTAGGATATATGTCGCGGGTTCGTAAGGTACCCAAACATTTTGCGTGATAAATGATTATTGTGGAAGAGATTTATTAATGAACAATTTTATTTCACGAAATGTTTAGACTTCACAAGGAGCAGTTATTAAAACGTTGAAAAAGGGCCGAGTGTTGGAAGTTACCAGCTGGTTGAAAGGTTATATTTTTCCTCACCAATAGCCGAGATTCTATAATATACCCTCTGAGCATTGATGGAGAAGTAAGCGGGGCATTTTCAGATTGGCTCCTGCTGTGGTATGTATAGGGTGTACACAGGGAATTGTGCAATTCGAACAGAAAACTTCATTGCCGTATTAGTAATCATGCAAGTTCCGTTTTTTTCATGTAGTTAAATTAATTCTGTAGCCGCCACCGAGTGATAGTAATTCAGGATTTGAAATAATGAACATTGTACAAAAACACACACGCGCGCGCGCGCACTATATATATATATATATATATATATATATATATATATATATATATATATATATATATATACAGGGTGTTTCAGGAGGAAAGGTCAATACGTCGGGAGGTGATAGTATCGGTCATTGGGAGGAAAAAAAGTTCATATGAACATGTCTAATTCTGAATGGTTACGGAGATAGAGCTGTTTGAATCTACAAATACAAAAGCATTGTTAATGGTAATCAAGAAAGAGAAACCAATTACTGTTTCCAACATTTAATGTTTAAACATTGGCATTTTGAATGGTATCAGATACAGAAATGACAAATTTGTTACAGTTTACAATACGTTTTCGAAAATCCCACCGTCAACCTCAATGCACTTTGCAACTCGTGTGCGAAGATCGCGTGTTGTTCGTCTGAATTGATCTTGACGTTCTTTTATGCGGGTAGCAGCATCCAAAATGCGCGCGAGCAATTCGTCTCGTGTATCCACCGTTCTTTTGTAAACTTGACTTTTCATCCACCCCGACAAACAATAATCTAACGGAGAGAGGTCTGGAGACCTTGGTGGCCATTGAATGGGACCACCGCGGGGGGAGGAAGAGCTGCGCGCGCATCAGATTCAAAGAGCTCTATCTCCGTAACCATTCAGAATTAGACACATGTTCATATGAACTTTTTTTCTCACAATGACCGATACTCACCTCCCGAAGTACAGTATTGACCTTTCCTCCTGAAACACCCTGTATATATATATAATGCAAAACCACAAGGAAAAAGAAAAATGATTCCAAGGTCTTTCGTGTATTCAGAAGTACACCTCGTCAGGGAATGAAGGGAGAAGGCGAGATGCCCAAAATATATACAGCGGGACGGAAACAAAAAGACTAGCACTTAATTAGCAAGACTTAATGAGAAGCAGAAAGAATTTTAACAGGATATTGTAAATTTTATACATTCCCGCACTGTTATTGATATTATTTTTAAAATGGATAAATGCACATTCTAGAATATTCCTTTCAATTATATATATGTTTTTAACTCCCACTTGATGCTATGATTACATATATACATATGGTTAAACAATGCATTAGGATTATTTGCTGTTCTACACGCATATTTATGATGTTTTACCCTAATATTTAACGTTTTACCCGTTTGGCCTATATATACACTAAGTTACATTATGTACATCCAATCGAATACACACAACCAACCACATTATCCGGGCTATTCTTTATTAGGCGTGATTTTACAGTATTATTATAGTCCGGTAGCACAGACCCTGATTTTACTGGAACCCTGCATTGTTTGTTATAAAGCAAATTTTTACACATTTTGAAAGCTTATACCACCCGATTCAAGAATCCATCAGGTGTACACCCGACTCCCGCTTGGCTTTTTCAATATGGCCGGCGAAACTGAAAAATCCCATATCCTGGTCAATACTTGATGGATTTTGATGATCTTGGTGTCATTTCTAGGGTTTTTTAGGATGATGAGTCGATCTGGAGGGGTTGCAGATACTTTGGGAGTCGTTTTGACCCACATTCGTCAATACTCAAGGTCATTGGAGGTCAAACGCCCCCCCGAAATAAGGAATATCCCGTATCCCTGGCAGTCGTGGAGATATTTCGGTGATCTTACTGTCGTTTTTATGGTTTTGGGCGAGACTGAGTAGTTCTATAGGGTTTAAAATGAAATCAGGGATTATTTTCCCCATGATAAGGTGAATTCCAATGTCTAATTATTCCTCTTATTTTTTTCAGGTTGTTGAGATTATTGCTGATGGTGCTGCCCACCTGGTGGTTTGATAACGTCTTGGTTGTGCTGATTCCAAAATTGTTTTTTGACTGCTGAATATGGAGAATATACCAGGTAAGCATTGTTTAGTTTTCATTTGCTGAGGATAAATTATTTGAATGCGATTTGTACTCTGAAGAATGGGTAAACAAAATTCTTATTTTTCAGGTTCTACAAAAGCTGCAGACGAATGTTTCTTCAAGGATTTCCTGCGTAGCCCTCCTGGAGGTCAGAAAGGTCTTTCAAATTGTGGGAGGATTCAGAAAATCATAGAGAGCAGCGACATCAGAATGCAGCCAGATGTTCGAGCGAGATTAGAGCCTCTCTTGGAAGATGGAGCAAAAATCTTTTGTTGTCACAAGAACTGTTTCCACTTGTGTCCAAGCGGAATTTATCAGCATTCATGAAAAAGAGAAAATGTGATACCCCTACAGTGAAGCCAAAAAGACTACGTAGTGCTGTTCTCAGTGAAGGCCCAGTATATGACCCTAAAAAACACTGTCTCTTTTGTTTGAAAGTCAGCGAGTGTATATTACCCGAGAAATATGACATCAAAGTTCCGGTGCAATACCGCATTCCAGCATCTAGGTTTATGACCGATAAGCTTGGTGATAAAAAAACAAATTACAAAGATGTGTTGATAGAAAAGCGTAAACTGAAAAATGATGAGCAGGGACAAGTTGTACTCAGTAGGTTGTTGGGCATGAAAGGAGATTTACCGGCTGAAGAAGCCCGATACCATAAAGATTGTATGTCTACCTTTCATGTTGAGGTTGAGAGAGCTTGCCAGAATAAGTCAAGGGTTGAACCTGAAGACCGCCCCTTCATTGCTTTGTGTGTAGAATTGTCGAAGGACAAAATGAAACCATGGAATTCAATTGAAGTAGAGAAGCTTTACAGAGAGTTAGGTGGTGAGAAGTTGTCACGTAGGTCGCTCATTGTAAAAGTTAAAGATTACTTCAAAGACGAAATTGTAGACTTACATGGGGATGGTATCGCTACGTTGTTAGTTTTCAAAAACTATGCTGCCTCATACCTGAATATTGCAAAAGATTGTGAGGAATCTGTTGATATTGATGAGTGTGTGAAGAAGCTGGGCAAGCAAATCGCGAGTGAGTGCAAAAAGAACAAGGAAGAATTCACTTCTTATCGTAACCCAGCACAAAGACATCATCCCACAAATCCTCAAACTACACGCTTTGAGTGGTTGTCACAAAGTTGCAGCAATACATGGCATCGGCAAAGCCACTGCCATTGCCACAGCCAAGAAGGGTCGGAAGCTAGACAAGCTGGGATCCCTTGATGCATGCTTTGACCATATCGAGAAAGAGGCAACAGCGTTCATTGTTGCATGCTGTGGGGATAAGAAATTCTCATCTCTTACTGAGTGTCGTCAGCGAGTATGAGCTCAGAAGACAGGGAAGTCGGGAACTGCTGCACCCAAACTATGTTCCCTACCACCAACAACTGAAGCTTTCCATCAAAATGTGTTCAGAGCCCACTACACTGTGGCGAACTGGCCAGATGCACTAAAGTGTGACCCACCACCACTTGATCCTGTGCATTATGGGTGGGAGAGAGACGAAACAAACAGAGTTCTCATCCCAAAAACAGTTGGTGAAGGAGTGTGCTCAGCACCAGATGAAGTTCTGAAGCTAATGAGATGTGGGTGTGAATCACAATCAGCATGCAGGGGGAGTCGCTGCGGCTGCATGGGACGCGGAATCCCTTGTACAATGTTCTGTGCATGTGGCGGCGGCTTGGATTGCAACAATCCATTGACCCAAAACGCAAATGAAGAGCAGACTGATGATCCTGACGATCCTGACACAACCATGTCTTTTGATATTTGCCCCAAATAAATGGTTACCTAATGTGAATAACTGCATCAAAGTTGTCAATGCCAATTCCCCAGCTAGGTGTGAGCTTTGTTTTGCTTACGAGGTCATATCTTGTAGCTTTGCAACCTTCCATAGCATGCATGTGCCCTGCACTTCAGCATAAATTGTGGTTTATATCCGAATATCCATATAATGTGGGTTATGTCATTTAAGCATTATGATCTGGTTTTATCTACAGAAAAGATGTTAAGTGATCAGCAGTTAGCTAGATTGTAGAAATTGCCACTGAAATAAAGCAAATACAGTGATGTCAACTGTGGCATTATCATATTTTAAGGCCAAACTTTAACCTCAAATGACCTTGACTTGACCCATGGAGTTGCAAAATGATATCCCACTGTTATCATGTGCCTATAGAACTACTCAGTCTCGCCCAAAACCATAAAAACGACAGTAAGATCACCAAAATATCTCCACGACTGCCCGGGATATGGGATATTCCTTATTTCGGGGGGCGTTTGACCTCCAATGACCTTGAGTCAAAACGACTCCCAAAGTATCTGCAACCCCTCCATATCGACTCATCATCCTAAAAACCCCTAGAAATGACACCAAGATCATCAAAATCCATCAAGTATTGACCAGGATATGGGATTTTTCAGTTTCGCCGGCCATATTGAAAAAGCCAAGCGGGAGTCAGGTGTACACCCGATGGATTCTTGAATGGGGTGGTATAAGCTTTCAAAATATGTGAAGATTTGCTTTATAGCAAACAATGCAGGGTTCCCACCCCGTACAACTGGACTATTATACTTAAAGACTACATTGATGCCAATTGTTTTAAGTTTAAGTAAAGTCGGAAGATATTGAAAATTACCATGGTGAGGTAGGCTAAGGATATTTTTAAGCTCAAATTCCTTTACAGTTACATTATTATAATACCTATTTTTGGCTTTCCTAAGGCAGTTATCTAAAAATAAAATAGGATAACATAATTTAGTACCAATATCCATGATATTGCATAACTCGGAATCTAAAAATTCAGGACTGACAACTCTCAATGCTCTAAGAAACATAGCAGAGAAAATAGAAGATTCAATCGAGGGATGATGGTCAGAATAAAAACCATGTTAATTTTCAATATCTTTGATTTACTTAAAGCAATTGGCATCAATGTAGTCTTTAAGTATAATAATACTGTAAAATCACGCCTAATAAAGAATAGCCCGGATAATGTGGTTGGTCGTGTGTATTCGATTGGATGTACATAATGTAACTCTGTGTGTGTATATAGGCTAAACGGGCAAAACCATAAATATGCGTGTAGAACAGCAAATAATATCCTGTTAAAATTCCTTCTGCCTCTCATAAACTCTTGCTAATTATGTGCGTCTTTTTGTTTCCGTCCCGCTGTATATATTTTGGGCATCTCGCCTTCTCCCTTCATTCCCTGACGGTGTACTTCTGAATACACGAAAGGCCTTGGAATCATTTTTCGTTTTCCTTGTGGATTTGCATCATTCATTCATTTCACGTGTTTAATTGTGAAATTCATCTCATATATACAGATGGGCGGAAATACATTCAAATGTATTTAGGTACTAACTACATTACTCTTATTAAATTGTAATTAAATACAACATACATTACAGGCAAAAGGAATGTAATTAAATACTAAATACAGTACTTCTAATATGTATTTAAATACATTTCAAATACATTTCTAAGTACCTATTTTTCCTCTGACCTGATCCTTTTTAGAGGTTGAGACTCCATTATCTACCAAAAATACTCCAGATAAGTAACAATGTAATGAATTAATGATAAGTAAAGCTACTAATGATTACAAAAACTAACTTAACATGATAACTTCAAAAGCGAAAAGCTCACACGAAGCAAGAAGTCCTAGCTTTCAGCCTTTCACCTATCCATAGCGGTTAACTACGTATTGCGGGTATTGGCCTTCATCAGCACCAGCCTCTCAAAAAGCTTGTCGGACACTCTCCCTCTCCTAGGTGAATGAATCAGCCCAGTAAAGGAAAACAGTCGTTCTACTGGTGCTGATGAATGCAATGTGGTGGTGAATTTCAGAAACATAGTTCGAATTAGGGGATGATTGTGAAGACTTCTGAATTTGGTGTTTGGATCTTTTAGGTATGTGAGTACCATCATTTCTGGGGTTTCTACTGTGGAATTCCCTGATGTATTCCTGTCAAAGGAAAAATACTCATCATGGTCTGAGGAGTGAGGCGATGCATCTTCAACATCCTGTGTGAAACCTTTAGCTGCTATCATGAACGTTTCTCGCACAGTGTAAGTCTTCGCCTGCACATCCCAATTTTTTTTAACCTTACCTATTTTAGCTTCAGGTAAGGATGAGAAACTGATGCCAGAACAGCCTCATTAACTTCTGCGTTAGATATTTGCTAAATCTACTCTTGAAACCAAGATCTACTGCAGCGAGGGAAGGAGTGCAGTAATTTAGCGTCCTTGCTCAAATCTGTTCTAGCTGGGTCTCGACTGTGAACAAAGTTGGAATAAATTCTCCATAGTAAGTGTGTTTCTCTTCCTGAAAACGATCGATTGCACAAGCAATGGGGGTCAGGGTTATTTCGTATTCTTCTAAGTATTCAAGTTCATGACTTGAAAACTGCAGAGATGTCATCAAATCATTAAGTTTAGATTTGTGCTTGAGAAGTACCGAAAGACTATCAATTAAAGAATTCCAGCGTGTTGGACATGGGATGCTTAAACTAATATTTAGGAAATTACCTATAACTATAACTGAACCACTGGTAATTATCTTTAACACAACACTCAGAACAGGCAACCATAAGTAAGATGAATGGATGAACGGACGAAGACAATCTACATATTTGCCTTCATATGTGTGTCAGACAATCTTCCTCTTCTAGGTGAATGAACAAACTCAATGTAAACATAAATACAATAGTATTAAGTTAATTTACTATTTCGAAAGTATGTAATAGAATGTTGTGATGTGTGGTAAGAATCCTTTGCTATCGCCCACGACTTGGCCCCACGCCCTCTTTAAAAAAATGTAATTGAAAATGTAACTGAAATATATGTATTTATAAATATCAGTTACATTTGAAATGTATCTAAATATGTATTTAAATACTCGAAAATAAATGTATTTACAAATACAGTATTTAAATACAAATTGTATTTAAATTCGTATTTGAGTAATGTCAAATACGTTACTGCCCATCTCTGCATATATACAGTATATATAATATATATATAATATATATATATATATATATATATATATATATATATTATATATAATAATATATAATATATATATATATAATTATATATATATATATATATAATATATATATATAATCAGTGATGTAGCCTTGTAGGGGTCCACCTAGAGATTCTGGAAATGGTTCAGAGCGGGTAGAGTAAATCGAGGTCCACAGTAGGATTCCTCACCAAATTAGGTTAGGGTAATTTACCTTAGCCTTTGTTAAGCTATGAGTTGATGCTAGGTCTTAGACCACAATGTAGGTCTAATTTAACTGGATCTAGTTTAAATGTTATCACTAAACTGAGGTTTAGAAATACAATTGTTCACTTACTGAGTGTTATTAAATAAGTCCTGGTCTCCTTAGTCAGGCCTGATCTCTTACCAGTCTTTCTTCTAGTTGCTTAATTTCTGAGCGCGCGTACTTGCTGGTAGAGGTGGTTTTCAGTTTCAAACATTCCCGGTCGCCATGCCGTTCTTGATGCAAGTTCTTTGTTTTCAGCTTTTTTCCACCAGCGTCCTCTTTGTTTGTTGGTTGATTGGTAGTGCGAGTCAAACTACCAAGCACGCCCTATCTCCAGGGGAGAAGACCATAAGTGCCCCTACTTCTGGCTTCCCCGCTGCCGGTACTGGGAACGCAGACTCGGGCAGTGGGGTTAGTTCTTGTACCACCAATTCGAAATGTCCTAAACCTCTGTCTGATTCACTTTTCATAAACTTCTGCGAAGCTAATAGTTGGGAAAAATTCCTCAAAAAATGTCATCTGAACATTATACGAAACGCGATTAAACCTTTGTAAAATTACTCCATTTTCAACCGTTTGGTAAGAAAACTGAAACAGGCGAACAAACGAACGTACGACTAACTTGACGCTGCTTGCCACTTGTCCGGTGAACACGTTTAGTCTTTAGAAACGTTTCAGCAGGAATAATGTGGCATTTTTGTTTTATTAGTGCAGGCAGAATTTTATATTCACAAGAAATAATTTTGTACAGTACCTTGATTACTAATTGTGATACTTTCTTTATTTCCCTCAATATTTTGTTATGTTATGATCATTAAACTTTTATAAGACTAATTCCAGTTTTAAATGCGATTTGTGATATAATTGTGATTATGATCACATAATCACAATTATATCACAAATCGCATTTAAAACTGGAATTAGTCTTATAAAAGTTTAATGATCATAACATAACAAAATATTGAGGGAAATAAAGAAAGTATCACAATTAGTAATCAAGGTACTGTACAAAATTATTTCTTGTGAATATAAAATTCTGCCTGCACTAATAAAACAAAAATGCCACATTATTCCTGCTGAAACGTTTCTAAAGACTAAACGTGTTCACCAAACAAGTGGCAAGCAGCGTCAAGTTAGTCGTACGTTCGTTTGTTCGCCTGTTTCAGTTTTCTTACCAAACGGTTGAAAATGGAGTAATTTTACAAAGGTTTAATCGCGTTTCGTATAATGTTCAGATGACATTTTTTGAGGAATTTTTCCCAACTATTAGCTTCGCTATTTTATCCGTTTATTTGTCAAGAAAATAATAGGTTTATAATTTCATCGTTTAAAGCGCCGGGGTCTGGCCCAACTGGCCCTTGCCTTAATCCGCCCCTGGATGAACCGCTCTTCCTCTAAACCTCACCTTTTCATCCCTACTAAAACTCAGATGTTTGAGATGATTGACAGCAACCCCTTTTCTGTACCATCCTTTCTCTGTATTCAATTTCACTTCAAAGGTGGATGTTGCCTATATGTACGCAATGACCTAACTTGTTCTCTTATTCCCAAACTTGAGTCTTTCGTATTTTGCATCCTCTGGCTATGGCTTACGTGCCAATCTCAATCTAAATACATCTGCAGTATCTGTCTTCTAATTTTACTGACTATCCAAAACTCTTTGACTACCTCACTTCCAAAGTGGGATACATTTCTTTCCCACTCTTCTTTCGCTGAAAACCTCCATTTTTATTTAAATGTTCACCACCACCTTTGGCTTTCCTCCTATTTCACTGACATCGCTGGTAAACCGGCCTACAACCTCTCTATCCTGAATTATCTAAAGCAGGTTGTACAACACCTTACTCGTATCCCCGACCGCCTCGCAGATAGGTCCAACATTCTGGATTTATTCTAACGACGACGACTCCTTCCTACCCCGTCAAACTTTTTTCTCTGTTGGGCTCCTCCGACCATAATCTTATATCTGTTTCCTGTCCTATCGCTCCAATTCGGCCTTTGGATCCTCCCAAGAGAAGAGGCCTTTGGTACTTCGGCGCCGCTGATTGCGAGGCCCCCTTAGGCACTACTACTTTGATTTCCGATGGAATGATTACTGCTGCTAAATTTTCTCGCTCTTTCGGATACCTAGCCAAGAACCTTGACCACGTCGTGATAACACGTATGATAGTGTGTCCAGTGTCAGTGATCGTGAAAACTTGTTTTCCAGTGAAATTAACTCGCCAGTAAAGTTATATATTTAAAATAGTGTTCGGTGCCCTCATATTTGATTCAACATATCTAATTTACCTTATATTACTATTTAATTTTAGTAAATTCGTTTACTTATTAAACGAAGTTATAGTCTATGTGACCAACGTGGTGCATGAAGCTTTTTTTTGCCATGTCTGAGGAATATCTTCAAGGTGCTAATCCTTTCCGAAGTGGTAGCCAGACAGGTTAAAGCAGTCAAAGTACAACGTGGTTCCTAAAGGCTCGTTTTACCTTAACTTTGAAGATCGCATTCGAGGCAGGTAGTAGACAAGGTGGGAAAACAGCAGCTACTAAAAAGTAGAAAAGTTCTTCACTTTTGCTTTCTTTTTACTGAAGTATTATTAACTACAATAAAAATAGAATATGACAGGGCCAAGTAAACTGAAAGTTGAGTGCTTTAAGTGTGAAGTTCAACATTGGTGTGTTAACTTTCCTGAAGGTAATTTCAGCGACATTACAACCTTGAGTGTATGTTTGTGTTGTAGACTTAGAGGAAACCATGAAAAGAAAGTTAAAGGGCTAAAGTAAATTCTAAAAAAAATCTTGAAGCTCGGATTGTAGCACTGGAAAATCAAACCAATGAAATAGGCCAGAGAGAAAACCCAACACCAGATATAAATTCTAAGGTTGAACGTTCAGAACAGAGCATTGCCCGTTTGGAAACTACAGTGAGTAGTCCGAAAAGTAGGACAAAGGATAAAGAATTCAAGGTAGTCAAAAATAAAAAACCCTCAAAACCGAAATACAAGGATTCTGAACCCATTCACATAAAAGATAGATTTGACTTGCTTGCTGACGAAAAGGAGGAGTCCTTTTTAATTGGAGATTCCCTGGTCAGAAACCAAGTGGACTTTTTCAAAGCAAAACACGAGACCGAGAGAAAACTTAGATGTTTTCCAAGTGCCACAAGTCAAGGAATAAATCGAGAGTTAGATAACGTTAAAGTAAAAAATAAAAGTTTTCCCATCATTGTACATGTTGCTAGCAGTGACATTTTTCAGAGATGGGCAGGAAGGCAGACTGAGACCATTGTAAACGAGTTTAAAAACCTAACCGATAAAATTTAAAAAAAAAAGACTGACATGGGAATGGTTGTAGGAATTTTCCAAAGAATGCATACTAGTGGAATTTAAATGAATGAATAACAGTGCTTCACCGGCGCTTCGACTGCCGAGGTCATATCGCGCCAATACTAGAGTAAGGAGAGAGCGTGAGGAGATAGGGGGAGAGAAACAGCGGAGAGGGAGCAGTGGAAGAAAGACCGTGAGAAAAGAGAGAGCAAACAGTAGAAATAGCAGAGAGAGGAAGAAATTATACCCAAATCATCTTTAATAGAGAATAAGAGGCCAGTCTGGCGGAGAAACGAGCAAAGTGTGTCCTTCGGTATAGGTGTGGAGTCACCCAACAAAAGACAAAAAGTAAGACTGGAATCTGAAGGGCAGAAAGGGAGGAGCTGGGAACGGGCAGTGGCAAAGGCAGGGCAAACCAAGAGGCATTGCGAGAGAGAGAGGAATGCTGCAAGGGCAAAGGGTGGGCAAGATCCCCCGTCATAAGATGACCATGCGTTAAGACGAGTGTGACTGATGAGAAACCGCACCAGGGCGGTTTCAAAGCGTCGATCACGTTGACAGGAGGAAGACCAATGACGAATTGTGGGCTTCAACGCTCTCAGGAAGTTCCCGGACACACCCTCCCACTGGCGCTGCCACCGCCGAAGAAGTGCATCTCCGAAAACCCTCGTGAAATCTGACGCCGGAAGAGGTGTGTTAGGGTTAAACGGCAGGGAGGACACCCTCCTCGCTGCAGCGTCCGCGCACTCGTTGCCTGGAACACCGACATGGGAAGGTACCCAACAAAAGGCGACCAACTTACGGTGTGATGCCAGAAGGACAAGCCAGTCCTGGATCTGTTTCATCAACGGATGCTGGGAGACGAGTGAGGATAGGGTCCCAAGAGCGTTGCGGGAGTCCGAATAGATGACAAAAGACGTAGGTGAGAGCTGAGAAAGGAATCGAAGAGCTAAGAGAATAGCGGAGAGTGCTGCCGTAAAAATGGAAGTCGCTGGAGGAAGAAATAGCAATTGAACCGCTGACGGGAAGGCTGCCGTGCAACCCACTCCAAACGGCGAGCGAGAGCCGTCAGTGAAGACAGGGATAGAGTAGAATGGGTAGAGAAATGGGCTAGAAACAATTGATGGAGGGCAAAAGGGCGGAAATATGACTTTGGTACAGTAGAGAGGAAAGAGCAGATACGGAGGGAGGGAAGGGTCCACGGAGGAAAGGTAGAGGGAGGAGAAGGGAGTACTCGTCCTTCCACCCCCAGAGAAGACAAGACGGGGGCCATCGGTAGACCGTACGGTCGTAGACGGTCAAAGCAGGCCGAAGTGGAAGGGCCGAAGAGGGATTGGTAGACCGGGTTGGAAGGAAACTGCCGAACGCGAAAGAGGTATTTTAAGCCCTCTAAGGTGCGGTGGACATCCATCTGGAAATGAGCACTTTCCGCATAAATACTGACAATAGGAGATGACCGGAATGCGCCGGTGCTGATACGTACACCCAGGAAACGGATAGGGTCCAGCATGCGCAGGGCGAAGGCAGGAGCGTAGGAGTAGGCCTGATAGCCATAGTCTAATTTACCTTGGACCAAGGAGTGGCAGAGTCGCCAAAGGGTGTGGCGGTCAGCACCCCAATATCAGTATGGGAGAGGAACTTCAAAAGGGTGCAGGTCTGAAGGCACGAAGCCTTCAGTGACTTTAGGTGAGGAATCCAGGAGGAGACCTAAGAATCTAGTTTCGGGGACTAGAGAGAGAGAGAGAGAGAGAGAGAGAGTTACAAGGAAAAGAAGTACCTCAAAAGGCCTTGCGGACCATACCGAGGAGGTACCAATGGCAACGGGTGCCAGGGAAAATTTTGTGAAAGTTTATTTTTCTTTCAACTATCCTAGCAGTAGTAGAAAACTGGATAGAAAAGTAGAAGGCTCTCTCCCCACCCTCCGCTCCCTCCCTGCCAGAGAGAGAGAGAGAGAGAGAGAGAGAGAGAGAGTTACAAGGAGTTACAAGGAAAAGAAGTACCTCAAAAGGCCTTGCGGCCCATACCGAGGAGGTACCAATGGCAACGGGTGCCAGGGAAAATTTTGTGAAAGTTTATTTTTTCTTTCAACTATCCTAGCAGTAGTAGAAAACTGGATAGAAAAGTAGAAGGCTCTCTCCCCACCCTCCGCTCCCTCCCTGCCAGAGGCAGGTACGGAAAAAGGTTGAAGAAAATACCTTGACCCTGGAAAAGTAGCCAAGGAAATTTTACAGGAAAGTGGAGAATATATAAATAGCTCTATATTTACCTTGCTCACAGAGACACCGTGCAAGCGAACTCCTGCAGAGTTTTCTTATGTTTTAATCTTAAACTATCAACGTGTTAAAGTAATTCCCACATATACTAGTCCTAAATCGTTTCAAATCCAACTTCTAACCATTGTTGCGAGTTGGGTTATCATTTGAACTAAACATGCTTCTAAAATCGACATCTTTGAACCCGCGTCACGTAAGCGTCGATTGTAGCCCATATGCCTAACGAAAGGGATTAACTTTGTGGCATTTTTCGCCAGTTTCCAATTCACCGACCTACTTCCCCACCAATACCCAGCGCGCGCACTTCGGCCATTAGCCGGCGATGAGGTACCTTATCAAAGGCCTTCTAATCAATCGCCCTACTCTTATCATACTCACTCAACATGACGTAGAAAAACTCGAGCATGATGGTGAGACACGACCTATGCCGTCTAAACCCATGTTGGAGTCCCCAAGTAGCTTGTAGGAATCCAAATGGTCAACAATCTTACTCGCTATTATCCCCTCTAAATATTTACCTACAACTGAAGTTAAATGGTGTTATTTATAGAGGTTCCAAGCCTCTCTTCCCACGCATGAGATAGCAGTAGCGTCCTAATCGTAACAGTAGAGAAAAAGACAATACTAAAAGTTTTTCTTTTTTTTTTGCAGTCAGAGGAGAACATCCCTAACCTATGCTAAAAGGACAGAGTGGGATGGGAAGGGGTCCTAGTAACCCACGGGACAGGTTTGTACAACAGACTTCACCCGCCCTCCCGAAAGAGAGAGAACCTAAAGGAATTGGCAGCCAATTTCTCTAGAATCCCACGACTCGGGACCGGAGGGCTGTCACACCCCAAGTATAAAGTTTACAACACCCAGAAGGAACGTGCATAACCTTTATACCCCCTGCGGAGAGAGAGAGGGAGAGAGAGAGAGAGAGAGAGAGTTACAAGGAGTTACAAGGAAAAGAAGCACCTCAAAAGGCCTTGCGGCCCATACCGAGGAGGTACCAATGGCAACGGGTGCCAGGGAAAATTTGTAAGAGTTTATTTTTCTTTCAACTATCCTAGCAGTAGTAGAAAACTGGATAGAAAAGTAGAAGGCTCTCTCCCCACCCTCCGCTCCCTCCCTGCCAGAGGCAGGTACGGAAAAAGGTTGAAGAAAATACCTTGACCCTGGAAAAGTAGCCAAGGAAATTTTACAGGAAAGTGGAGAATATATAAATAGCTCTATATTTAGCTTGCTCACAGAGACACCGAGCAAGCGAACTCTTGCAGAGCTTTCTGAGGTTTTAATCTTAAACTATGAGTGTGTTCTGTACTTTGTCTAGCCTATTTTTAAACAGATTTACACTTTGACTGGAAACATCCTCTGAGGGAAGTTGGTTCCAGATATTAACTATTTTATAGGAAAAGAAATTTCCGCAGACTGAGGTCCTAAATGTCTTTACACACTCAAATAGTGTGCAAGATTTCGTCTAACCTTTTCTTGAACTGATCCACAGAGGAACTGTTCACAACTTCCGAAGGTAACCTGTTCCATGTGTCACAGATCTTATACGTAACGTAATTCCCACACACACTAGTCCTAAACCGTTTCAAATCCAACTTCCAACCATTGTTGCGAGTTGGGTTATCATTTAAACTAAACATACTTCTAAAATCGACATCGTTGAACCCTCGTAAGAGCTTGAAAACCTCGATCAGTTGACCGCGCAGCCTCCGAGTTTCGAGCGAAAACAATTTCAGGGCGCGTAACCGTCGATTGTAGCCCATATGCCTAACGGAAGGGATTAACTTTGTGGCCCTCGCCTGCACTCGCTCCAGCCTCTCAATATCTTTCCTGAGGGTGGGCGACCAGAACTGCACAGCATACTCCAGGTACGGCCGAACAAGGGAATTGTACAGTGAGAGCACAATCTCCTTGTTCCGAAACTGAAATTGCCTCCTGATATAACCCAATAGTTTCTGGGCTTTCTTTTCCATCTCTACACACTGTTTCGTAAACTTAAGGTCGCTGCTAATTAGCACACCCAAGTCCTTTTCTAAATCAGTCACCTCGATATTACTGCCCAACATCGAGTAGTCCGACTTGGGATTGGCGTAGCCAATGTGCATCACTTTGCATTTACCCAAGTTAAACGGCATTTGCCATTTTTCGGACCACTCTCCTATCCTACCTAGGTCCGCACGCAGTTCCTCGATCGCTTCGGGCGTCCCAACATTGGCCCCAAGCTTGGTGTCATCAGCGAATTTGGCGATCCGACTGACGATGCCACCGTCGATATCATTTATGTAAATGGTAAACAACAGTGGCCCCAAAACGGAACCCTGAGGAACCCCACTAGTGACCGAGGCCCAACCCGAACTAGCCCCTTTAATTACCACCCTCTGCCGCCTATTCCTTAGCCAGTTTTCAATCCACCTACCTATTTCCCCACCGATACCCAGCGCGCGCACTTTCGCCATTAGCCGGCGGTGAGGTACCTTATCAAAGGCTTTCTGAAAGTCGAGATAAAGTATATCAATCGCCCTACTCTTATCGTACTCACTCAACATGACGTGGAAAACTCGAGCAAGTTGGTGAGACACGACCTATGCCGTCTAAACCCATGTTGGGAGTCCCCAAGCAGCTTGTAGGAATCCAAATGGTCAACGATTCTATCAGCTATTATCCTTTCTAATAATTTACCTACAACTGAAGTGAGACTAATAGGACGATAGTTCCCTGGACTTTCGTGATCCCCTTTCTTAAAGATAGGGGTCACGTTGGCCTCCCTCCAGTCACCAGGCACCTGGCCCATCTCCAACGATTTGTTGAAGACTGTAGCCAGGTGGGGAGCCACCTGGTCGCGCACTTCTCGCAAAACACTGGGGAGAAACTGGTCTGGCCCAGGAGCCTTAAACGCGCTCAGTTTGTATATTCTATGAGCAACGACTGTCGCGGTACATCTAACACTATCCAGGCCAGCAACTTCGTGCCTCACAGCTGGCTCGGGGATGACGCGGGTATCCTCCCTGGTGAACACTCCGCAAAGTACTCATTAAGCACATTAGCGATGTCCGCGTCGGAGGTCCGCAGAACGCCGCTTCCGTCCTTTAAAGGACCTATCATGCTTCTAATGGGCTTTCTACTATTAACATAACTGAAGAACTCCTTAGGGTTCCCCTTGCAGAGGCTTGCCACCCGTAGTTCTTCGTTACGTTTCGCTAGCCTAACCTTCGCCTTCACTTCCCTACACAGGCGGACATACGCTTCAGTGTTCTCGTGGGAACGATTGGCCTTCGCCCTCCTATACGCTACTTTCCTATTTCGGATAGCCGAAGCGATGCCACGATTGAACCACTTAGGCTGCGTTGAAGCAGGGGTGACCGGTTTTGAGGGTATGGCAGCAGACTGCAGCACCATAAACTCATCCCGGAATGCACTCCACACTCCCTCAACATCGCCGCCAACCTCTAACCCCATCTCTGCTACGCTATCCCTGAGGCTAACAAAGTTCGCCCGCCGGAGATCGAGCTTACTGCCTCTCGAGTTACTACGCTTCACCCGAGGGACGCACACACGAACCTAATAAGACTGTGATCACTCCCGCCCAACGATTCGTCAACGGTGAGGCCAGTGACGAGGTTGTCTTCGGTCGTGAACACTAAGTCCAGAACGCTTTCGCCTCGTGTAGGCTCGTTGACCCACTGAGTGAGGAAGTTCTCATCAGCAAAGTCAACTAGCCTCCTCCCTTCAGCATCGGCAGTCCTGTTTTCCCACTTTATGCCGCGACAGTTGAAGTCTCCTAAAACTACACACACCCTATCCCCTAGCAGGCTACTGAGTTCGGTGTACAGGGCTGTATCGTCCTCGAGGGGAGATGCGGAGGTCTGTACACCAAGATTAACCTATAGTTCGTCCCTCCCACGTTCAGATCGACGCCAAGCAGCTCCCGTTCCGACCGGAACTGGCAGTCAACCGGACTCAACGTGTCTCTGACGTATATTAGTACCCCACCCCCCTCCCCACGGGTGCGGTCTTTGCGAAACATTCTATACCCGGGAATTTCGAACTCCCCAACGTAGTCCCTACGATCAGTATGAATCCAGGACTCGGTGATAGCAACGATATCCTGGTATTCTGATGCTAAGAGCGCCCGTAGCTCGCAAAACTTGTTCCTAATTGACCTAGCATTAAAAAGCATTGCACGGAGGGAGCCTTCCCTATTCTGACCGCCCCCTAGCACGACCCGTTTCCCGAACAGCCAGGGCTGTCGGGAGTTGAAGAGCCCCTCACTAACGAGGGGGCAACTTCCGCAGGAGACTGAGCCCCCTCCAACGTAGGAGGAGGGTCACCCACCTGTACTTCGACGCACCCTTCAGTCGAAGGTATGTCCGCCACCGGCTCATCCTCATCTCTCCCCGGTGGGGGCCCATCATCTCTCCCCGGACTCGACCTCACCATTCTGTATAGGTGCCGGTCGAGCAGCGCGCCTAGCACACCTTTACCCTTGTTATTGAGGTGGACACCATCCCTCTGGTAAAGGTCCCACCTACCCGAAAATGCATCGAAGGGGTCAATAAACTTCACGCCCAGCGGAACGCACAAGTCTTGTACCCTCTCGTTGATGCCAATGACCTTACTGAGCGCGTGGTCACTGACATTCATTCGCGGTAAAATACCCATTAACATTCCCCTGTCTGTCTTCAGTTTTAGATCATCCGCAAGAGACATGATCTCGGTGATGATCCCTTCAGTAAGACCTACCCCACCGCCTTTGAGGAACAGGTCATTGCCACCAGCGTGGACAACGATCGCAGTCCTCCGACTAGCCACGCGCACCTTCTCTACCTCCTTCCTTAAGTGCGCCGTTCCCCGCCCAGGTAAGCACCTTACCTTCCTCCCATCCCGGTTTGCTGAAGCAAAGTACTTCTCCTGGCCCTGATCTGCGAGTCCCCAATCAAAACGGTGTCTTCCTCCTTCGAGCACAGGAGACTAAAGCGGTTAGAGGTCTTGACAGGGGCAACTGGGGTCTCAGGCTTCGGCTTCGCAGCCTTCTTGCCCGAGACCTTTCGAAACCCGTCGCCACCCATACACGCAGTTACACCACCCGACCCACCCCGACAGGTAGCTACATCCTTCGGTTTCTTTGGGCCATCAGCAGGCCCCTTCCCACCCTTCTCTATCGATCCCTTCCCACCCTTCTCTATCAGCCCCTTCTTTGAGCCCTCCCTTTGTTCTAGATACTTAATCTTACAGTTTGAATCTGCTGGTGTGTTTTTAATTTGATCTTGTCCACTGGGTTGGATTTCCAGTGCTACGACCCTAGCTTCAAGCTTTTTACTAATTCCTTTAGCTCTTTAACTTCCTTTTCGTGGTTGTCTCTAAGTTTACAAAACAAACATACACTAAGGGATGTGATATCGCTGATACTACCCTCTGGGAAGTCTACGCACCAATGATTAACTTTACATTTAAAGCATTCTGCTTTCAATTTAGCTGGCCCTGCCATATTTTCTCTTTTTTTTGTTTTTTCTGAATACTCTGAATAAGATAAAGCGTTCTAGCAATGAAAACTATCCAAAAACGTTATGACCAGTATATAAAAAAGGGGGGGGGGGTGAATTCATCCCGCGCGTAGACGCATCCGCCTTTTTGCAAGTGACGTTCATTCCTTCCAGAAGACTACACCTCTCCTGCTGCCGCACCGACCAAAGGTCTCCCCAGGGCCGGACCGTCCCAAACGTGTCGCAGCTACCAACTGACAAACACTCGCGACGCAAGCGTCACGGATTTTCCGCCAGGAGCGACAGCGAGATGCAGCCCCTTACTAAGTCTTACTAGTCACTCACAAGCGGCCAGACTCTTAGAATCCAGTGTTCAAGGGATATCCCACCAGACCCAGAGGCTACGCCCGAGACTTTACGCTGGCCTGGCAGCCAGCTGGGCAGTAAAGCCCTCTCACCTCAGAGCAGTACAGCCAAGCACCATCAATTGGTCACCAAAGAACGGTCGCAGGGGGCTGGTCAGCCATTACGCGTTAGGAATGGGCTTAACGGGGCACTAGCCACACTCCATTCATCGCGCCCCTACGCCTGGGACCCCTCCATCCCAGTCTCTCACAACCTACGAGCGTTAAATGGTGTTATTTATAGAGGTTCCAAAGCCTCTCTTCCCACGCATGAGGTAGCAGTAGGGTCCTAATAGTAAAAGAAGAGAAAAAGACTTAATACTAAAAGAAAAGTTTTTTTTTTTTTTTTGCAGTGAGAGGAGAACAACCTTAACGTAATCTAAAAGGACAGAGTAGGGATGGGATGGGGTCCTAGTAACCCACGGGACGGGATTGTGCAAAATACTTTACCCGCCTCCCGAAAGAGAGAGAACCTAAAGGAGCTGGCAGCCAGTTCCTCTAGAATCCCACGACTCGGGAGAGAGAGAGAGAGAGAGAGAGAGAGAGAGAGAGAGAGAGAGAGAGAGAGAGTTACAAGGAGTTACAAGGAAAAGAAGTACCTCAAAAGGCCTTGCGGCCCATACCGAGGAGGTACCAATGGCAACGGGTGCCAGGGAAAATTTTGTAAAGTTTATTTTTCTTTCAACTATCCTAGCAGTAGTAGAAAACTGGATAGAAAAGTAGAAGGCTCTCTCCCCACCCTCCGCTCCCTCCCTGCCAGAGGCAGGTACGGAAAAAGGTTGAAGAAAATACCTTGACCCTGGAAAAGTAGCCAAGGAAATTTTACAGGAAAGTGGAGAATATATAAATAGCTCTATATTTAGCTTGCTCACAGAGACACCGAGCAAGCGAACTCCTGCAGAGTTTTCTGAGGTTTTAATCTTAAACTATGAGTGTGTTCAGTACTTTGTCTAGCCTATTTTTAAACAGATTTACACTTTGACTGGAAACAACCTCTGAGGGAAGTTGGTTCCAGATATTAACTATTTTATAGGAAAAGAAATTTCCGCAGACTGAGGTCCTAAATGTCTTTACACACTCAAATAGTGTGCAAGATTTCGTCTAACCTTTTCTTGAACTGATCCACAGAGGAACTGTTCACAACTTCCGAAGGTAACCTGTTCCATGTGTCACAGATCTTATACGTAAAGTAATTCCCACACACACTAGTCCTAAACCGTTTCAAATCCAACTTCCAACCATTGTTGCGAGTTGGGTTATCATTTAAACTAAACATACTTCTAAAATCGACATCGTTGAACCCTCGTAAGAGCTTGAAAACCTCGATCAGTTGACCGCGCAGCCTCCGAGTTTCAAGCGAAAACAAGTTCAGGGCGCGTAACCGTCGATTGTAGCCCATATGCCTAACGGAAGGGATTAACTTTGTGGCCCTCGCCTGCACTCGCTCCAGCCTCTCAATATCTTTCCTGAGGGTGGGCGACCAGAACTGCACAGCATACTCCAGGTACGGCCGAACAAGGGAATTGTACAGTGAGAGCACAATCTCCTTGTTCCGAAACTGAAATTGCCTCCTGATATAACCCAATAGTTTCTGGGCTTTCTTTTCCACTCTACACACTGTTTCGTAAACTTAAGGTCGCTGCTAATTAGCACACCCAAGTCCTTTTCTAAATCAGTCACCTCGATATTACTGCCCAACATCGAGTAGTCCGACTTGGGATTGGCGTAGCCAATGTGCATCACTTTGCATTTACCCAAGTTAAACGGCATTTGCCATTTTTCGGACCACTCTCCTATCCTACCTAGGTCCGCACGCAGTTCCTCGATCGCTTCGGGCGTCCCAACATTGGCCCCAAGCTTGGTGTCATCAGCGAATTTGGCGATCCGACTGACGATGCCACCGTCGATATCATTTATGTAAATGGTAAACAACAGTGGCCCCAAAACGGAACCCTGAGGAACCCCACTAGTGACCGAGGCCCAACCCGAACTAGCCCCTTTAATTACCACCCTCTGCCGCCTATTCCTCAGCCAGTTTTCAATCCACCTACCTATTTCCCCACCGATACCCAGCGCGCGCACTTTCGCCATTAGCCGGCGGTGAGGTACCTTATCAAAGGCTTTCTGAAAGTCGAGATAAAGTATATCAATCGCCCTACTCTTATCGTACTCACTCAACATGACGTGGAAAAACTCGAGCAAGTTGGTGAGACACGACCTATGCCGTCTAAACCCATGTTGGGAGTCCCCAAGCAGCTTGTAGGAATCCAAATGGTCAACGATTCTATCAGCTATTATCCTTTCTAATAATTTACCTACAACTGAAGTGAGACTAATAGGACGATAGTTCCCTGGACTTTCGTGATCCCCTTTCTTAAAGATAGGGGTCACGTTGGCCTCCCTCCAGTCACCAGGCACCTGGCCCATCTCCAACGATTTGTTGAAGACTGTAGCCAGGTGGGGAGCCACCTGGTCGCGCACTTCTCGCAAAACACTGGGGAGAAACTGGTCTGGCCCAGGAGCCTTAAACGCGCTCAGTTTGTCTATTCTATGAGCAACGACTGTCGCGGTACATCTAACACTATCCAGGCCAGCACCTTCGTGCCTCACAGCTGGCTCGGGGATGACGCGGGTATCCTCCCTGGTGAACACTCCCGCAAAGTACTCATTAAGCACATTAGCGATGTCCGCGTCGGAGGTCCGCAGAACGCCGCTTCCGTCCTTTAAAGGACCTATCATGCTTCTAATGGGCTTTCTACTATTAACATAACTGAAGAACTCCTTAGGGTTCCCCTTGCAGAGGCTTGCCACCCGTAGTTCTTCGTTACGTTTCGCTAGCCTAACCTTCGCCTTCACTTCCCTACACAGGCGGACATACGCTTCAGTGTTCTCGTGGGAACGATTGGCCTTCGCCCTCCTATACGCTACTTTCCTATTTCGGATAGCCGAAGCGATGCCGATTGAACCACTTAGGCTGCGTTGAAGCAGGGGTGACCGGTTTTGAGGGTATGGCAGCAGACTGCAGCACCATAAACTCATCCCGGAATGCACTCCACACTCCCTCAACATCGCCGCCAACCTCTAACCCCATCTCTCTACGCTATCCCTGAGGCTAACAAAGTTCGCCCGCCGGAGATCGAGCTTACTGCCTCTCGAGTTACTACGCTTCACCCGAGGGACGCACACACGGAACCTAATAAGACCGTGATCACTCCCGCCCAACGATTCGTCAACGGTGAGGCCAGTGACGAGGTTGTCTTCGGTCGTGAACACTAAGTCTAGAACGCTTTCGCCTCGTGTAGGCTCGTTGACCCACTGAGTGAGGAAGTTCTCATCAGCAAAGTCAACTAGCCTCCTCCCTTCAGCATCGGCAGTCCTGTTTTCCCACTTTATGCCGCGACAGTTGAAGTCTCCTAAAACTACACACACCCTATCCCCTAGCAGGCTACTGAGTTCGGTGTACAGGGCTGTATCCTCCTCGAGGAGGAGATGCGGAGGTCTGTACACCAAGATTAACCTATAGTTCGTCCCTCCCACGTTCAGATCGACGCCAAGCAGCTCCCGTTCCGACCGGAACTGGCAGTCAACCGGACTCAACGTGTCTCTGACGTATATTAGTACCCCACCCCCCTCCCCACGGGTGCGGTCTTTGCGAAACATTCTATACCCGGGAATTTCGAACTCCCCAACGTAGTCCCTACGATCAGTATGAATCCAGGACTCGGTGATAGCAACGATATCCTGGTATTCTGATGCTAAGAGCGCCCGTAGCTCGCGAAACTTGTTCCTAATTGACCTAGCATTAAAAAGCATTGCACGGAGGGAGCCTTCCCTATTCTGACCGCCCCCTAGCACGACCCGTTTCCCGAACAGCCAGGGCTGTCGGGAGTTGAAGAGCCCCCACTAACGAGGGGGCAACTTCCGCAGGAGACTGAGCCCCCTCCAACGTAGGAGGAGGGTCACCCACCTGTACTTCGACGCACCCTTCAGTCGAAGGTACGTCCGCCACCGGCTCATCCTCATCTCTCCCCGGTGGGGGCCCATCATCTCTCCCCGGACTCGACCTCACCATTCTGTATAGGTGCCGGTCGAGCAGCGCGCCTAGCACACCTTTACCCTTGTTATTGAGGTGGACACCATCCCTCTGGTAAAGGTCCCACCTACCCGAAAATGCATCGAAGGGGTCAATAAACTTCACGCCCAGCGGAACGCACAAGTCTTGTACCCTCTCGTTGATGCCAATGACCTTACTGAGCGCGTGGTCACTGACATTCATTCGCGGTAAAATACCCATTAACATTCCCCTGTCTGTCTTCAGTTTTAGATCATCCGCAAGAGACATGATCTCGGTGATGATCCCTTCAGTAAGACCTACCCCACCGCCTTTGAGGAACAGGTCATTGCCACCAGCGTGGACAACGATCGCAGTCCTCCGACTAGCCACGCGCACCTTCTCTACCTCCTTCCTTAAGTGCGCCGTTCCCCGCCCAGGTAAGCACCTTACCTTCCTCCCATCCCGGTTTGCAGAAGCAAAGTACTTCTCCTGGCCCCTGATCTGCGAGTCCCCAATCAAAACGGTGTCTTCCTCCTTCGAGCACAGGAGACTAAAGCGGTTAGAGGTCTTGACAGGGGCAACTGGGGTCTCAGGCTTCGGCTTCGCAGCCTTCTTGCCCGAGACCTTTCGAAACCCGTCGCCACCCATACACGCAGTTACACCACCCGACCCACCCCGAAGGTAGCTACATCCTTCGGTTTCTTTGGGCCATCAGCAGGCCCCTTCCCACCCTTTTTCTTCATTGGCCCCTGCCCACCCTTCTCTATCGATCCCTTCCCACCCTTCTCTATCAGCCCCTTCTTTGAGCCCTCCCTTTGTTCTAGATACTTAATCTTACAGTTTGAATCTGCTGGTGTGTTTTTAATTTGATCTTGTCCACTGGGTTGGATTTCCAGTGCTACGACCCTAGCTTCAAGCTTTTTTACTAATTCCTTTAGCTCTTTAACTTCCTTTTCGTGGTTGTCTCTAAGTTTACAAAACAAACATACACTAAGGGATGTGATTCGCTGATACTACCCTCTGGGAAGTCTACGCACCAATGATTAACTTTACATTTAAAGCATTCTGCTTTCAATTTAGCTGGCCCTGCCATATTTTCTCTTTTTTTTTGTTTTTTCTGAATACTCTGAATAAGATAAAGCGTTCTAGCAATGAAAACTATCCAAAAACGTTATGACCAGTATATAAAAAAGGGGGGGGGGGGTGAATTCATCCCGCGCGTAGACGCATCCGCCTTTTTGCAAGTGACGTTCATTCCTTCCAGAAGACTACACCTCTCCTGCTGCCGCACCGACCAAAGGTCTCCCCAGGGCCGGACCGTCCCAAACGTGTCGCAGCTACCAACTGACAAACACTCGCGACGCAAGCGTCACGGATTTTCCGCCAGGAGCGACAGCGAGATGCAGCCCCTTACTAAGTCTTACTAGTCACTCACAAGGGCCAGACTCTTAGAATCCAGTGTTCAAGGGATATCCCACCAGACCCAGAGGCTACGCCCGAGACTTTACGCTGGCCTGGCAGCCAGCTGGGCAGTAAAGCCCTCTCACCTCAGAGCAGTACAGCCAAGCACCATCAATTGGTCACCAAGAGAGAGAGAGAGAGAGAGAGAGAGAAGAGAGAGAGAGAGAGAGAGAGAGTTACAAGGAGTTACAAGGAAAAGAAGTACCTCAAAAGGCCTTGCGGCCCATACCGAGGAGGTACCATGGCAACGGGTGCCAGGGAAATTTTGTCTTTCAACTATCCTAGCAGTAGTAGAAAACTGGATAGAAAAAGTAGAAGGCTCTCTCCCCACCCTCCGCTCCCTCCCTGCCAGAGGCAGGTACGGAAAAAGGTTGAAGAAAATACCTGACCCTGGAAAAGTAGCCAAGGAAATTTTACAGGAAAGTGGAGAATATATAAATAGCTCTATATTTAGCTTGCTCACAGAGACCGAGCAAGTGACCTCCTGCAGAGTTTTCTGAGGTTTAATCTAAACTATGAGTGTGTTCAGTACTTTGTCTAGCCGATTTTTAAACAGATTTACACTTTGACTGGAAAAACCCTGAGGGAAGTTGGTTCCAGATATTAACTATTTTATAGGAAAGAAATTTCCGCAGACTGAGTCCTAAATGTCTTTACACACTCAAATAGTGTGCAAGATTCGTCTAACCTTTTCTTGAACTGATCCACAGAGGAACTGTTCACAACTTCCGAAGGTAACCTGTTCCATGTGTCACAGATCTTATACGTAACGTAATTCCCACACACACTAGTCCTAAACCGTTTCAAATCCAACTTCCAACCATTGTTGCGAGTTGGGTTATCATTTAAACTAAACATACTTCTAAAATCGACATCGTTGAACCCTCGTAAGAGCTTGAAAACCTCGATCAGTTGACCGCGCAGCCTCCGAGTTTCAAGCGAAAACAAGTTCAGGGCGCGTAACCGTCGATTGTAGCCCATATGCCTAACGGAAGGGATCAACTTTGTGGCCCTCGCCTGCACTCGCTCCAGCCTCTCAATATCTTTCCTGAGGGTGGGCGACCAGAACTGCACAGCATACTCCAGGTACGGCCGAACAAGGGAATTGTACAGTGAGAGCACAATCACCTTGTTCCGAAACTGAAATTGCCTCCTGATATAACCCAATAGTTTCTGGGCTTTCTTTTCCACCTCTACACACTGTTTCGTAAACTTAAGGTCGCTGCTAATTAGCACACCCAAGTCCTTTTCTAAATCAGTCACCTCGATATTACTGCCCAACATCGAGTAGTCCGACTTGGGATTGGCGTAGCCAATGTGCATCACTTTGCATTTACCCAAGTTAAACGGCATTTGCCATTTTTCGACCATTCTCCTATCCTACCTAGGTCCGCACGCAGTTCCTCGATCGCTTCGGGCGTCCCAACATTGGCCCCAAGCTTGGTGTCATCAGCGAATTTGGCGATCCGACTGACGATGCCACCGTCGATATCATTTATGTAAATGGTAAACAACAGTGGCCCCAAAACGGAACCCTGAGGAACCCACTAGTGACCGAGGCCCAACCCGAACTAGCCCCTTTAATTACCACCCTCTGCCGCCTATTCCTCAGCCAGTTTTCAATCCACCTACCTATTTCCCCACCGATACCCAGCGCGCGCACTTTCGCCATTAGCCGGCGGTGAGGTACCTTATCAAAGGCTTTCTGAAAGTCGAGATAAAGTATATCAATCGCCCTACTCTTATCGTACTCACTCAACATGACGTGGAAAAACTCGAGCAAGTTGGTGAGACACGACCTATGCCGTCTAAACCCATGTTGGGAGTCCCCAAGCAGCTTGTAGGAATCCAAATGGTCAACGATTCTATCAGCTATTATCCTTTCTAATAATTTACCTACAACTGAAGTGAGACTAATAGGACGATAGTTCCCTGGACTTTCGTGATCCCCTTTCTTAAAGATAGGGGTCACGTTGGCCTCCCTCCAGTCACCAGGCACCTGGCCCATCACCAGCGATTTGTTGAAGACTGTAGCCAGGTGGGGAGCCACCTGGTCGCGCACTTCTCGCAAAACACTGGGGAGTAACTGGTCTGGCCCAGGAGCCTTAAACGCGCTCAGTTTGTCTATTCTATGAGCAACGACTGTCGCGGTACATCTAACACTATCCAGGCCAGCACCTTCGTGCCTCACAGCTGGCTCGGGGATGACGCGGGTATCCTCCCTGGTGAACACTCCCGCAAAGTACTCATTAAGCACATTAGCGATGTCCGCGTCGGAGGTCCGCAGAACGCCGCTTCCGTCCTTTAAAGGACCTATCATGCTTCTAATGGGCTTTCTACTATTAACATAACTGAAGAACTCCTTAGGGTTCCCCTTGCAGAGGCTTGCCACCCGTAGTTCTTCGTTACGTTTCGCTAGCCTAACCTTCGCCTTCACTTCCCTACACAGGCGGACATACGCTTCAGTGTTCTCGTGGGAACGATTGGCCTTCGCCCTCCTATACGCTACTTTCCTATTTCGGATAGCCGAAGCGATGGCACGATTGAACCACTTAGGCTGCGTTGAAGCAGGGGGGTGACCGGTTTTGAGGGTATGGCAGCAGACTGCAGCACCATAAACTCATCCCGGAATGCACTCCACACTCCCTCAACATCGCCGCCAGCCTCTAACCCCATCTCTGCTACGCTATCCCTGAGGCTAACAAAGTTCGCCCGCCGGAGATCGAGCTTACTGCCTCTCGAGTTACTACGCTTCACCCGAGGGACGCACACACGGAACCTAATAAGACCGTGATCACTCCCGCCCAACGATTCGTCAACGGTGAGGCCAGTGACGAGGTTGTCTTCGGTCGTGAATACTAAGTCTAGATCGCTTTCGCCTCGTGTAGGCTCGTTGACCCACTGAGTGAGGAAGTTCTCATCAGCAAAGTCAACTAGCCTCCTCCCTTCAGCATCGGCAGTCCTGTTTTCCCACTTTATGCCACGACAGTTGAAGTCTCCTAAAACTACACACACCCTATCCCCTAGCAGGCTACTGAGTTCGGTGTACAGGGCTGTATCCTCCTCGAGGAGGAGATGCGGAGGTCTGTACACCAAGATTAACCTATAGTTCGTCCCTCCCACGTTCAGATCGACGCCAAGCAGCTCCCGTTCCGACCGGAACTGGCAGTCAACCGGACTCAACGTGTCTCTGACGTATATTAGTACCCCACCCCCCTCCCCACGGAGAGAGAGAGAAGAGAGAGAGAGAAGAGAGAGAGAGAGAGAGAGAGAGAGAGAGAGACGGCGGTGCGGCGGCGGCGACAACAACAAAAATACATCACCACCGTTTTCGAAGGGGAGAAGCGAAACCCGTGGTATGTGGCCCATCTGGAAACCGAGTCCAGTGCCTACTGGAGGAGGCGTTCAAGAAAGGCGGATCGGGAACCGGAGCAATAAATGGCAAGGTCGTCGACATAGAGGGTGGCCGTAATTCCCAAGGGCGGAGCCGTCACTACATCGTCAATCGCCAAAGCGAAACAGATGACGCTCAGGGCGCTGCCCTGGGGAACCCCCTCCTCTTGTGAGTGTACAGATGAGAAAGAAGTACTCACCTGAACACGAAAGGATCGAGAAGATAAAAAGTTGGAAGTGAAGGAAGGGAGAAGACCTCGAAAACCCAAGAGATAAAGTTTATGGCAAATCCACCACCGCCAGGTAGTGTCATATGCTTTCTCCAAATCAAAAAATATTGCATAGAGATGACGTCGTTCTCCGAAGGACCCACGGACCGCAGTCTCCAATTGAACCAAAATGTCAGTTGTGCTACGGCCCCTGCGAAAACCGGTCTGTGTGGAAGAAAGCAAATTGTGGCGTTCAAGGTGCCACACCAGGAGCCGTGACACCATCTTCTCAAGGAGTTTCGAAAGGCAGCTAGTGATGGCTATTGGACGGTAGTTAAGGGGAGATGTCGGGTCCTTGCTGGGCTTAGGAAAGGGGAACACCAGTGACTCCTTCCAAAAGGAAGGAAAGGTGCCCTCTACCCAAAGTTAGGGAGCTGTAAAAGGAGAGTAGAGAGATCGTTTGCAGAAACTTCCTGGGACGGGGGGAGATATAATGAACATAGAGAATATAATTGGTCTCGGGAAACCCGGGCCGCAACAGCCTGGAGAGGGTACGGAGGGGAAGGGGAGTAGACGGCACGTCAGAGCGAACTAAGACGGCCGTAACCTCACGAGGGGCTGCATCAGGAAGAGGGTGGGAGTGGTACGATGTGAACCTGTGGAGGGCGGAGGGCGCACAAAGGGCGAACCCCAAGTTGGGTTTCTTAAAGGCAGACACACACTGGGGAAAAATCTTGGATAAGTAGAAGGAAGTCCTCCCAATTAGGGAGGAAGCCACCACAATTCCATTGGAGGATAATAGCCATCACTTGCGGAAAACAGGGGGGGGGGCGAGAGAAATTATCGGGCGAGACTTAAAAGAGTGACTAGTGGAGCGAGTAGACGAGACTGGGGTGCAGGTTAAGGAGGAGGAGGTCGAAGAGCGGGTAACAGCAGGTTGACGGGGATTGGGTTTGGGGGGGGGGGGATACGAGAAGGAGGGTGCAGAGCGGGGCGGGGTGAGTCCAATTTCCGGGGTGGGGGTGGAGGAGAGAACGTCGGGGGCATCGGGAGGTCAAGAAGGGAGCGGGGCGGAGGAGACGGGGGATACGAAGCAGGGCGGGGTGAATCCGGTTTCCGGGATGAAGAGGAGGATGCCGGGGGCATTGGGAGGTCAAGGAGGGAGTGAGGTGGAGGAAAAGGGGGGGGGTAGGATGGATGTCAGCTTTTACGCGCAGTTTAGAGGGGTAAACTGCCCTCCTCCATCAGGAATGGAGGAGGGGACGGACGGTCGCGAAGAGAAGCGGGGGATCTCAGAGGGGCCGGCAAGTCGAGAGGGATATGGGGTCAGGAGGGGGGAGAACTGGTGGGAGAGGAATTGAAAGGATGAGGCGGGGTGCCTGAACAAGGGAATTTGGCAGAGGTACCCAAACACCGGGGACTGACGCTGGGTCGTTTAACAGAAGAGCGCGGAAGGGAGGAGACTCTAGAAGAGGGAGCGGTTTTCGATATATATGCTGAAATGTTAGCAATGGTTTCAGGAGGGTGAGTAAACGAGTTAGTCGCGACTGAGGTGGAGCAGATGGGGACAGTGGAATTGGAAGTTCTGTGGGGACGGGCGAGAGGAATAGTGAACCGGGGAGAGGGGGGGAGAAGACGAGAAGATAGATGACAGGATAGGGGGACGGGTGGATGAGGCCTGATCAGGCCTAGAATGATAGGGTGTGGAAAAGGATGGTACGGACGTGGTCGAAATCCGGGGCGAACAGGAGGAGCGCAGTGTTTGGGCAAAGGTAAGGCCTGGACGAGCGAATCGGGATCTAACGCGGGCCCTCGCTTCCTGAAAGCTGACCTTGTCAGCTTCCTGAACTGACAAGACCTCACGTTCGAATACGTAAGTTGGACAGAAAGAGGAGACAGCGTGGTCTTCTCCACAATTGGCGCAGCGGGGAGGATTCGAACAGGAGGAACCATGTGTCGGGGACACGCAGTTGACACAAATACCAGGGGAACTTCGGCATCTCTTACTGACGTGTCCGAACCTCTGGCAAGTAAAACACCGGCGTGGTCTGGAGATGTAACGTCGGACCGGAAATTGAAGATAACGGGTCCTAATTTTCTCGGGTAACTGTGAACGAGCAAAAGTCAGGATCAATAAGGGAGATGGAATCCTTGCCCCCTGAACCATACAGAGTGGGCGGTAAACACGGGTCACCTTCTGAGAGGAGAGGCGGGTGAGAAGATCCGATTCTGAGTATTCCAAATGGCGGGGAGCATGTACTACACCCGTACAAGTGTTAAAGGAAGAGTGGGGAAGACAATCCAGGGGAGCAGAAGCCAGGGTCGAGAGGGACGAAACCTTCTGGTGTTGGGCTCTGGAGGAGACTTCCACCACAAGAGAACCATCGTTCTGGGGCCATATCTGTCGGGGATCGCCACAACGGGAGGTAAAGTCATTGCAGACCTCAAAAACATCCCGCTGTGAGAAGGGGGTAGAGACGGAAGAACTGAGAACAAGAAACCGAGGGTAATCAGGGTCAGAGTCGTCAGACCCTACGAAGTGGTCAAAAGACTTGCGGAAATAAGACATACGAGAAGTCTTTGAACGAGAACGACGCGAGTGTTCTCGCAGTCTGAGGGGGGTCAACCCCATCAGGATGCGGTTTTCCAGTGGTACAGGACTCGAGGGCCTGGTTGCCCACCACCCGAGTGCTAAGAGAAGGAGTAGTCCGAGAATTAGAAGCAGAGGTCGTAAGCCGAGGAGAAGAAGAAGCCATAGCAAACAAAAAGGTAGTTTCATCTCCTGCGCGCATCCAGCCACCACCGACTCCAACAAGGGAAAGGCGAATCGTGCGCACACTCGGTCCCACCGCCAATAGATGTCACGCAGGGGAGATACACCTATACCCAGTCCCCGTGCCTAAAAGGCGGCCACTCTCATCCAACGCGCGGTGAAAGATGGCAGGGACAGGACATAGGTTCGGTTTAAGAGCGACAAGGGTGAAGGACAACCACCTCCCTCACCATTGGTCCAAGGAAAGAGTCAAGTCAAGGTAAAAAAATAAAGAAAAAAAGCCAGAAGGGTTGGGGGAAAACGAGAAAGAAATAAATATAAGTAGATCAGCTGGGTCCCCAGACGGGTCCAATGGTCCACGAAGGCAGAGAGAGAGAGCCCTTACATCGAAGGAAGATGCATTCCCACATTGGCCACAGAGGGACGCGCCCTATATCTCTGGATAAAGCAAAGGGTGCATACTAGTGGATGTACTTTAAGTAAAGCTATTAGCATAACCAATAGAATTAAACGCATTTACGAGAAAAAAGGAATAAAGCTTGTCGATTTTTGGGTTACATTTTTTGATAACGGAATACTTTGGCTCGGATGGAATTCATTTTAATCAGAAAGAAAAAATGTGACGATCTTCTGAACATTAACTTGTATAATCTTTTCAAATTAGGACCCCACCCCCAATCGGTAGCTGATCCTATTCTATCAGTAGGTTACAAAATGTTTCACAAAGATAGAAATGGAAGGGAAGAAGGCGGAGTACTTTTATATGCTCGTGACTTCCTGCACCCGGTAAATAGTAATATTGTTTCTGCTCAAGAGATGCTGGGAATTGAACTAAATTTTAATAAAATAATGTATCTATTTCTAGTATATAGGCCTCCTCATTACCCTGGTGATAAGGGTATAAACTTGTATAATCAATTAAGCAAAACAATGAATAATAAGATTAGTGTAATTTCTGGTGATTTTAACTACTGTAATGTAAACTGGGAAGACAAAACAGCCGATGCCGAGAGCTCAACACTATTGGAATTTGCAGATGACGGTCCTACGAGGGGGTAATAATAAACTAGATCTCGTATTCACGAGCGAAGATAATTTAGTCTCTAACCTGACTATTGGTGAAACTTTGAGTAACAGCGACCACGATCTGATTAGGTTTGACCTCAGGGTTCCAATTAGTACTCGAGACAAGACGCACAAAAGGTTGGATTTCTCAGAGCAAATTTTGAAAGTTTTCGTAGTAGTTTAGACACACTTGAATTCTAATAAGCGATGATGTCAGTGTCACTTGGAGTTCATGTAGGGATCAATTTAGAATATTACAGGACACTTTTATATGCATTAAAATAGTTTCCTCCTTGTCAACCAAGATGCCGAAATGGTTTAACAACGAAATTAGCAATGCTATTATGGTAAGAAACAAAGAAACAAACTCGAAGACAGATTACTCTCTGTTGGGGAAGAACTTGACTGAGACTGATCTAGGAAAAGATATACGAGTTTATATTATTAATAATGATCTCAGGTTGTCAAAGCATTGTGCAGAAGTGAAAAGAGGGCCTTAAAAATACTAGGTTATATTAAAAACAGTTTTCAAGATGTTCGATGGAATATACCGGGTAAACTACAGTAAATTATTCTCATTAATATCAATCTGACAAGAAATAATGGTTTTAAATTGGAACTTAAAACATTTAGTACCTTCATCTGCAGTAATTTCTTCTATAAAATAGTTAATATCTGGAACCAACTTCCCTCGGAGGTTGTTTCAAGCAAAAATGTAAACATGTTAAAAATAGGCTGGACAAACTTTTGAATACACTCAGGGTTTAAGACTGTCCTTACGTATAATATAATTTAACCTTTTCGCCGAGTGTTACTGACAGTGTCAGTGATCAAAGAGTCTTCTCAGGAACGCATCACTGACAGTGTCAGTGATGTGATTCATTTACAGTAGATTTTATTAAGTTATCCATGCAACGAAAGAAAGAAAACCTTTATTTTTAATAGTAACTAAGCTATATCTATATTCACTTGTAAAACATAAATGAATGCATTGCAATACTAATGCAATACGCGTAATCGAACTCTTCGACCCGCTTTGCGTCGTTCACGGAATTTAAACATGCTCCGTATAGTAGCGAAAGGGTTAAGAAAATAAGGTAATTATGTATATTGAGTAACTCAGTCATTTTACACACCAAAATACATTTTTCTAGTAGTATTTGATGTGATTTGTTCAAATCTGACCTCCATTTCCCTCGGAAATGAGATCCAACAAAGTTATAGTACTTTGAAGTTTGGCTCATTTTCAAGGGAAATGGAGGTCAAAATCTAAGCAAAACACATCAAATATTACTAGAAAAATGTATTTTGGTATTAACCTAACCCTAAAACTAACATAAGTGGAAATAGTAACCTAAAACGCCTAAAACTAACGAAAATATCATTACTTAACCTAACCAATCATCAAGGGCATTCAGTTGGCCTAACCGGTTAATGTTGGTTATTTCACCTAAATATCTTCTGATCTTTTCGTATTAGGCACTCACTATCACATTTCGGGCAAGTTAAGGATGAGAATAACGCCGTAATTGCTAAAAACATCCAATGCTTTCTCTTCATCTAGGGCACATGACGAATCAAGTTGATTGGTTTGATTGATTGATTGAAGTTTCATATGGAGGAGCTCAGCCAATAAGGCTATTTACATCCTCCAAGACCAAAACACCTTGTTCCAGGAGAACTTCCACTGTTCCTACATCAAGTGCTGGGTCTATTATTATTGGGATGAGACAGCAATAGAGAAAGCACACCATTACCTTTTCAGTTCTGGGGCCAATTCCAGAACACTCAGAAAGGGATGAATATGAGGCCTGTTAGTACTACTAAACATGAACTGAAAAATGGAACCAAGTACTAAGTCAACAGTAACAGCCAGATGGAGTAACTAGGAGGTAACAGATTAATAAACCTGTGGGAATGAAAATCGGTATACAATGCAAGATTTAAAACTCTCTCAACCGCCCAGATGCCACTACAAACTTGAATACTTGGTCCATAGTGAAGTGTATCAATGGGGGAGAAAAACTATCCCCACCTAATAGGACTGATAAAGTAAAGTTCCTGACACCATATTGCAAAAGAGAGAATCTTAATTTTTTCCTTTGCCTAGTATAACATGGACAAAAAAGAAAGAAATGGGACAGTGTCTCTGGTAAATTACAACTAACACATAATGGGGAGAAAGCTAGTCCAATCCGGTGTAAGTAAGCCTGAAGGCCTACATGGCCAGAACGGAATCTAAATATTATAGAAGCTTTATAGTGGGAAGAAGGTACAGGCCAATTTCTTGTGCCCCAGGAAGGCTTAAACATTCCATAGAGAGTTGAGTGCCGTAATCTCTCCCATTGGGTTTTGTAATCATTTTGCACTGCCACTTTAGCTACTGCAAAACCCTCGCCTGGATGGAAATATAGCGAAGTTATAGCAGGGAGGGAATGAGCAGCCCTGGCCAGCGTATCAACCATCTCATTACCTGTAATTCCAACATGGCTCGGAACCCACTGGAAGGAAACCAGAATACCTGAAACAGAGAGGGTCTTCAGTAAAGAATGGATAGAAGTTGTTAAAGCCAGATATGTAGTGAGTGTGGGTGAGTTGATCAGGTGAAGAGAGGTCTGGGAGTCTGTAATTATTAGGACATTACAAGCATTACTTCTGGATACTAAAAAACACAATGCCTGTTGGATGGCAAATAACTCTGCTGCCTGTATACTATGATTGGGGGATAGTTTCCAGGAAAAACACCTTTTATGATTTGAAATGAAAACAGCTGATGAACAAGATGGTCCAGGCACATCTATCTTAGATCCATCAGTATAAATATACAAGTAATCTGGATACTTCTCTTCCAAGTATGCTGTGAAACACTGCACAATCACTTCTTTGGGGACAGGAGGTTCATATAAAAATGGGAGAGAGAGACAGGTTGGTACCAAATGCAATCTCCAAGGTGGGAAAGAAGGGAATACTGGAACTGTAAAAAATTTAAAATGTAATTGATACTTATTAAGAAGTCCAGTTGCTCTAAAGAAGAATGGCGGCTTATTTGCCACAGTCCAGTCCACTGCAAGGATCAAAGGATAATCCACCTCAAATGACTGACGTAAGGGGTGGGAAAATGGGGAAGCCAGAATATTGAAGTACTTCCTCAGTGTAGAGAGATCTCTATCATATTGAAGGGCATGGAGACCAGTCTCACCCTGCAGGGCAATAATAGGAGTTGATGGGCGGGCACCCAAAATAAGGCGCATGCCAGAATTATGCAATTTCCAGTTTCTTCTTCAAGGTGAAAGAGGCTGAATCATAAACAACATCAGCATACTTTATTTTCCCAAGATAAATGATCGGTAAAAAGTGAGAAGCGTAGATCGATCTGCACCCCATCGATGAGAGGCAACAGATTTTAACGAGTTTAGACGTTTCATACAAGATGTTACCAGGTAGTTAATATGACAAGACCAAGTCAGTCTGGGGCTGTCAAGGACCACTCCCAAAAACTGGTAGGATGTGACCATAGCTACTGGGGTGTTACTAATTTGGATAATAGGATTCACTGAAACCTTTTGATGTGTAAAGAACATAATTTTGATTTTTCTTGATTCAGGGAAAGACCCCAGGTTCTGCACCAAGATGAGAACTTATCTGTTGCTTTTTGCAACATCTGTTGGGCTTCTAAAGGGGTGTTAGCTGCCACATAGAAAGCTGTATCATCAGCAAACTCTGATGATTGAACTGGATCAATACTTGGCATATCGGAGAGATATGCTGTGAATAACAATGGACTAAGAACTGAACCCTGGGGTACACCCTTTTTAAAGGGGAAAGGTGTTGAGTAGACATCATTAATTAGCACCTGAAATGTGCGGTTAGACAAGAAGTTGTGCAACCATCTTAGTAAACGACCATGAATCCCCAAATCGCCTAACTTATAAAGTAGGCCAGTATGGGAGATGGTATCAAAAGCTCGACTGAGGTCAAAAAATATAACAAGAACATATTTTTTCCGTCGGAGAGCTTGGCGTATGAAAGTTTCCAACCTCAGAAGTTGATCCACTGTGCTTCTCTTCTTACGGAAACCACACTGCGAATCTCGAAAAACGTGACACGTTTCAAAAATCCATAGCAATCGCTGATGGACCATCCTCTCTAGTACTTTACCCAAGCAGGATAATAAGCATATGGGACGATATGAAGATGGACTTGAAGGGTTTTTCTGTGGTTTGAGGATAGGAATCATGATTGCCTGTTTCCATGATGAAGGATAGACCCCTGTGCTCAGGCTATCATTGAATGCTGATAATAGAAATGGCAAGTACTCCAATGGAAGATGACTAAGAAAATATTTATGTATATTATCCAGTCCCATTGCACCACCTCTTGTATGTTCACATTGCCTTAAGGAGATTGTAATTCCTGCAATGTGAAGTCCAGTTATAATCTTCATTGTAATCAAGAAATAAGGAAGACTGCATGTCCCTGCAAAATTCCTCATCTTCAATAACTGCTACAGTCCCAAAAAATGAATGGAAGAAGGCCCCCAAAACTTCTGCTTTGTCACGTACATCACTTACTATGGAACCATTTACAACAATAGGGTAAGTGAAGTGTGAATCTGTACCCTTAATGATTTTCCGAATTTGAGTCCAAACCTCAGTGGAAGGTGTAGAAACTGAGGTTTGAACAAAACCGACTCCATGAAATTCGCTTTGCCTGACGAATAGTACGACGAGCTATAGCAGTTGCCTTATTTAAGAGGATCTTATTATATTGAGTTGGGTGATGAGAATAAAAACGCCGAGCCCGACGGCGGGTGGCCACTGCCACACTGCAATCCTCTGTCCACCAGCATTTGTGGTATTTTGGAACAAAATTTCCTGTTGTCTTCTTCAGTGTAGAGGTACTTGTTTCCACTAATAAGGCTGTAAAGTGCTGTATTTTCTCATCTAAAGTCCTTCTATAGCAGGGGCATCCGGAAGTGCTCTAGACCAAATTCTCCAATCTATGTCACGTAGTTTCCAAGTCGGACGTCGTTTATGAGGAGTGGATACTGGTGAAATTTGCAGAGCAGTGAGGACAGGAAAGTGGTCACTACCCAGGCTTCCACCAATGGCCACTGCACAGTTAGGAGCAAACCTACCTCTACATAATGAGAGATCCAACGTTGAATAACTTCCATTATTAATGTTAAATCTTGTTGGGAGATCTACTGGAGTCAATAACACAAAATCCGAAGAAGAATAAAATTAAATAAATTTAAGGCCGTTGGTGTTGGAGAACCTGACATACCTGTATCCCAAGCCCTGTGTCTACCATTAAAATCACCACAAATAAAAGCTTGTTGACCGAGTTGACCAGCATAGTGTTCAATTTCTATAGTGGTTAATGAAAGGTGTGGGTTGTAAACTGTGAGTATATCTAAAGTACCACTGTTCACTTTTAAAGATAAAGCAAGGACCTCAAGAACTCCTGCTGGAAAGGGATGGAGAGGTAATGGTTGAAAGCACAAATCTGAACGAATCAGAAATAGCAAACCCCCACCCCCTCGGCCAACCCTATCTGCTCTGATCTGAGTATAATTAATAAAAGTAGGCTGGAGCCTTAGGTTAACCAGGTCTCACAAACTGCCACTAAATGGGGTTTTTTGGTATAAATAAAAAGTTTAAATTCTGACAAGTTAGATTGGAGACTGCGGGCATTCCACTGAGCCAACAAGAGGTTAGAAACCTTTGAATATGAAATGTTAAGTGGGTTTGCGAATTTGGACATGACGTTTCTGTTTGGGCATAGGCTTAGGTTTCAGTTTATCAAGGAATTTCGTCAGCTGGTCAGTTTTGAGGTCAGTGTGAAAAGCGTCATTAAATAAAGAAACAAAATTGGATAATGTACTCAAAGTCTTCTTGGAGAGACTACCACCACTCTGAAGGGTGAAGCTGAATAAACTTAAACATAGAACTTTAATGATGTCTGATGACAGAGCCATAGGTCCAAAAGGGGTAGAGGGTTCAGGGACCACAGCCCTACCATCCACCCCCACCCCAGAAGGCCCCTGGGACATTGCCTTAGTCGAGCCAGGTCTTCCCCTCACAACTCCACTCCAAGAATTCTGAAGGGGGGGAGAGGGATCCACCACATCCAAGCCTTGAGTCCTCTCTTGACATAATAGGTTTTGGTAGAACAGGAAAGTCATTACTTTTAAATGTTCTTTCTGAAACTACAGTAGGGTCCTGATTTCGGAGAACAGATCTAGCTTCACTATAAGAGAGATTAGATGTAAGTTTGAGCCTCTCTATTTCCTGCGCTGTTCTAAAATAGGAACAGCCACTGAAGCTAGCTGTATGGGGACCTGAACAATTGGCACAAATTTTAGTAGTCTTTGGACAAGAGGAGACAACATGACTTCCAGAACAATAAACACATCTCACTGTTTTTGACCTACAGGACTTAGCCATATGACCAAATACCTGGCACTAAAACATTGAATTGGATGTGGAATAAACTGACGAACTCTATATGGTATATATGCTATATAGATCTTTACCGGAAGAACTTGTGCATTGAAAGAAACTTTAATCTGTTGAATTGGAATATATGTTGAACCTGTTCTTTTTGTCAGTCTACTGACAGTTGCAACTGGATAATCATTATGAATTAACTCATCCTTAATAGCTAGTAGATCTTCCTCCAAATCTATAGGTCCTATAACACCATGCACAATATGAGTATCGTTAACTAAAGAACAATCCACCTCCCATGGGCCCAACTTCCAGGGAGTTCCCAAAAACTGGGAGGGAAGGGCAGAGGTAGTTTTTATTTGCACCGTGCCAGAGCGTCTCTGGAAAACTGGTGCCTGCATACCCAACCCATGGAAAGGCGAATCCCTTAGCTATGCTAAAGGCCAAAGGTCTTGACGCAAAAGAGATATCTTGTTTCTTGGGAGTAATTTTATATAAAAAGGATGCCCTCACTGGGTCTGAGAGCTCCGAATCTACAGGGGCCAGAGGCGCAGGAGGAGGAGGCCGGCTAGGCCCAACATTATCCAGTCCCTGGAGACCAGATTGGGGAGAAATCTCCTCCAACCACACCAGCTTCACAAGGCCCATCCACCTCTCTACTCCGAACCTTTGGTGGGGGCGAACGCAAAGAAGGAGAATGAGCCCGAATAACTGATGGAGCAAGAGAGACATCCTCCTCTGAATCAGATTCATGCAACCTCTCGAGGTCCGAACTGGCAGCCATATCGTAACCAGGCGAATCCCCAGTACTCAGGCTAGGCAAAAGCCCGAGCTGAGCCGAGGACCCCTAACACAATGGACCTATCCTATTCAGAGACTAGGAGGTTACAATTAAAAAGTGATAAAGTCTAAATCGTAATTAACAATCGATAGAAGTTTTAAGTACGAATCTCAGTATATGAGCCTAGGCCTAATTGGCCAAGCCTTAGCCAGGCAAAGCCTGGCCCTTTGATGTGACACTTAGAGTCTGCATTTAATGTAAGAAAAGTGGATTATTAAGTTTGATGGTTACACAATCAGGGTATAAAATGTATAACCAAGCTGAAACTAACTGGTTTCAGTAATCTAATTTAAACTCTTTGATTTCAAGCAATTCTAGGTACGTCCTATAACTACGAAGGTTAACCGAAAAGTGGAATCAAGTTCTCAAAGTCAGAAACCACACGAACAACACAACATAATTCTATGACAAACACGACCAAACTGAAACCAATTACAAAAACAAAAAAATAGCCAGAACAGAAAACATCCAACTAATTAAGTCGCAGAGTAGCAAAAAAATAGCCCAAGCCTAGCTCATATATCATATTTTCATGACGTCACCAGGCAAATATTGGGAGGGTGGGAAAAAAATGTCGCAAAAATGTCATAATATTCAAATCTACATAATTTGGTAAGGACGCATTTGCGAGCATAGTGACTTATATGAAAATGATGAGAAAATTATGCTTTAATATTTTATAATTATATTTGCTTTTGATATTCTGAGTACGATAAAACTCATATTAACCGAAAATAATACTATAACCGTGCAGGGGTTCCCAAATTGGTGTTCCGCGGAACACTTGTATACCGTGAGAAGTGTTCCGCGGAACACAATTTGGGAACCCCTGCCGGTATAACGTAACCCTGCGGGAGTGTTTCAACATTTCCTTCTACACTTCATTCTCTCATCTCTCCCCACTTTAAAGAGACGTCTCTGGTTGATTGTGGCCTACATAGCATGATCAACATTCAATAACTCATTTTTTATCACTTGCCTCATAAACACTTCTAAGTGGGAGACTCTTGAATTCGCCATACCAACAACGGGTGATCACCCACGAAACAATGTCATTCCCCATAAGGAACAAGTGCACGGGGATAGATACAAGGCCCTCCCACTGGTATTCCTCGTTGGAAAGAGATTTTCTCTACTTCCGTGGTGGCACAACACTGCCAAGTATGAACGACTCGATATATCACTTGCTGCATAAACACCTTTTACGGCGTGAGACCCCAAGTTGAAACTCGGCGACATTCAAAGAGTTGACAAACACACACAAAAGACATCCAATTACAAAAAACACGCCCATACACTTGCAAGCCTTAATAATATGTCTAGGAAGAGAATACAAAAATATTTTGTAGCAACACGATTTCATAAACAATTTTTTTTTAAATGCATGGCAGGGATTAGGCTAGGTGAGGTCCAGTTGCATTTCTGCTGACAATTTTTTCTTTTGGTTGGCTGGATGCACGTGATGGGTGAGGGCATGATGTGCAAAGCCTGATTTCCGTTAATTCTTGTTTCCACATGCTCGAGGTTTCTGTGACGATATCAAGTTGTTGATGTGCGATCAACACAAGTATATTATTGGTTAGTTTGTACAGCGGAGGTATCTAGTGTACAATCTCTGTGCGCATGGCGTAATTGTAGAGCTATTTTATATATCCTCCTCTTTCTCGTAAAATGTCCTTGGTTATATTTCCATGGTCAAGGTATTTTTTCAACCTTTTTCTGTACCCGTCTCTGGCGGGGAGGGAGCGGAGGGTGGGGACAGAGCCTTATGCTTTTCTATCCAGTTTTCTACTACTGCTAGAATAGTAAAAAAATAAACAGTTTAATAAAAGGAATCTCCCCGAGTGGACCGAAAGGTCTTCGAGGCTTCCTCTTGTCCTTTAACTCCTTGTAACCTCTCCAACAATTTCTTTCCCTTCTCTTTTCCGTTCTGACGGCTCAGTTGCCGTCTCTTCTCCTGATAAAACTGAACTCTTTGCTTAAACTTTTGCCTCCAACTCAACCCCAGACGCTTCCCGTGCTGTTCCTCCATTTCCACCCCCGTGCCCTCTGACTTTATTATGTCTGAAATTAGAATTTCTTCCAAAGATGTTTTTCCTGCCCTATCTTATCTTGGTTCAACTCTAGGAAGGCGTACAGTCCTGATGGGGTCCCCCTTTTGTTCTCAAGAACTGTGCTTCTGTGCTGACACCTTGCCGAGGCAAACTCTTTCGTGTTTGTCTTTCATGTGGTACTTATTCTTCCTGCTGGAAGTTCGCTTTCATTCAGTCTGTCCCAAAGAAGGGTGACCGCTCTCAATCCTCCAACTATCGTGAAATTGTCTTAATTTCTTCTCTTTCTTAAGTTTTTTAATCTATCCTCAATAGGAAGATTCTTAAACATCTCTCTCCTCACGATCTTCTTTCAGATCGTCAGTATGGGTTCCGCAAGGGACGTTTTACTGGCAATCTTCTTCCATATCTCTCTAACTCTTGGTCATCCTCCTTTCGGGATTTCGGTGAAACCTTTGCTATTGCGATTGACATATTAAAAGCTTTTGATAGAATCTGGCACAAATCCTTAACCTTTTCGCTGCGTGTAGCCCGAATACGGTTCAAAAATTTATACCGAAAGAGTTAATTTCCAAACTACCCTCCTTCGGTTTCTATCCTCCTATCTGCGCCTTCATCTCCGACTTCCTTGCTAGCCGATCTGCAGTTGTAGATGGCCACTATTTTTCTTCCACCGGTATTAACCCATTAAAGGCCACAATTATTCTGTAATGAATTTTAATTATATCATGACTGATCTTTTCTCCAGAAGACCTAAGAATAGCGTTACAACCATTGAATAATTAATTTTTACTTATCTTGGGCCTAAAAAATGGCGTCCCATTATTGGGACATTGGCCGTCACGCATAGAGTTTTTAGGGTAAGAAAAATTAAAAGTTTCAAATTTGTTTATTTTTCTTTTTCTATGAAGAACAAAAATGTAAAACTATATATCAAAATGAAAACATGTTTCACTTCTTTTCATAATGTAGACGTACTAATGAACAATGGAAAATAATAAACCAACTTGCATAATGAAAAAATAGTGAAATAAATTGAAAAAGGGAAAATATTTCGTTTTGGAATAGAATTTTATTTTTCACGCAAAATAAAGGCCCTTCTTCTTGATATACATGGCCAATTACTGTAGTTCATCGATATTATTTAGTGTGGAAAGTTGCAAAGCACAGATCATGGAGTGGAACATCACAACGACTGCAAATTCTCTTTGTTTTCTTGCCACATAATGCACAGCGATGTTGTGTCTGAATTGGCATCACAAGGTGATTTCCTTGATCAAACCTGATATCTTCACTTACTCTTCCTCCCAAAAGCCTACTTCTTTGTGGGCCAGGGCGTTTACGGCTTGATAGAGAAGGCTTTGAAACATAAGCCAAAACAATTTTCCTTCTTGCGTCTAGCAGGGAGAGTGTCTCATCTGGATTTGCATGTTGATAAATCCTCCAAGAGTTCACAATAGCAATGTCAAGCAGTTGCGTAAACAGTGGGAACCACCATTTCTTCCCACGTATTCTGATCCTATATAGGGACACTTGTTTATCTAGTAGGTCTACCCCTCCCATTGATTTTTGTTATATTCTGAAATAACTTTTGGGATTTGCACTACTATCTTTTTTGAGTTTCTGAGAATAGCGTGTAGTAGTACCAGTTGGGTAAACCTGACTGTAATTTGTAGCAACTGCAACTGCAGTGTTGTCATGCCATTTTGTGACTAAAATTTCATTGCTAGAATCAAATCTGTAGTCTATGAACCCTCTTTCTGTTGTTTTCTCCATAACTTTAGAAGGCATAAGTGGAATTTTTTTTGTACGATTTTCACGAATTGTGCCAGTTGCCTTCAAACTCCTATCTCCCAGTTCTTTCAAGGTATCAATGCTTGTAAAGAAATTATCAAAAAAGATTTCGTGATTTGCAGCTTCAGCTTCAGGAATTACTGCTGTTAGGTTATTTATAACCCTTATTCCTAGAGGTCCACTGCTAGGTTCACTGCCCTTACCAAGATACGGGGAAAAGTTGTATAGGTATCCATCGGAGCCACAAAGACACCAAAACTTGTAGCCAAATTTTATTGGCTTACCCCTCAAACATTTTAGCAGAATGCATGCCATAATACCTTATCATTTCATCGATTGACAAATGGGAATCAAAAATGCCAAATTTCTGAAAGTTTTCTCTTAGAGCATCTAGGGAGGTCTTCATCATTGATAGCTTCATCATCTGTCATTTCATCTGGACTTGGAGGAATAATTGCAACCTCCACGTTTTCATTCGATGCTTCATCATCACTCAAGTTCATTAGCGCATTGGCAACTTCATTAGTTGTCAATAAAGATCTTCGTGTCATAATGCTAAAGAGTAGGCCTCTGAAAAAGAAATAATAGCATCATATACCAAGTTTTCATCTTGAAATGTGATTCTATATATAATATAATATATATATATATGATATATATATATATATATATATATATATATATATATATATATATATATATATATAATATATATATAAATCATAAATGTTGGAGTTTACTAATAAAAGGCCTAGTGTGTAAATTTTGCATAAAATAATTATAAATGATGCCAAGAAAATGAACTACATTTAGATCAAATTGCTAATATCTGGCCAATGTCCCAAAAATGGGACGCAAAATTATAAACAACACAATACTTACATTTTATATTTTACAAATCAGTTGATGCTTTCCTCGTGTTCTCTTATTACCAATACACACTACTAACACAACCGACCTTCCTCCTATGCAGACAGTGAGGAAGTGAGGGCATTCACGTGTTAACGTGTCTTCTCACCAAAAATCGCACAACTTTGGCGCCACCTGGTGATAAAAATTGTCAACCATATATGATTATTTTTATGGGATACTTTGATATAATTGTGAATTACATTCTGAAAAGGAAAAAAATTAATTAATCATTCCTGTAATGATTCTATCCACCTAAAAAGTGGTGTCCCAAAAATGGGACATTGGCCATTAATGGGTTAACAGTGGTGTTCCTCAGGGCTCTGTCCTGTCACCCACTCTCTTCCTCTTATTTATTAATAATTATCTTTTAAGTCCCACCTCTTGTACTATCCACTCCTATGCCTATGATTCCACCACAAAGCGTCTCTCTCAACAGTTATTCCAAGCTTTGCGTGAGACGACCATGGCGTACCTGTCCTCTGATCTTTATACTATCTGTGATTAGGGCAGAGAAAACCTTGTAGCTTTCAATGCCTCAAAAACGCAGTTCCGTCATCTGTCTATTCGTCACAATCTTCCACACGACTCTCCCCTTATCTCCAACAATACAAAACTTAATCCTTCCTCTTCTCTTAATATTCTTGGAGTTTCTTTTTCTGGTGATCTTCCTTGAAAAGATCATATATTCTCTCTTTCTAAAACAGTTTATAAGAGGTTAGGTTAGGTGTGTTGTACCTGCCTCCGCAGTTTCTTCACTTCCCCTTCAGTTGATGTCTTTGTACAGGGACCTTGTCCGTCCCCTGTATGCAGTACACTTCTCATCTCTCTATATCTCTACTGTCGCTATTATAACGTACACTACTCTTCTGAGCTCTAACTGCATGCCGCCTCCTCTAACGAGAGCTTGCAGTACCAGACTTTTGACACATTCTCATCCCTTTTTTGGACAACTCTCTAAGGCAAGGGTTAATCGGTATTCGCAATCTTTCACCTATTATACTTAATCAGTAAACTCTGGAACAACCTTCCTCAGTCCATCTTTCCCTCTTTCTACGATCTCCAATCTTTAAAACGCAAAATGTCCAGAGATCTCGAAAACTCTAACCTTGACCATCTCCTCCATTTATAGAGAGGTGCATTTTTGCGGGCATTTGCCCTTGACCCATCCTTCCTGCATTAAAACAAAATTTATATATACATTATATATAACTTCCTACCAGGATTCGAATCCGGAACCGAGTGGGAGTCACGGAAAGTAACCACATCTACATGGATGAAAGTTAACCCAACTTGCCGTTATCTTTCAATGTCCGCGGGAAGCATTTAACGTCTTTGCATTCATAAATGTTTTACTTACCTCCCGCCCCTTCACTGGCACTCCAGCCAACGGCAGCATTTGTTAATTATTATTTGGAGTTGTTTTACCTCTGCAACGGCAATGATCACGTAACAGACGGAACCTAAAGCTTTTCTTGGAATCTAAACCACAGGTCGCTACATCATTTGAACGAACAAAATTTTATATACCTTTGGTAACTTTGGTTAGCTTCCGCCCGAATTGTTCATTCTGACGAAGGTCAAACTCTTCACTCCACCTTAGACCTACAGTTTAATGTGGAATCCGAACCACGCCCCATCAGCAGCCCAGCGTCTTAACTACTAGACCACCTAGGGTACCCATTTATCTACCAACCACTTTCTTTATTGTGTGGAAGGATGAACAGCTGGGTTTTGCTGCGCGCCGGCTGCCGTCGGGTCTCGAACTCGGGGCTGATGGATTCGTAGTCAGCGACGCTAACCACTACACCACCGAGGCGCATTCTTATATATATATATATATATATATATATATAGCGGATCGACATGAAATAGACCAACAAATAGACAGAAAAATTCTTCTTTCCACGCCTTCATCAAACAGTCTTCGAAGGCACACGTGGGCAAGGAATCAGAAAACAATGAAGCGTGTTTTTCTTCCAAAGGTCGCCAAAAGCGAGCCCTTAGCAACTAAAGGACGCGGGGACAAGGCTTCTCAAGATTTGGCGCGAAAGTCCGCGTCACCAAAGTAATATAAGCGAGATTCCTTTTCTATCTCCCTTCGTGGAGTCAAAAAAAAAATGGTGTCAATAATCCAGCAGGGTTGAAGCACCTTAAACAGAAAAAAACAAACAAAAACTCGCTTTCCACCTCCACGAGCAGATCTCATCACGTCAACCGCCCGCTGGAGGAGCGGCCTGCTGCTTCCCTCAAGGTCTACGATCTATCATCAAGTAAGACCTTCTACAGACCGCCTGCAGAAGCAATCCTTCGAAGCCCAATCGAGCCTACAGTAATATGTTCATTCGACACTTCAACAAAGGTCCTCATCGTCCCGGTAAGATAAGTGCATCCTTTCTAAGTAAATCACGTGAAGCCTACATTAGCCTACCGCCGAACGGTAGACTATACCCCAAGTGTAATTAAGCGTTCCAACTGACTCTCGTTAAAGAACGCAGTAGGCTTATTATCCAATTCAAGTGTCATTCCAATACCGTAATTCCGCGTATCATGGTGTATCATTGTGTTCATTTATATGTTTATGTGATAACTTAATTTCTCTTACTGCAGGCCTAATTCATTTACAGTGTACATCCTTCAAATTATCATTAGGCAACATCATCTTGTTTCTATAATCCATCTAAGGTGTACCAACTTAGCATTATATAATTACCTTTATGTAACTGATCATATCTCTCTCAACTATCATTAGGCCTATCCATAAACGCGCGTCATCAATCAATTATTATTATTGGGCCGCAACAGTTGTTCTATGTTCATCCATGCAATTATTTAGCCTACTTAATTAGAGTGTAACGTATTCCATTCACTGTACTAAACGCACGTACATTATTTATATCATTTACGAGGCCCATTCAATGTACCATTTTGCATGCCGTTTTCATATCATCAATGAATGTATTACGTGTCAATTTAAGCTATTAAACATTCATCTTATTAGCTACTGTAAGTTCCATGTCATCAGCATAACGTAAAGGCAAGCCATAATCACTGTCAATTCTCTGGTGAATCACTGTGACCATTAACGTATTTATTTTTATAATAAACTACAAAACTATAAGGTGTCTTATATAACCTTACATTAATTTTGTTCAGGAGTAATCTGAACTGGTGATCCCGAGGGAGGCAATTCGAATCACTCGGTATTATTATAGTAGGCCTACTCCATTAGCTACTTTTCAATTGGTGATAGTTTACATCATAAATTATTAACCCAGCCTATCATTAATAAACAATCAGTCATTGCATCAATTAATCATTAGCATACAATCAAATCATTATCACCTTAAACGGCTAAAACTAGGTCCACTATATACAGGGTGTACATAAAGTCAGGATCTATTTTTGTGAAGCACTTAGAAATTATATGGAATTCAATCATAAAATGATAAAGTGTAACATTTATTAAATAATTAAGAGTAGGATTCGACGTGACGCCCATCAGTATCCCTGCACAGCTCAAATCGTTCCGCAGCATTTCTAAACACATTCTGGAGCATTTGAGGGGTTATGTTATCTGCAGCAGTTCGTATACGTGTACGTAAGTTTTCAAGACTCGTAATCTTCGTCTGATAGACGTGCGATTTGATAAAGCCCCATGCAAAGAAATCTAAAGGGGTTAAATCTGGTGATCTCGCTGGCCAAGGTCTGTTGCTTCCGCGTCCGATCCAGCGATTTGGAAAACGTCCATTTAGATAATCCTGAACAATTTTGGCATAGTGACAAGGAGCACCATCATGTTGATAGACGACAGGGATAGGATTGTTAGTACCGTCGTCTATCAACATGATGGTGCTCCTTGTCACTATGCCAAAATTGTTCAGGATTATCTAAATGGACTTTTTCCAAATCGCTGGATCGGACGCGGAAGCAACAGACCTTGGCCAGCGAGATCACCAGATTTAACCCCTTTAGATTTCTTTGCATGGGGCTTTATCAAATCGCACGTCTATCAGACGAAGATTACGAGTCTTGAAAACTTACGTACACGTATACGAACTGCTGCAGATAACATAACCCCTCAAATGTTCTAGAATGTGTTTAGAAATGCTGCGGAACGATTTGAGCTGTGCAGGGATACTGATGGGCGTCACGTCGAATCCTACTCTTAATTATTTAATAAATGTTACCACTTTATCATTTTATGATTGAATTCCATATAATTTCCAAGTGCTTCACAAAAATAGATCCTGACTTTATGTACACCCTGTATATATATATATATATTTTTTTTTTGTTTCAAAGTATGACCGCTCATGGCCACCAAAAGAAAGGTGGATAGCAGAGCGAACACAGGACGAAGATTATGGAACAGCTAATGGAAATGAACAATAGAAGGGGGAGGGGGAGGAGGAGGGGGGGGAGCAGAAAGATCATAGCGGAGTCACAGCCGGTAAGAAGTCGGGAGCGAAAGAGGAAGGAGAACAACCCGGTTATCGAAAAGTAGGGACCTTCAGATAGAATAGCGCCAAGCCTATCACAAGGCCCGACGCTCTCCAAAAAGGGAAAATACTCTGCGCACAGCGCAGAGTAAAGCGGACACTCCACCAGGAGGTGGGCAACTGTAAGTAAAACGTTACAATTGGGACATCGGGGCACCCGATCCCCGGCCATCAAATAGCCATGGGTCAGGTGGGTGTGGCCAATACGGAGGCGGGCCAGAGCCACCTCCTTATGGCGCGACCGATGGAAGCAAGAGGCCCAACATCCCAATTTGGGTTTAATCTTGCAAAGTTTGTTATCTGTAGCGCCATCCCAGCGACTCTGCCACCGGGAGCGCAAAAACCTACGGAAGCCAGGGATATAATCGGAAAAGGGGAGGGACACGGGTGAAACCTGTAGTCGGCACGCGGAACGGGCAGCTCGATCGGCAGCCTCATTTCCAGCCACGTTAACATGTGCTGGGACCCAGCAAAATACCACCTCCTTGCCACCAAAAGCGACAAGGGTATGGCACAGTAGCTGGATTCGTCGGACCAGTGGGTGGACAGGGTCAAAACACTCCAGGCCATCCAGGGCACTGCGGGAATCCGAATAGATGACAAACGACCCATCCGGATGCTCCCGCACCACCTCCAGAGCGCTCAGAATGGCATAGAGCTCCGCCGTGAAAACGGAAGCCTCATCAGGGAGACGGGTACATCGGGGAGCAAGGGCAGACGACTGGGGAACAGCCGCGGCCCCAACGCCCCCCGACGACCTCGAGCGATCCGTGAAGACCGCAACACATGCTGAAGGAACAGAGACCGAAGCAAGGCAGAGTCAGAATCGGCCCTGCGAACGGGGCGCAACGCCCTACAGCACGCAACAGGGGTGCTCTCCCAAGGTGCAACACCCTTGAAAGAGACCGGTATAACGGATGGAGGAGGAGTGCCCATACCATCGAGGAGGGAGGTCACCGTGTCGGTGAAATACCAACCCCCATCCCGGCAGAACGCCCTCTCCACCACCTGGAACAGAGGAGAGTTGGGAAGACGGAGGATCCGGAGATAGTGCTTAGCAATGAGGAACGACCTCCGATCCCCCAAGGGAGGGATGTCGCACTCAAACTGCAGACTATCAACCGGAGAGGAGCGGAAGGCGCAAGATGACATGCGCAGTCCTCTAGAGAGGACCGGATCCAGTATCCGAAGGGCCGTACGGGAGGCGGAGCCATACACCACATTCCCATAATCTAATTTTGACTATACCAGGGACACGTACAAACGGAGGAGTGTCCGCCTATCCGCGCCCCATGTAGTATGCGACAGATGTCCCAGCAAATCCAGGGTACGTCTTGCAGACTCGCGCAGCCGGCGAAGGTGGGGAACCCAGCTCAAACGGCTGTCGAAAACCATACCCAGGAAACGCGCTGACTGAACGAGGGCCAGAGGCTGACCCCGACGACGCCCAGCGTTCAACCCGATTGACCGCGAGTTGGACTTGCCTCTCCACGAGGGGGGGACTCGTCCCCGCGGCATAGACAGCCAGATCGTCGGCATAAATGGAACATCGCACCGAGGGCGGAAGGGCTCCCGGTAGCGCAGACATGACCAGATTGAAGCAGGAGACGCTCAAGACACACCCCTGGGGCACCCCCTCCTCTTGAACATACAGGTCAGATAGGGCCGCCCCATTACGGACGCGGAAAGTGCGACGGCAGAGGAAGTTACGAAGAAATGTGGGCAAAAAGCCCACAAAACCAAGAGACTTCAAACGGTCCATGACAACTCCCCGACGGGTCGTGTCATAGGCCTTTTGGACATCGAAAAAGACGGCCAGAACAAGATTCCGGCGGGAAAAGGCCTCCCGTACATCATGACCAAGGAGGAGAAGGGGGTCCAGAGTACCCCGAAATCGACGAAAGCCATAGTGGGTCGGGGGGTATAACCCAAGCGACTCCAGTGTAAAGGAAAGTCGGACGGCCACCATCTTTTCAAGGAGCTTGCATAAGCAGCTCGTCAAGACAATAGGCTGGTAGCCCGCCACCTCCGCCGGATCCTTCCCCGGCTTAGGTATCGGGACCACAATCGCCTCCCTCCAACGGGAAGGGAACGACCCCTGAACCCACACCCGGTTGAAAAGATCCAGCAAGAAGTGTAGGGCCATCGGGTGCAGATTCCAAATAAAGTCATACGCAATGTCATCAGGGCCAGGGGCGGAAGAACGACGGGTTGCCAAGGCAGCCCGAAGTTCCCGCATCGTAAAGAGACGGTTATAGGGCTCGTTCCCAGGCGGCGGGAACGTAACATCCGACAAAGGACGATCGGCAGCTGAAGGCGAACGGGAAACCGCAGCAAAAGCCCCAGCCAGCCGATCGGCCACAGCAGCAGGATCCGATAGGAAGCCGTCCCCGTCCCGAAGGACAGGGCGACTAGCAGGGACCGGCTTCCCCTCGATACTACGTACCTTCCGCCACACAGCAGCAGAAGGGGTAGACGAGGAAATGCCAGACACAAAAGCACGCCAAGAGACCCGACGGGCCAACTTGAGAGTCCGGCGGGCGAAAGCCTTCGCCCGCCGCATCTCAATCAAGTGGTCCGTGCGCCGGGTGCGGTGGAAGCGGCGCGTCGCCCTCTTCCTCTCGCACACCGCCCGGTGACATGCTGGAGTCCACCACGGGACGCTACGCGTCCGCGGGTTACCGGAAGATCGAGGAATACAGTCCTCCGCGACGCCCAACAACACCTGCTCGAAGAACTCCAAACTCTCATCCACAGAGCCAAAGCTCAACACCGAACGGGCAATGACGGAACGAGCTCTGAAGGATGGCCAGTCAGCCCGCGCAAGGCACCACCTCGGTCGAGACGAGACACCCGGCTGCGGTCCGACCGGCTCAAGACAGACTGGGTAATGATCACTGCCATAAGAGTCCCCAACACCTTCCACGAAAAATCGAGTAAGGCATCGAGGGACACCAAGGAGAGATCAATACAGGTAAATGAACCCGTGGGTTCGTGGAAATAGGTAGGTTCACCGGAATTGAGGCACGCAAAGGAAAGTTCCTCCATTAAGGAGAGCAACATACCAGCAACATTAGTCGACCGGACATCTCCCCAAGCCGGGTCGCGACTGTTAAAGTCCCCGAGGAGGAGAAACGGTCGAGGCAGTTGCAACACCAACTCGCGAACCGCGTCGCGAGAAGGAGGGTCATGAGGAGGAATATAAATCGAGCAGGCAGTGTACTGGCGATCTAAAAAGAGCCGCACAGCAACAGCCTGCAAGGAAGTGCGAAGAGGCACACCTCGCGATGGTAACGAATGATGCACATAAATCGCCGCACGCCGCCGGCGTGTGTGCTCATCCGGGGTGCAAGGGAAACCAACATAGCCAGAGAGACGAGGGAGTCCCCGCGCAGCCAGGATAGTCTCCTGGAGACAAACACAGGAAGGCCGCTCGCTCTCCAGCAGGGAGGCAAGGTTCTCCCAGTTAGCTAAAAGCCCCCTACAGTTCCAATGCAAAATGGAACTGTAAGGGGAAGTGGCATTATAAGAGGCAGAAAAAACAGAGAAATAGCCACGGACCAAGCTGAGCAGCAAACTCAACGGTCCGTAACCAGGGACGGAATCGGCTTCCCCGACTCACCTCGAACGGGGTGGTAGGGGCCACCGACCCCGCAGCTGCTTCACCCGTAGTAGAACGAGAGGTGGAGAGTGGAACAGGGAGTTCAGAGGGGGCTCCCCTGGGGGGGGGAGACGACGAGACGGGCCCAGCCGAAACCCCCGACTCCCCACCAGAAGGGGGCTGGGGAGAACCAGATGTGATGTTCGAGGGCTCGTCAAACCAGACAAGCACTGACGGGGGGGGGGGGAGGTCCACCACAGGTGGGAGAGGTAGATCCAGGAGAGAGACCCGACCACTCTCAGCAGGAGCCGAAGGGAGAGAGACTCCATGAAGAAGGGCCAGGCTCCTCTCGACCGGGTCCACCATGGGCACAGAGTCAGTAATCGAGGGTGTCATGGGGCGGTGTACCTCAACCGACACCCGGACACTGGTCGGGGCACCGGGAGGTGACGCCTCACCAGCCCTCCGTATACGGGTGGGGGGTGGGAGTCCCGAGCGGATCAGGAGCGGCGCGGCGCTTCTCCCCTCCGGTGAAGAAAGGGAAGCAGGGCGAGCAGCGGTCATGATCGGGTCTGGAGGACTCCGACTCCGACCACGGCGACGCTTCCTCCTCCCCTTCGGGGATCACCTTCCCCACCCGAGAGACGAGTAGGCAAGGATCCAGACCCCAAGGCAGGAGAGGGAGAAGGGGCAATTGTAGGCAGGGAATCAGATGGGATGTCTGAAAGTGAGGCAGAGGAACTAGAAGGTCCCGCGGCGCCAGGAGGACCACCAACCCCCGGAACTTCTAGGGGGGGGCACCACTCCGGTAGACGCCAGGGTAGCACGGGAGGGGCCCTAAGACCCGCAGCATAGGACAACCCCCGCCGCGGCTCCCGGTCACGGACCCTATCGCGCGCCTCCCGCACACTAAGGAATTCGGTAGTCCTTAAGGACCGCACCTCGAATTCAAACTTGAAAACGGGGCAGTCCCGAGAGGAGGAAGGGTGAGGCCACCGAGCAGTTCGAGCACCGCGGGGGCTTCGTGCACGGGGTAGGGTGCGCAGGCCCACCGCAGCGGACACATAGCTTACCCTCACGGCGGCACGCAGAGCTAACATGGCCGAACCGGTTGCAGCCAAAGCAGCGAACCGGGTCAGGCACATATGGTCGCACCGAAAACTCACACGACCGGCGATCACCCACGCCCCAGAACACCTGGGCCGGAGGCACAAGTGAGTCAAAGGTCAGGAGCAGACGAGCGGACGGGGTAAGAGCACCATCCCGGTGCGACGAAAAGCGAAAGACCTTCGTTACCCCCTGGGGGGCAAGATCCTCCTGCAACTCGCCAACCGGGATTGACAGCAGACGGGAAGCGAAAATGGTGCCCTGACAGCTACTCAATTGCGGATGGGGAGTAACAGAAACTCTGCAACCCAAGACATCCTGCAACTGTAGAAGGGACTCAGTCACCCCCGAAGAACGGGACTTCAAAAGAAGAGACCCATCCTTCAGAGGGCGGATATCATAACGACAGGGAACCCCCACCGTCTTAAGGCGCTGAAACACCCGTTCCGAGTTGCCCGGAAAGGAGCCAGCGGAAGGGTGGAGAACAAGGAACCTGTCCACCGGGCAGAAATTGACAGCAGGGACAGGTCCATGTGTAACGGTAACCGAGAGTGGGCGAGAGAACGAGGGCCGCGAAGACCCCGCCCTACGGCCACCACGAGTCCGGCCACGAGAGCCAGACGCCGCAGAGGACGAGAGGGAGCCATACGGCTTGAAGGTCAATCCAGCGGAGGCAGAGGACGCTGAACGACCAGAAGTAGTAGTCTTATCCAAATCCAAGGGCGGGCCAGAGTCGTCAACAGGAGGGGATTGAAGTTTTGAAATTGAACCCATAAACAATAGCTTTACAAAAAAGACAGCCTCGGACCCAAGGCAATGCACCATCCGCCGCTACATCCTTCAAGGCGCAGGCACAACGTCCCGGGTAGCCCGCCCCCCAACCTGACTGTCGTTTTAAAAACAGCAGATTGGCACTACGGAGATTTGTCCGTTAAGGGCCAAGCAAAGACCCAATCCAGACGCAGCAGCGGTCCGGGCGCCCGTACCGTCCCCAGAGCACGGCTCAGCCACGGAGCGATGCCCACCGGCGGGTGCACCCGATGACCCCAAGACTGCAAAATACAAACAGAGGGGGAGGGATACTACAACTGACAGAGGCACAAGACCGAGTCAAGACAAAAGAAATTCCGGGAGAGACTGAAAAAAAAGGGGGAGCAAAAAGAAAAGGAAGGGGTGAAAAAAAAAACAACAACTAGGTAACTCTTCGCCCACACCCCGCGAGTTGAGGAAACCCCAACAACCCACGAGGTGTACGAGCCCCCTCGGCCCGGCAAGCCGGAGTACCTAATCGAGGGGGTATATATATATATATATATATATATATATATATATTATATATATATATATATATATATATATATATTTTGTTTTTCCGCTGAGATATGCCCTTTTAAATAGAGGCGAATCGGTTCTTCCTGAACTTAAAAAAAAAAAAAAAAAAATATATATATATATATATCCCTCTGCTTTGTCCGGAGCGATAGGGCGCGTCCCTCTGTGGCGAATGTGGGAATACACCTTTCTTCGGTGTAAGGGCTTTCTCTGCCCTCGTGGACCATTGGGCCCGTTTGGGGACCCGGCTGATCTCCTGCTTCTTTTTCTTCCTTTCTCCTTTAACCCATTCTTTCTGGCTTCTCCCTGTTTTTTTGGCGTTGTTCTTTGGACCTTGATTTTGACCCTTTCCTTGGCCCTTGGGTGTGGGAGGTGGTTGCCCTGCACATGACTCCAGATTTGAAAAAATTTACTGGAGCACAGCTCTGAATTTACTTTTTTTCCCCTTACACCACTAGATAGGTTAATGATAGTAAACTCTTGAATTGATGACATACCAATTACAAATTGTTTTAGCTAAACATAATAATACAATAATGTACAGTTTATAACTCACCTTAAGTTTATTTATTCATTGCAGCAGCAACAGTGGACGATGTTAGACCTTGCATGTAGGCATTTGTTGCTTTTTGCTTTATTAGATTTGGATGCAACACTTGAACTTGAAGGCATATTTTGACTTCTCTTTATTAACCACAACAGCTTGGTGAGTTTCTTTTGTTAGGCGCAAAATTGCATTCAATGTCTTCTGGATTTGGGAATTTTCAAATTCCTCTAAAGCAGTTTTGTTAGTCTGATGCGCAGATTCCTCACTTACCTTTTGTTTCTTAGGTGGAGGAGAAGCACTTTCTTCAGTCTGTGAAACATCTAGTGAAAAAGTTTCATTTTCTAGATTAGCAGTTGATGAAGTTGGTTCATTTTTCTGAGGTCTAGCACTAGCACATTTTGTGAACAAACTAAATGACTGCTTTGCCGTATCTCTTTGCTGCACTTCATCCTGGTATTTCTTTACTGCAATATCTAAGCTGTGGGCCCAAACTCTGGGACCTCTTGTATTGTAACAAATATTTTTTTTGGAATTAAAATGTTCCTCCCAGTTTTGCTTCTTTGAATATTTGTTCTTGCATTGACCACAAAAGTAACCCCTTTTAACACCCTCACTTTTCTCTCCAACTTCATCAATATTAGGATCCATTATTGATTATTGACTACCTGAAAAAATACAAAATAAGTAAAAGTTAGTAAATATAGTATGGTAAAAGTGAGTAAAAGTAAGTAAATATAGTACAATGAAAGTAAGTAAAAGTAAGTGCTTTAAACTTAGTAAAAGTAGGTAAGTTAAAGTAAGTAAAAGTAAGTTTAAACTTAACTAAACTTTTCAATTCTAGAGTCATGGTGGATTACTTAAAACCGCACAAGTAATTATCTGGCCAATTTATCAAACCTGGCCGAGATCAATGGAACATAGTCCAATCCTGATAATTTTATATTAAAAAAATATGTTTTAATAAAATTTTAATTATCAAAACATTGAAGCTTAACAAAAAATAAAAATAATTGTTAAATATGGAATTACCAACTAAACTTAAAATAACTAAATTTGTAATTTAAAAAAATTGGTTTGTACAAGAACGTATATGCAAAAAAATTGCATAACGTCTAGCGGATGAACAAAACCCAAACCCAAATTTACTTTTTCTCATGGTCAAATTTACTGGAGCAATGCTCCCAAGATCCCAGGAATCTGGAGTCATGGCCCTGCACCCTTGTCGCTTTCCAACCAAACCCAAACCCTGTCCCTGCCACTTTTCACCGCGCGTTGGATGAGTGTGGCCGCCTTTCAGGCACAGGGACTGGGTGCGGGTGTATCTCCCCTGCGTGACATCTATCGGCGGTGGGACCAAGTGTGCCCACACTTCGCCTTTCCCTTGTTGGAGTCGGTGGTGGCTGGATGCGCGCGGGGGATGAAGTTCTTTTTTGTTTTGCTATGGACACTTCTCCCCCTCGGCTTACGACTACTGCTTCTCATTCCGGACTACTCCTTCTCTCAACACTCGGGTGGTGGGCAACCAGGCCCTCGAGTCCTTTACCACTGGAAGACCGCAACCTAATGGGGTTGACCCGCCTGTGGAAGCGGAACGCTTGCACACTCCTTTTCCGTTGCCGACCCCAGTCCGTCCCTCGACTACGCCCTTGGACCTACACTCTCTGGAGCAGGGGTCTCGCCCCAGCCACCTTCGGGCAAGTCAAGTTCCACCGAGGACTTGCCCCCACAACCCGGCTTCTTGCTCTCCCCACATGCACCCCTCACCCGCCGTCAGCCCACCTCCCCACGGAGAGAGCCTCGCGGCGGACGGTGGAGCCGGCATTCACGGCCGTCCTATCGACCGTTGAATATCCCAGTCCATTTCGACTCTACAGCCTCCCTCTCCCTCCCAAGTATCCACAAATTCCTGGTGATTCGGCCTACATCTGGGTCCTTCCCGAACAACTCTGAACGGACGTTCCAGGCGATCCGAACCCACAGCAACTCCAGCCGCTATGACGTACGCCCACAGAGGGATGGCTCCCTCCTCGTAAAATCACGCTCAGCCGCAGAGACGAAAGCCCTACTCTCCGTCACTGAGGTCCTTGGATGCTCGGTGTCCGTTTCCCCACACCCTCGCCTGAACCAGAGTCAGGGCACTATTTACGCCACCCGCCTATTGTCGGTCGCAGTGAACGAGCTCCTGGAGGACCTCGCACCCCAAGGAGTCACTAAGATCTATCGTTTCACATCCCAACAGGGAGGCACCCCCTCCCCCACCCCAAGTCTGCTCCTTACTTTCAACACACTAATCCCCCCCGGCCGTATTGTATGGGGTATGGGAGACCGCGCCTCATGCGAGTTTTCTATCCGCCCATACGTCCTAGACCCGACCCATTGCTTCAAATGCAATAAATTCGGACATGTTAACTCCGCTTGTCGACAGCCGCATCAATTGTGTGTTCACTGTGGACGACTCGCTCACCCTAACAGGTGCCCCAACACACCCAAATGCTCCAACTGTGAAGGCGCACACCCCTCTTCATCCCGAGAATGCCTTTTCTTCAGGTTCGAGAAGGAGGTCCGAGGCCTACAGGTGACGGACTTCCTTAGCCCCCGTGAGGCACGCGACAGGGTGCGGAGTCGGGAGGTGAGGCCGGGGGTGTCCTCTGCCGCTGCTCTCGGCTCTATCATCTCGGCACGCCGCCCGGGTCTGCCGCCGAAACCCCCCCAAACCCTCGCAGGACCCGACGGTTTCCTGACCCCACACCATTCCTCCTCTTCCCGCACCTCACCTGCCACGAATCCCCTAGGTGTCTGGGACCAGGACACCCAAGTCCCATCCACCTCAAACCCCGCCTTCCCAGTACCCCGTGCACACGCCCGAACTTGCCGCCCGGAGGGAGCCGTCGAGGCGGAGACGCCGGAGCGTGTCACCGGACCCTCCGGCCTTCCAACCTCTCTCTCCCTCTTCCCCTCGGACCAAGAAGACGGCTCGGATCCTCACTCCGCCCACCACGTCTACTATGTCTATCTCTCCCCATCGCAGAAGTCCCACCACTCTACCCCCACAGACTCTGACAATACTGGCTGAGATCCACGACCCGCCCCGGACGACGGGACCCAGTCCGAACAATATCCTCTCCCCCGAGGATCCGGTGGATGCGGCCCTGACGCAGCTTCACGGTGTGGCCGAGGGAAGCTCGGCCGCGCCCACGCCCACGAGTCTTATGGATCTGCCCTTGCCTCCTGGTGCCATTTTCTCCACCCCTCCACGAGACTACTATGATTCACCTCCTTCCACCCCCATCGTACCTATTCCCCCAACATCCCCGGCCCCCTCCTTGTCAGCTACCCTGTGTACGCCCTCCCTCCCACCCGCCCGGTCCTATTGGTACCCCTTATCACCACCTCGAGTCCGCCATGAGACCGCGGACAGGCGGGGTAGCGCCACTTTTAGGGCTACCGTACCCCCTCCTGGTCCGACCATAGAAGCCCGTCACAGTACATCCGACCCTCTCAGCCCACGATGTCCCTCTGCCTGCCGTGATCCACGCCTCCGATCTCGCTCGGCCGACTCGATCCCGCCACCTCCGCGGGGTTCGACGGGCCGACCGATTCCTTCCCTGGTGAACGGTAGATAGCCAGCCATGCTCCCGACCAAGCCTTCAATTTCGCGAACTCCGGATCTCCCTTCATACTCCAACCTCCTAGCACCTACACCTTTACCCATCCACCTTCATCAACTAATGGATCCCCCGAAAACCACAATAGTCCACTGGAACTGTCGAGGAATATTCGCAAATTATGAAGGCCTTACCTCCCTGCTTGCCACTTCCCGTCCGGTGTGTGTCTGTCTCCAGGAGCTAATCCTGGGGACCAGGCCCATGCCCTGCCCTACTGGTTATTTTTGCACCGCCACCCCGCCTCCTACCTGCACTCGAAGGGGAGCTGCCATCCTCATGCACCACGCAGTCCCCTTCTACAACCTCTCCATCCGGTCCCCACTACAGGTGACTGCCGTCCGGCTCTCCCTGGATAGACAGTACACCGTCTGCTCCATCTACCTCCCCCACCACGCTCAAGTCTCCCGCGACGACCTGGTGGAAGTCGTGGAACAACTCCCTAGGCCCTTCCTACTGCTGGGCGATTTCAATAGTCGCCACCCCTTGTGGGGCGACACACGCACCACCTATATGGCCCCAACCCTGATATCCGTCATGACCGAACTCTCCTTCGAGTGCCTCAACAATGGCTCTCCTACTTTTTACCATGCCACCACCTGCACTCCATCCTGTATAGACCTGTCCCTCGTTTCAACTGATGCCCTCCTAGACTTCACGTGGCAAGTCCTCCGAGAGGACCATGGAAGTGACCATCTCCCCATACAACTCACCCTTAATCGACCCGACCAGACTGTTCGGGTACCGGTAAGGTGGGTTACTACCAACGCGAATTGGGCCCGCTTCCGCGACAACACCTATACCACCCTTACAACTGCCCACTTCCCATCCATCGACGAGTGCATCGCTTACTTCGAGTCCGTCGTTCTAGCGGCCGCAAGCACTAGCGTACCACAATCCTCCGCCTACCCCCGCGCCCGACGGGTGCCTTGGTGGACCCCGGAGTGCGCGGAGGCCGTGCGCGCCAAGAAGGCAACTCGGCGCTTCTACCGGACGCGACTCCCCATCCATCGCACGGAGATGCAGCGGGTCAGGGCCATCGCCCGCCGCACAATGAAGACAGCGCGCCGAACCTCTTGGCGTGCCTTTGTGTCCGGCATCACCGCCAACACACCTTCGGCTACCATCTGGAAGAAGGTGCGGGTGTCGAGAGGCGACATGTCCCCTCCCGACCCCCGGTCCTCCGGACTAACGACGGACTCCTATGTGAACCCAAGTCGGTGGCAGACCACCTTGCTTCTACCTTCGCCGCCGTTTCTTCCTCTACAGCCAATTCCGTACCCGCCCCTGACGATAGCCCCTCTCCACCGTCCATAGACAGCACCTACAACCGATTGTTTACCATGCGTGAACTACAGGCGGCACTGGCCTCTCGACGATCCCCTTGTCCCGGTCCGGACGGTATTCCGTACGGCATGCTCCAGCACATCCACTCTACCTTACAAATTTTCCTGCTGGATCTATACAATCGCATATGGATAGAGGGCGCCTTCCCCTCTAGGTGGAAGGAGGCCCACGTCATCCCTATCCCCAAACCCGGCAAAGATTCCCTGGACCCCACAAACTACAGACCAATCGCCCTGACGTGTTGTGCCTGCAAGATCCTCGAGAAAATGGTTGCCACGCGATTATCGTTCGTCCTTGAACATAACAATTCCTTCCCGTCTACCCAGTCCGGCTTCAGACAATTCCGCTCCACTACTGATCCCCTCCTGCTTCTCAGCCGAGACATACAGGATGCCTTCGACAATGGACAGTTCGTACTGTCAATTTTTTTTACATCCAGAAGGCCTATGACACCACCCGTCGAGCAATGATCCTCGGTCAGCTCCGACATCTGGGCCTCGTCGGAGCCATGCCGACCTTCATCAGAGGCTTCCTCTCTTCCCGGACTTTTAAAGTCCGGGTGGGCTCAGTCCTCTCTGACACCTTTGTGCAGGAGGACGGGGTCCCACAGGGAAGCATCCTCAGTGTTCTCTGCTTCTCCGTCGTGATGAACACGGTCTCACAATGCCTTCCACCCACCATCCGCTCTTCCATTTACGCGGATGACCTTGCAATCTACTTCGCAGGGCGAGAACCGTCTGTTGTTCAACGACAGATGCAGCTCGCCATCTACCGGGTGGAAAGGTGGGCGACGTCGGTGGGTTTCCGCCTCTCCATCCCTAAGTCCAAGTGTATGGTCTTCAGTAGAAGAAGACCCACAGCCCTTCCTCTACCCTCTGTCACATTATACGGCAGGCCTCTTGAGGTGGTACCCTCCACGCGTTTTCTGGGCATGACCCTAGACCGACGGCTCAATTGGGTTCCCCATCTCAAGTACCTAAAGCAATCCCTTCGACGCCCCCTCGCTCTCCTGGATCACCTCTCTCACACCACATGGGGTGCAGATCGACGCTCTCTTCTTCGCCTTTACACTTCCATAGTGCAGTCGAAGCTGGACTATGGTAGTGCAGTTTACGGTTCAGCCTCCACCGCCCGCCTCCGTATCCTGGACCCGGTACTTAATAGAGGCCTCCGCCTCGCCACCGGTGCCTTCCGCTCCTCCCAGCCTCCATGTGGAATGTGATCATCTCCCTCTCGCCCTCCGACGGGGTCTTCTCCTCATGAGGACATACCTCCGTGCACAGAGGCTACCTTCTTCGCTTCTGGGCACGGTGGTTTCAGAACTACCACCTCAGGGACGGAGCTGGCACTTCACTGAAGCGGTCCGCTCTTTCCTTGATCTTTTCAACATGCCCGCCCCCTCAGTTATCCCCATTTCATTCAGCATCTACCCCCCTTGGATCCTCACCCCTATCAAGTTTTGCAAAGATCTGTGTACCCTACCGAAGACTACCACGAGCGCCATGATATACAGGTCACTCTTCCGCGAACACGCAACCCAACACCCGGACGCAGTCGCCATTTACACGGATGGTTCCCGCTCGGAAGCCGGTGTGGCCTCCTCAGCGGTGATTCTGTCCCAGCCGCTTTCCCGGGGCGTCGGCCTGCCCCGCGAGGCCTCCGTTTTTTCGGCGGAACTTTTCGCCATTACGGAGGCCCTCGATATTGTGCGCACCCACTCTGCCAGCTCCTTCGTCATTTATTCGGATTCCCAAAGTGCACTCCTCTCCCTGGAAAGATTTAACTCCCCCCACCCGCTCGTCTGTACCATCCAGCAAACCTTCCACTGTCTAACGACCCTCCAACACAAGACAATCGCCTTCTGCTGGGTCCCGGCTCATGTCGGCATCCAGGGTAACGAGGCGGCGGATCGCACAGCAAAGACGGCCTGCTCACTGCCGGCCTCCTCCCGACCCCTCCCTTTCTCCGACTTCTTCCCGACTTTCCGCTCCCACTTCCGCTCCATATGGCAGCGGGAATGGGACCAGGCCACACAAAATAAACTCCACACGATCAAGCCACGAATAGGATACTGGGCCTCCTCATTCCACCGGTCCCGCCATAAGGAAGTAATCCTAGCCCGTCTCCGCCTAGGCCACACCCGCATCACCCACGGACACCTTATGGCGAAATCGCCAGCCCCGCTTTGCCCTACCTGCCATACCCCTATCACTGTCATACACCTCCTGGTGGAATGCACAAAGTTGTCTGCTCTTCGTCGCAGGTGTTTCCCTCTCTCGGCCGAAGATCCCATACCCGACCGGCTACGATCCATACTCGCCGACGGCCCCCACTTTTTAACGGAAGCGATTCTCTTCTTCCTTACTCACTCCCAGCTGCTCCATCGCATTTAAAACCGTACCCCTCCTACCCACTATCCAGCGACTGACCCTTACTCACTCCCCTAGTCTACCACCCCCAACACAGTAACATCACCCACTCACCGCCTCGCCGAGATATGTACCGATCCTTTTAGGTACGAATCGGCTGTAAATCAGAGAAAGAAAAAAAAATATATATATATATATATATATTAGTGATGGGACGATACCAAAATCTTTAACGATTCCGATTCCGATACCACTAAAAAGTCTCGATTCCGATACCACTAAAAAGTCTCGATTCCGATACGATTCTCGATTCCGATTCCGATTTTCAATATTTTTAAATATAATTCTATACTTGTTTTTCTGGAAATTGTCATATTTTACTCTGTTAAGATTAACTATTTACATTATGAGTATGGTAATATAAATTATAATAGATTGGTTTAAAAATAAAAATCAACTGTAAGTTGTAACAATTCATTTTAATCTTCTTGATTACACATCATGGATATACATGTTTTAATGTATAGCTACAATACAATAAAAATAAAATTTGTTATCCTCTTTCATTTAAATTTTAAAGTTTACATTGCAAAACTGGTTCAATTAAAAGTTAAAGAATCGTTTTAAGAATCGGAAATCATGGTACAATTCTCTCGATTCCGATTCCGATTCCGATTCCTGAAAAATGCTCGATTCTTCCGATTCTCGATTCCGATTAATCGTCCCATCACTAATATATATATATATGCAATACACTAAGTAAATACCTGGAAAAATTTCGACGTCTAGGACAAAAAGGAGGCGAAGTCAGTACTTCAAACCATAATCCACCGCCGACTTGGAAGTAAATGTTTAGGACTATGGAGAGTTTTAGCACCCGAGAGCATGAAAACAGACACCTCACATCAACATAAAGACTGCATTTTCATTGGGATGCACAATAAATATAACGGGCTGATACTGTAACAGCCAATAATAGTTGCAAACAGACCTGATAAGTACTTAAATTGTTGTTATTATTACTAATATTAAGATGAGAGTTCATGGAATTTCGAAATGATCTTCGTGCTGTAAATAATAAAATAGGAAATCAGTTCAAAGAATTCAAAAGGATTACTGCTAAAAACGGGGGGGGGGGGGGGGGGGGTTGAATAAGACTAATGAGGCACCATTTCTTTGAAGAAACATGTATTTTGTGAAAATTGTAAAAAATTATCATTAGTATAAGCAGCTTCTTACTTAGGTACGTGAGAAGGGGCAAGGACGTTGTGGTCCGAATTTCGGGGAAAATTCTTTTTGCAGATGTCAGATAAGCAGGGTTGGTACCCAAAAACCCAGCACAATATTCTGCTGTCTTTTTTGTACTTCCAGCATCTACTGCTGAAATCAGATATGGCTTTTTTCCATTATGAATACTGTGCGCAATAATAGGATCATTACCTACTGAACTCCAGCCATCTTGTATAAGGGTAATGGTACAATCATCAAGATTGAGGTCATCCTTCATTTCATGGATTACTTCATCGATTACTTCATCATTAACTTTTATAACTTTTATTAACAGATCGGATGCCAACCTTTTCCTGTTTGGTGGTTCATATCCTGATCTTAGACCTTTGATTAATTTTATAAATTCTTTATTTTCTAAAACGTTGAAGGGTATGTCAGCTGAAAAAAAGAACCTTGCAACTTGTAAATCTAATTCTTCCTTTTGGTCCACAGTCGTTCTTACCACAAATGGTGTAATTGATCTTTGCCTTTTATGCTTTATTGGTGTTGAATGACAGAATGTGGATGATGAAGAACCTGCACTGGTGTCACTCATTTCAGGCACATTTTCACTTATAATCTTTGGATCATCTTTGCCAGAAGCCAAAGTTGGAGGAAGTGAATCAGTTTCAACTGATGCTCCAAATTCGAGTCTCGGCATACTTCTTGCCTCATTTTCAAAACATTCCACTTTTCTTTTACTGCATTTCTCTAGATGATGTTTCACACTCTCAATTTTTCGAGTGATACTTTCTTTGCAATAATTGCATAGTACTCTAGTAGCTGATCACTTAATAAAGTCACCTCGTCCCATTCGCTAGCTTTAGATCTTCCACCTCTATAACTCTGAGTTTGGCAATCTTAAAAATTTTAATTTGAGTTAGGTCTAAATAAAGCTGAAATCTGCTGTTAAGAAATAAAGGAAAGATCTAAAATTAAAATGGAGAAAATTCTAATATGTCATTATTTTCTCTCATATCTGAACTTTCTGTGAAATAAAGATGTCTTTTTAATATATACTGTAGATTAGATATACTGTATAAATTAATAAAATAATAGATATATTAGGCACTACATAATTATCGAACCTTTCTAAACAAAATTTCAACTCATCAAAAACCCCAAAACCCAGCAAAAACCCAGTTGGATTGGTTTTTTTGTGAAAAAACCCGGGGTTTTGCCAACCCTGCAGATAAGGTACTTCCAGAAGGTAAAGTCTTGCTGTTAAATTAACAAAGCAACGACTAAAAAGTGGTGCAAGTTCTCTCCTTAAGCTGTAGCCATAAGGTAGATAACTGACGGTTCGAAGGCCAGTAACGACTAATATCACTTCGGCACGAACAACAATGGAGATGGGAAAAGCGGCGTTTTACAGAGTGAAGTTTAGTGTCTAGATAGTATCCCAGACATGACTCCAGATTTTAAAAAATTTACTGGAGCACAGCTCTGAATTTACTTTTTTTCCCCTTACACCACTAGATAGGTTAATGATAGTAAACTCTTGAATTGACGACATACCAATTACAAATTGTTTTAGCTAAACATAATAATACAATAATGTACAGTTTATAACTCACCTTAAGTTTATTTATTCATTGCAGCAGCAACAGTGGACGATGTTAGACCTTGCATGTAGGCATTTGTTGTGAATTTACCGCCATGTATGCTTGGCCACTGATCAATGGCTTTCTGTGTGATCATTACAGCAGATCTAGTGCCTGGAGCTGGACCCTCCTTCACAATTCTGCACAGCTTAGTCAAATGAGATGGCTTAATGGATCCTTTGTGTTCAACAATGTAACCAAGAATGGAGAATGTCCCTTCAGCTGGTGCTTCACTCCAGGCAGTTGATCCATCTTTATCAAAATGCTTTAATCTCTCTGTGATTCCTTTCCACAGCTGTTCTATATATTCTGTCAGCCAATTTATCACTGAGTCTTTTGTAAAACTACTTTCAGATCTGGTTCTGGATGGTCTAGCAACTTCAGCAACCTGGTAGTAATCAGAACGTTTCTTGATGTATTTGTAAACTTCATTTAGGATGTAATCCTCAGCTGTTAGTTCCTTTTGCTGCCCTGTGGTATCGTGCTTAAATTCAGAAACTACATCATTTGCATTTCCTCCATTAGCTAATTTGGAAATTGTTTCCATCACTCTTAACATAACAGTTTTCCCTCCTTCTTTATAAAATATATTTTCTACAAATTCTGCACTAACTGTGGTTTTTTGAGCTACTTGCAACATAATCTTTGTTACATAGGAAATCAATACATAAAACTTGGCACTAATTTCTTTCTCTTGTGGATGATCAAAAAACACACAATTTTCCACAAATCTGTCAAATTGATCAAATTCGTAATTAACCATGCGAGTATCAGATTTGAGTTTTGGTCTCTTAAAACCAATGATATTGTCAAGAACCATATTGGTATAGTCAAGGCCTGATCTCAGATTTGAAGTGTGATTCTGAATAAAGTCTAAAAGCTCACTTAGTTTACAAATTTTCTTCAATGCATCAACGTGGGCTCTGTTCACAAGATGCATTAAGTCCCATCGAAATTTGAAATTTTCTCCAAACAACTTTTTCATTTCGTTTTTAAATGGCTCGTTGTCCTTACAAAAAGCCCCATCTCCAACCATTCCAGATACCTTGGATTTAATTGCTTTTTCAGATAGTTTCAAGTGATTAGGAGACTTCAACACATCAAAAATTTCATTGGTCAAATAAACTCCTGATTTGCTGCGTACTAAATTTATCCCAGCAAGTTTTACAGTCTTATCTTCTTCACTCATAACTAATACAACTAGCATGCTTCATCCCAAAATTGTTCCAATGTCAGCTGTTATTGTTACTGAAGTTTGTTCTAAGAACCACTTTACAGTTTGTTCTTTAAGTTGATTATCTAATAGCTCACAAATTGTCTCGTACGCATGTGTGCTATGATTCAAATTTCCAACCTCACAACCTGACCTATGTAATACAGCTAGAAGTACTGGATATAGAGCCCATGCAGTGTTTGTTTTCATTATGTAGTATAAGATGTTGCCATATAAGTCTTCTATGCGTTTAGTAGTGTTCCGAGAAGATGTTTTCATCACTTCATAAACAGCAGCTCTTTGATGATGCTGAAGTTTAATTAAATGTCTCTTCAGGTGGGTTTTCAGATTTCTAAACCATCTCTCTTGATTTTCTCCTTGTTTGCATACATAGGTTAAATCTTTAACATTGAAGGAACCTTTTATGTTAGAATGTTTGTCTGAAGCACATGCTTTGGGGTCTGTGCAAGCTATGCAATATAATGTAAACATTTTATCATCAGAAGCATCATCAATATCTTCTTGATTATCATCATCTTCATCCTCAACAGCTATATCTACATCAGGCATATTAGTGTCACTATTTGCAATGTTTTCCATTATATCACTTGGTACTGAAAATGAATCATCAGCATGCCCTAGATCCTTCTTTTCCACCAATTTGAATGTAGATTTGATCAAATCATTGTTCAGGATTTCTTGTATTGATTTACACTTGCTTAAATGGGCTATGGAAATGTCAAATTTGTTGCTTTTTGCTTTATTAGATTTGGATGCAACACTTGAACTTGAAGGCATATTTTGACTCTTCTCTTTATTAACCACAACAGCTTGGTGAGTTTCTTTTGTTAGGCGCAAAATTGCATTCAATGTCTTCTGGATTTGGGAATTTTCAAATTCCTCTAAAGCAGTTTGTTAGTCTGATGCGCAGATTCCTCACTTACCTTTTGTTTCTTAGGTGGAGGAGAAGCACTTTCTTCAGTCTGTGAAACATCTAGTGAAAAAGTTTCATTTTCTAGATTAGCAGTTGATGAAGTTGGTTCATTTTTCTGAGGTCTAGCACTAGCACATTTTGTGAACAAACTAAATGACTGCTTTGCCGTATCTCTTTGCTGCACTTCATCCTGGTATTTCTTTACTGCAATATCTAAGCTGTGGGCCCAAACTCTGGGACCTCTTGTATTGTAACAAATATTTTTTTTGGAATTAAAATGTTCCTCCCAGTTTTGCTTCTTTGAATATTTGTTCTTGCATTGACCACAAAGTAACCCCTTTTAACACCCTCACTTTTCTCTCCAACTTCATCAATATTAGGATCCATTATTGATTATTGACTACCTGAAAAAATACAAAATAAGTAAAAGTTAGTAAATATAGTATGGTAAAAGTGAGTAAAAGTAAGTAAATATAGTACAATGAAAGTAAGTAAAAGTAAGGAAGAGTAAGTAAAAGTAGGTAAGTTAAAGTAAGTAAAAGTAAGTTTAAACTTAACTAAACTTTTCAATTCTAGAGTCATGGTGGATTACTTAAAACCGCACAAGTAATTATCTGGCCAATTTATCAAACCTGGCCGAGATCAATGGAACATAGTCCAATCCTGATAATTTTATATTAAAAAAATATACGTTTTAATAAAATTTTAATTATCAAAACATTGAAGCTTAACAAAAAATAAAAATAATTGTTAAATATGGAATTACCAACTAAACTTAAAATAACTAAATTTGTAATTTAAAAAAATTGGTTTGTACAAGAACGTATACGCAAAAAAATTGCATAACGTCTAGCGAATGAACAAAACCCAAACCCAAATTTACTTTTTCTCATGGTCAAATTTACTGGAGCAATGCTCCCAAGATCCCAGAAATCTGGAGTCATGATCCCAGAAATACAGGAATATTTCATTGGCTCTACTCTTAACAGAACTTTAAAATAATAATGTGGGGGAATACAGCAGCATCTCTTTTAGTAGTACCCCTCACTTGTAGCCTTGAATTTCAGTATAAGCAGGAGAAAGCCGAACTAATAAAGGAACATTGCATCATATACTCAAACATGTTCAGGGTAAACTAGCTGGAAAGAGTTTTGGAACCATAAGTTCCTTTTTCGGAAAAATAATGACATTTATTGACAAGTAGGCCTCTTCAAGATGTTTACTGCGGGTGAGATTGAAACATCAATTCCATTTGAATAAATTTTCAGCTAAGGAAATGGGTTTCCGAATTCAGTGGGGGAAAAAAAAAAAGTTACAAGGAAAAAAAGTTACAAGGAAAAGAAGCACCTCAAAAGGCCTTGCGGCTCATACCGAGGTGGTACCGATCGCAACGGGTGAGGGAAAAATTCCTACACCCTCAAATAGTGTGCAAGATTCGATCTAACCTTTTCTTGAACTGATCCACAGAGGAACTGTTCACAACTTCTGAACGTACCCTGTTCCACGTATCACAGATTTTATAGGTAAAGTAATTTTCACACGCACGAGTGCTAAACCGTTTCAAATCCAACTTCCAACCATTGTTGCAGGTTGAGTTATCATTTAAACTAAAGATGCTTCTAAAATCGACATCGTTGAACCCGTGTAAGAGCTTGAAAACCTCGATGAGTTGACCGCGCAGCCTCCGAGTTTCCAGCGAAAACAAATTCAGGGCGCGTAGGCGTCGATTGTAGCCCATATGCCTAACGGAAGGGATTAACTTTGTGGCCCTCGCCTGCACTCGCTCCAGCCTCTCAATATCTTTCCTGAAGGTGGGCGACCAGAACTGCACAGCATACTGAAGGTGCGGTCGAACCAGAGAATTGTACAGAGAGCACAATCTCCTTGTTCCGAAATCGAAATTGCCTCCTGATATAACACAACAGCTTCTGGGCTTTCTTTTCCACCTCTACGCACTGTTTGATAAACTTAAGATCGCTGCTAATTAGCACACCCAAGTCCTTTTTCATATCAGTGGCCTCGATATTACTCCCCAACATGTAGTAGTCCGACTTGGGACTGGCGTAGCCAATGTGCATGACTTTGCATTTACCCAAGTTAAACGGCATTTGCCATTTTTCGGACCACTCTCCTACCCTACGTAGGTCCACACGCAGTTGCTCGATCGCCTCGAGCGTCCCAACATTGGCCCCAAGCTTGGTGTAATCAGCGAATTTGGCGATCCTACTGACGATGCCAGCGTCGATATCACTTATGTAAATGATAAACAACAGTGGTCCCAAAACGGAACACTGAGGAACCCGCTAGTGACCAAGGCCCAACCCGAGCTAGCCCCTTTAATTACAACCCTCTGCCGCCTATTCTTCAGCCAGTTTTCAATCCACCTACCTACTTCCCCATCGATACCCAGCGCGCGGACTTTGGCCATTAGCCGGCGGTGAGGTACCTTATCAAAGGCTTTCTCAAATTCGAGATAAAGTATATCAATCGCCCTACTTTTATCATACTCACTCCACATGACGTGGAAAAACTCGAACAGGTTAGTGAGACACGACCTATGCCGTCTAAACCCATGTTGGGAGTCCCCAAGCAGCTTGTAGGAATCCAAATGGTCAACGATCCTATCCGATATTATCCCCTCTAATAATTTACCTACGACCGAAGTGAGACTAATGGGACGATAGTTCCCTGGACTTTCGTAACCCCCTTTCTTAAAGATTGGAGGGAAGCCAACGTGACCCCTGTCACCAGGCACCTGGCCCGTCTCCAACGATTTGTTGAAGACTGTAGCCAGGTGGGGAGCCACCTGGTCGCGCACTTCCCGTAAGAGTCTTGGGAGGAACTGGTCTGGCCCAGGAGCCTTAAACGCGCTCAGTTTGTCTATTCTATCGGCAACGACTGTCGCAGTACACCGAACACCATCCAGGCCAGCACCTTCATGCCTGGCTCGGGAATGATGCGGTTTTTTTTTTTCCTTTCTCTGATTTACCGCCGATTCGTACCTAAAAGGGCGGTACATATCTCGGCGAGGCGGTGAGTGGGTGATGTTACTGTGTTGGGGGTGGTAGACTAGGGGAGTGAGTAAGGGTCAGTCGCTGGATAGTGGGTAGGAGAGGTACGGTTTTAAATGCGATGGAGCAGCTGGGAGTGAGTAAGGAAGAAGAGAATCGCTTCCGTTGAAAAGTGGGGGCTGTCGGCGAGTATGGATCGTAGCCGGTCGGGTATGGGATCTTCGGCCGAGAGAGGGAAACACCTGCGACGAAGAGCAGACAACTTTGTGCATTCCACCAGGTGTATGACAGAGATAGGGGTATGGCAGGTAGGGCAAAGCGGGGCTGGCGATTTCGCCATAAGGTGTCCGTGGGTGATGCGGGTGTGGCCTAGGCGGAGACGGGCTAGGATTACTTCCTTATGGCGGGACCGGTGGAATGAGGAGGCCCAGTATCCTATTCGTGGCTTCATCGTGTGGAGTTTATTTTGTGTGGCCTGGTCCCATTCCCGCTGCCATATGGAGCGGAAGTGGGAGCGGAAAGTCGGAAGTCGGAGAAAGGGAGGGGTCGGGAGGAGGCGGCGGCAGTGAGCAGGCCGTCTTTGCTGTGCGATCCGCCGCCTCGTTACCCTGGATGCCGACATGAGCCGGGACCCAGCAGAGGCGATTGTCTTGTGTTGGAGGGTCGTTAGACAGTGGAAGGTTTGCTGGATGGTACAGACGAGCGGGTGGGGGGAGTTAAATCTTTCAAGGGAGAGGAGTGCACTTTGGGAATCCGAATAAATGACGAAGGAGCTGGCAGAGTGGGTGCGCACAATATCGAGGGCCTCCGTAATGGCGAAAAGTTCTGGCGAAAAAACGGAGGCCTCGCGGGGCAGGCCGACGCCCCGGGAAAGCGGCTGGGACAGAATCACCGCTGAGGAGGCCACACCGGCTTCCGAGCGGGAACCATCCGTGTAAACGGCGACTGCGTCCGGGTGTTGGGTTGCGTGTTCGCGGAAGAGTGACCTGTATATCACGGCGCTCGTGGTAGTCTTCGGTAGGGTACACAGATCTTTGCAAAACTTGATAGGGGTGAGGATCCAAGGGGGGTAGATGCTGAATGAAATGGGGAGAACTGAGGGGGCGGGCATGTTGAAAAGATCAAGGAAAGAGCGGACCGCTTCAGTGAAGTACCAGCTCCGTCCCTGAGATGGTAGTTCTGAAACCACCGTGCCCAGAAGCGAAGAAGGGAGCCTCTGTGCACGGAGCTATGTCCTCATGAGGAGAAGACCCCGTCGGAGGGCGAGAGGGAGATGATCGCATTCCACATGCATGGAGGCTGGAGGCTGGGGAGGAGCGGAAGGCACCGGTGGCGAGGCGGAAGCCTCTATTAAGTACCGGGTCCAGGATACGGAGGCGGGCGGTGGAGGCTGAACCGTAAACTGCACTACCATAGTCCAGCTTCGACTGCACTATGGAAGTGTAAAGGCGAAGAAGAGCGTCGATCTGCACCCCACGTGGTGTGAGAGAGGTGATCCAGGAGAGCGAGGGGGCGTCGAAGGGATTGCTTTAGGCGCTTCAGATGGGGAACCCAATTGAGCCGTCGGTCTAGGGTCATGACCAGAAAACGCGTGGAGGGTACCACCTCAAGAGGCCTGCCGTATAATGTGACAGAGGGTAGAGGAAGGGCTGTGGGTCTTCTTCTACTGAAGACCATACACTTGGACTTAGGAATGGAGAGGCGGAAACCCACCGACGTCGCCCACCTTTCCACCCGGTAGATGGCGAGCTGCATCTATCGTTGAACAACAGACGGTTCTCGCCCTGCGAAGTAGATTGCAAGGTCATCCGCGTAAATGGAGGAGCGGATGGTGGGTGGAAGGCATTGTGAGACCGTGTTCATCACGACGGAGAAGCAGAGAACACTGAGGATGCTTCCCTGTGGGACCCCGTCCTCCTGCACAAAGGTGTCAGAGAGGACTGAGCCCACCCGGACTTTAAAAGTCCGGGAAGAGAGGAAGCCTCTGATGAAGGTCGGCATGGCTCCGACAAGGCCCAGATGTCGGAGCTGACCGAGGATCATTGCTCGACGGGTGGTGTCATAGGCCTTCTGGATGTCAAAAAAAATTGACAGTACGAACTGTCCATTGTCGAAGGCATCCTGTATGTCTCGGCTGAGAAGTAGGAGGGAATCAGTGGTGGAGCGGAATTGTCTGAAGCCGGACTGGGTAGGCGGGAAGGAATTGTTATGTTCAAGGACGAACGATAATCGCGTGGCAACCATTTTCTCGAGGATCTTGCAGGCACAACACGTCAGGGCGATTGGTCTGTAGTTTGTGGGGTCCAGGGAATCTTCGCCGGGTTTGGGGATAGGGATGACGTGGGCCTCCTTCCACCTAGAGGGGAAGGCGCCCTCTATCCATATGCGATTGTATAGATCCAGCAGAAAAATTTGTAAGGTAGAGTGGATGTGCTGGAGCATGCCGTACGGAATACCGTCCGGACCGGACAAGGGGATCGTCGAGAGGCCAGTGCCGCCTGTAGTTCACGCATGGTAAACAATCGGTTGTAGGTGCTGTCTATGGACGGTGGAGAGGGGCTATCGTCAGGGGCGGGTACGGAATTGGCTGTAGAGGAAGAAACGGCGGCGAAGGTAGAAGCAAGGTGGTCTGCCACCGACTTGGGTTCACATAGGAGTCCGTCGTTAGTCCGGAGGACCGGGGGTCGGGAGGGGACATGTCGCCTCTCGACACCCGCACCTTCTTCCAGGTGGTAGCCGAAGGTGTGTTGGCGGTGATGCCGGACACAAAGGCACGCCAACAGGTTCGGCGCGCTCTCTTCATTGTGCGGGGCGATGGCCCTGACCCGCTGCATCTCCGTGCGGTGGATGGGGAGTCGCGTCCGGTAGAAGCGCCGAGTTGCCTCTTCTTGGCGCGCACGGCCTCCGCGCACTCCGGGGTCCACCAAGGCACCCGTCGGGCGCGGGGGTAGGCGGAGGATTGTGGTACGCTAGTGCTTGCGGCCGCTAGAACGACGGACTCGAAGTAAGCGATGCACTCGTCGATGGATGGGAAGTGGGCAGTTGTAAGGGTGGTATAGGTGTTGTCGCGGAAGCGGGCCCAATTCGCGTTGGTAGTAACCCACCTTACCGGTACCCGAACAGTCTGGTCGGGTCGATTAAGGGTGAGTTGTATGGGGAGATGGTCACTTCCATGGTCCTCTCGGAGGACTTGCCACGTGAAGTCTAGGAGGGCATCAGTTGAAACGAGGGACAGGTCTATACAGGATGGAGTGCAGGTGGTGGCATGGTAAAAAGTAGGAGAGCCATTGTTGAGGCACTCGAAGGAGAGTTCGGTCATGATGGATATCAGGGTTGGGGCCATATAGGTGGTGCGTGTGTCGCCCCACAAGGGGTGGCGACTATTGAAATCGCCCAGCAGTAGGAAGGGCCTAGGGAGTTGTTCAACGACTTCCACCAGGTCGTCGCGGGAGACTTGAGCGTGGTGGGGGAGGTAGATGGAGCAGACGGTGTACTGTCTATCCAGGGAGAGCCGGACGGCAGTCGCCTGTAGTGGGGACCGGATGGAGAGGTTGTAGAAGGGGACTGCGTGGTGTAGGAGGATAGCAGCTCCCCTTCGAGTGCAGGTAGGAGGCGAGGTGGCGGTGCAAAAATAACCAGTAGGGCAGGGCATGGGCCTGGTCCCCAGGATTAGCTCCTGGAGACAGACACACACCGGACGGGAAGTGGCAAGCAGGGAGGTAAGGCCTTCATAATTTGCGAATATTCCTCGACAGTTCCAGTGGACTATTGTGGTTTTCGGGGGATCCATTAGTTGATGAAGGGGGATGGGTAAAGGTGTAGGTGCTAGTAGGTTGGAGTATGAAGGGAGATCCGGAGTTCGCGAAATTGAAAGGGCTTGGTGGGGGAGCATGGCTGGCTATCTACCGTTCACCAGGGAAGGAATCGGTCGGCCTGTCGAACCCCGCGGAAGTGGCGGGATCGAGTCGGCCGAGCGAGACCGGAGGCGTGGATCACGGCAGGCAGAGGAACATCGTGGGCTGAGAGGGTCGGATGTACTGTGACGGGCTTCTATGGTCGGACCAGGAGGGGGCACGGTAGCCCCAAAAGTGGCGCTACCCCGCCTGTCCGGGGTCTCATGGCGGACTCGAGGTGGTGATAAGGGGTACCAAAAGGACCGGGCGGGTGGGAGGGAGGGCGTACACAGGGTAGCTGACAAGGAGGGGGCCGGGGACGTTGGGGGAGTAGGTACGATGGGGGTGGAAGGAGGTGAATCAGAGTAGTCTCGTGGAGGGGTGGAGAAAATGGCACCAGGAGGCAAGGGCAGATCCATGACTCGTGGGCGTGGGCGCGGCCGAGCTTCCCTCGGCCACACCGTGCAGCTGCGCCAGGGCCGCATCCATCGGATCCTCGGGGAAAGATATTGTTCGGATTGGGTCCCGTCGTCCGGGGCGGGTCGTGGATCTCAGCCACTATTGTTAGGGTCTGTTGGGGTAGAGTGGTGGGACTTCTGCGATGGGGAGAGATGGACATAGTAGACGTGGTGGGCGGAGTGAGGATCCGAGCCGTCTTCTTGGTCCGAGGGGAAGAGGGAGAGAGACGTTGGAAGCCCGGAGGGTCCGGTGACACACTCCGGCGTCTCCGCCTCGACGGCTTGCTCCGGGCGGCAGGTTCGGGCGTGTGCAGGGGGTACTGGGAAAGCGGGGTTTGAGGTGGATGGGACCTGGGTGTCCTGGTCCCAGACACCTGGGGGATTCGTGGCAGGTGAGGTGCGGGAAGAGGAGGAATGGTGGGGGGACAGGAAACCGTCGGGTCCTGCGAGGGTTTTCTTTGAGGGGAACAGGGAGCAGTGGCTTGGGGGGGGTTTCGGCGGCAGGCCAGGGCGGCGTGCCGAGATGATAGAGCCGAGAGCAGCGGCATAGGACACCCCCGGCCTCACCTCCCGACTCCGCACCCTGTCGCGTGCCTCACGGGGGCTAAGGAAGTCCGTCACCTGTAGGCCTCGGACCTCCTCCTCGACCCTGAACAAAAGGCATTCTCGGGATGAAGAGGGGTGTGCGCCTTCACAGTTGGAGCATTTGGGTGTGTTGGGGCACCTGTCAGGGTGAGCGAGTCGTCCACAGTGTACACATAATTGATGCGGCTGTCGACAAGCGGAGCTAACGTGTCCGAATTTATTGCATTTGAAGCAACGGGTCGGGTCGGGTCTGGGACGTATGGGCGGATAGAAAACTCGCATGAGGCGCGGTCTCCCATACCCCATACAATACGGCCGGGGGGGATTAGTGTGTTGAAAGTAAGGAGCAGACGTGGGGGGGGAGGGGGTTCCTCCCTGTCGGGATGTGAAACGATAGATCTTAGTGACTCCTTGGGGTGCGAGGTCCTCCAGGAGCTCGTTCACTGCGACCGACAATAGGCGGGTGGCGTAAATAGTGCCCTGACTCTGGTTCAGGCGAGGGTGTGGGGAAACGGACACCGAGCATCCAAGGACCTCAGTGACGGAGAGTAGGGCTTTCGTCTCTGCGGCTGAGCGTGATTTTACGAGGAGGGAGCCATCCCTCTGTGGGCGTACGTCATAGCGGCTGGAGTTGCTGTTTGTTCGGATCGCCTGGAACGTCCGTTCAGAGTTGTTCGGGAGGGACCCAGATGTAGGCCGAATCACCAGGAATTTGTGGATACTTGGAAAAGGAGAGTGCAAGCGTTCCGCTTCCACAGGGGGGTCAACCCCATCAGGTTGCGGTCTTCCAGTGGTAAAGGACTCGAGGGCCTGGTTGCCCACCACCCGAGTGTTGAGAGAAGGAGTAGTTCGGGAATGAGAAGCGGTAGTCGTAAGCCGAGGGGGAGAAGTGTCCATAGCAAAACAAAAAAAGAACTTCATCCCCCGCGCGCATCCAGCCACCACCGACTCCAACAAGGGAACGGCGAAGTGTGGGCACACTTGGTCCCACCGCCGATAGATGTCACGCAGGGGAGATACACCCGCACCCAGTCCCTGTGCCTGAAAGGCGGCCACTCTCATCCAACGCGCGGTGAAAAGTGGCAGGGACAGGGTTTGGGTTTGGTTGGAAAGCGACAAGGGTGCAGGGCAACCACCTCCCACACCCAAGGGCCAAGGAAAGGGTCTAAATCAAGGTCGAAAGAACAACGCCAAAATAACAGGGAGAAGCCAGAAAGAATGGGTTAAAGGAGAAAGAAAGAAAAAGAAGCAGATCAGCCGGGTCCCCAAACGGGCCCAATGGTCCACGAGGGCAGAGAAAGCCCTTACACCAAAGAAAGGTGTATTCCCACATTCGCCACAGAGGGACGCGCCCTATCGCTCCGGACAAAGCAAAGGGGGAATGATGCGGTGTCCTCCCTGGTGAACATTCTCGCAAAGTACCCATTCAGCACATTAGCGCGGTCCGCGTCGGAGGTCCGTAGCGCGCTGCTGGGGTCCTTTAACGGGCCTATCATGCTTCTAATGGGCTTTCTACTATTAACATAACTAAAGAACTCCTTAGGGTTCCCTTTGCAGAGGCTTGCCACCCGGATTTCTTCGTTACGTTTCGCTATCCTAACCTTCACTTCCCTGCACAGGCGGACATACGCCTCAGTGTTCTCGTGGGAACGATTGGCCTCCGCCCTCCTATACGCAGCCTTCCTATTTCGGATAGCCAAAGCGATGTCCCGACTGAACCACTCAGGCTGCGTTGAATCAGGGGTGACCGGTTTTGAGGGTATGGCAGCAGACTGCACCACCATAAACTGGCCCCGGAATGCACTCCACACTCCCTCAACATCGCCCACGACCTCTAACCCCATCTCACCTACGCTAACCCGGAGGCCAACAAAGTCCGCCCGCCGTAGATCGAGCTTACTGCCTCTCGAGTTACTACGCTTCACCCGAGGGACACAGACACAGAACCTAATCAGACCGCCCAACGATTCATCAACGGTGAGGCTAGTGACGAGGTTGTCTTCGGTCGTGAATACTAAGTCTAGAACACTTTCGCCTCGTGTAGGCCCATTGACCCACTGAGTCAGGAAGTTCCCGTGAAGAAAGTCAACTAGCCTCCTCCCTTCGGCATCAGCAGTCCTGTCTTCCCAGTTTATACCGCGACAGTTGAAGTCTCTGAAAACTACACACACACCCTGTCCCCTAGCAGGCTACGGAGTTCGATGTACAGAGCTGCATCCTCCTCAAGGAGGAAATGCGGAGGTCTGTACATCAAGATTAACCAATAGTTCGCTCCTCCCAGGTTCAGGTCGACGCCAAGAAGCTCCCGTTCCGATCGGAACTGGCAGTCAACCGAACTCAACGTGTCCCTGACGTATATTAGTACCCCTCCCCCCTCCCCACGGGTGCGGTTCTTGTGAAACATTCTATACCCTGGAATCTCGAACTCCCCAACGTAGTTCCTACGAATACGATCAGTATGAATCCAGGACCCGGCGATAGCAACGATATCCTGGTATTCTGATGCTAAGAGCGCCCGTAGCTCGCAAAACATTCCTAATCGACCTAGCATTAAAAAGCACTGCACGGAGGAAGCCTTCCCTATTCTGACCGCCCCCTAGCACGACCCGTTTCCCGAACAGCCAGAGCTGTCGGAGTTGAAGAGCCCCTCACCAACGAGGGGGAACTTCCGCAGGAGCCTGAGCCCCCTCCAACGAGGAAGATCTCGTTGATGACCCCTTCCGTCGATCCTACCCTACCGCCTTTGAAGAGAAAGAGAGAGAGGGGGGAGGGGCAATCAGAAGTTAGTTATCGCGGTTAACTATAAAACGTACCAAAAAGACAGACATTTTAAACGACACTACAACTTCAGAACGGATCCCACCCTTCTAAAATGAAGGTGCTCCACAGCTTTGACAAAAGCTTGGAATACGTGTGTATCGGAAGGCTCCAGGCATTGAGTTCGGCGGAAGTAGGCGAATAACGTATCTGGCACCCACACTAAATCATAAGAGAGAACAACAATCGGCAGCGCATCGTGGGATCACCTAGGGATGGTCTGTATAAGTCCAGAGTTTAAGATGCGAGACCCATGCCAAACATTTATCAAATACCATGCCGGGAAAGTTTCAGGAACAATGCGTATAGTTTCTTTTCATAAAGATACCTCAGGATCGGAATGATGGCGATGCCGTCAACAGAAATACATTAGTCATTCATTCGCTAGTAGAAAATTTGACGTTATTCCTTTCTACCCAAGGGATAACGGATAATGCAAATTGAAGATGCCGTTCAGTTTACTTACATTAGTACGAGGTGGTGATTAAAGGGTAGGGTAGATACAATTTCATTGACTGCTGCTACAAAGTGTGCGCAACTTAAGGTGGTCCCCCATGATCAAGAGCAATAGGACATCAAATTTCACAAAATATGCAGCACTGCAATCAGAACCACCCTCTCTAGCCTAGTCCTTCATAGTTTCAGCTAGTACCGCAGGCACTGCATCTGCGAACGAACAAAAAACAGCTGGAAGCTTTGGAATTTTTTTTTTATTCCAGTTGTAAGGAAGAGAATACGGCCAATTTATCATCAGAATCTGAACTATTCTAATAAACCAAACTACGAAACCGTTCAGTAAAGAGTGACAGCACAATGAGTCCTCTTGAAAATACTCTCTTACGAAGTGATATGACCAAAATATTGATCCTTTTGAGCCAATGGTTGATGTAATCCAAAATTATTAAAATTTGAAGAATTTCTCTTTCAACCTGGAAATCAAGCCGAGAGTTTAATCATTCAAAAATAATTAGTGTTTACACCACAAGTCCACCGCACAGGAAAAATATAACCAATTTAAATTTCATTACAAAAAAAAAAAACTATCCCATTTCAAAAGCTAAAGTTAAGAGAATATTCTCAATAACAAAACTGAAGAAAGAGAGTAAAACCACAAGAAAATGAATTAATTGAAGCACAAGCTTTCGGCCTGTACTAAAAGTGCGTAATGATAGGATTGTTCAACCTCCTTCGCAACCCCTAAAGTCATATGACGAAGGGGACCTATGGCTTTAGGTGGGATCCGAACCAAGAGTCGCTACGTAACACGGACGCGGAGGACGGTCTCACATCCAATTACTCCAAACCCATGTCACTTAACTTCGCTGATCGACGGGAAGCGACGTTACGACAATGTCCACGACGTAGCCCCGGCTTATACTAAGGTGTTCATTGGGTACACTCGATGAGCACCTTAGCCTAGGCCGAAAACTTGTGCTCTATTAAATCCACATTTCATTGTGGCTTTACTTCCCTGAAAAACTTAAGTAAAAATACTTGAATTCATCATGTACGGAAAAGAAAAGTATATAAAAAATCTTTATTTTGACAGCTAATTTTAAACTAGCTATATAATACAAATTTTTAAGTCATTAAATCTTCATTAATAAAATATCTCACCAATTACAATAAGTCAATTTCTCATTTGAAAAAACGGTTTTTCTACAACTTAATAATAAGTAATTATATTTCAATTGCATTTTTCAAGAATGCAAAAAACGCATTCAATAATTTTCATTTTGTTTAAAAAAGTTGCACTTTCAAAAAATTAGTTAAAATGGCTTTCTAATGAGATCCAGCAACTTAAAAGAAAAGCTAATCATTAACTTCAATAAACAATAGAAATAAAAACTATATATATATTTATATATTTATAAAAAAAAAAAACTTATAATTAAAATAGAGTACAATTTGTTATCAGTTATGCCTTTTTCATTTTCAATGATTATTTAAAATACAATTGTACTTAACCATTATAAAAATATATTAAGATCAGTGCTAGGTTTAGAAAATTTGGAAAATAAAGCGATCAAAGAATTTTTAGCTCACAAAAAATGAGAGAGGATTTGTAAATGAATTTATAACACGTGCGAATATTACAGGGTGGGCCGTAAGTTTCCATACATAGGAAAAATAAACATTTTTTTATGGACAACCATTTTTATTTATATAATATGCTCTACATGGTTGCCATTGTTTTGAAAACACACTTCAATACGTGTTCCCCACTGTTGATGAACACGCATTAGCACAGTTGACGTTATGCTTGTAATGGCGTTGGTGATACGTTCCTTTAGATGATTTATGTCTCGTATCTTTTCCTGATACACCATGGCCTTCAAGTGCCCCCAAAGATAGAAATCAAGGGGGGTGAGATGTGGGGATCTGGGAGGCCACTCCACAGGACCACGCCGACCAATCCAAGCATCCGGAAACTGCTGATCCAAATACCGACGCACGTGAAGACCATAATTTAAATTTTCCTATGTATGGAAACTTACGGCCCACCCTGTAGATAGTTAATATTAAAAAGTAACAATGAAAATAGCTTATTAATAATGACAGATGGGTTATGGATCTGTCCTACTTTCCTACAGAGTGTTACATAGGCTTACTCTGTTAAAGAGAAACAATTTAAGCCAGGAAACATACCCTTACAGAAACTCTTAACAGATATTGAGAATTTCATCTAAAAAAACAAAAAAAAAACGCAGGTACCATGGATTCCATAGTAACTTTTAGTGAGGAGTAAATTATATTATATATAGCTATAGCTATATATATATATATATATATATATATATATATATGTATGTATATAAAAAAAAGCTTATTAAACTAATACCCTGGTTAAAATAGGGAGATAAATCACCGCTACTCACAAATTGATTGCAAGTATTTTTACAGTTAATAAACTTTGTGATTTAGCAACAATGCTTACATATCACTAAAACAGTTGTTAAATTTATGTATATACCGTGTTCAGACATCGTCCCATTATTATAAATATTAATACTGTATACATGCATAATGAGAGCGTAAAAATTTATTAATGATAACGAATGCTGTGAATAAAATACTTTAAAAAAGTAAAATAAAAAGTGTAAGTACCAAACTCATTCTTAAAAAGGCCTTAAGTAATAATGAATCTCGAGGCTGTCTGGCAAATGTTAAAACGGTAAAATATTTATAGCCATGGATATAAACTAAATTTTAAAATAAAATAAAAAGCAGAAAAGTAAATATTAAGTTCAATAGGCAGTTTTACGAAACTTTTGATAGAACTTCGAACGTACGATGCAAAATAAATAAATAATAATAATAATAATAATAATAACAACGACAATAACTGGAGCTAACTGTAACCGATTTTTTAATTACGTTATGAGTGTTCATTTGTGACTGTTAAATACTAAAACCTACGAGCCTAAAACAGCTAATACATCTAATATAAATAGAAAAAAAGTTTAAAACCTTAAATTATTACGGAAGAAACAATTCGCGATTGTGTTTTTTGACACAAAGATACGTTTCCTTAATCATAAATAAAGCTTTTGAAGTGTGAACTTTGTTCATCAATCAATCGATGGATATACGAATCATCAAACGGAGAGTAAAAATTAAAAATTTAATACAGATACCAAAGAGGGAAATTCTTAATTTCTTTTACACTTCCCACACCTTTTAATGAAGTTAAAAATCACAGTTCGATGCTAATTTGTATTTAATTTCATATTCCGCGTTTAATTCCATCTTTGGTTAGACAACCGATTCCGCAATCATTTGATGATTAAAAAATAATTACAGCAGTAATTATTAACCACCAATTAATTAGTATACTATAAGGAAAAAGCTTCATTTATGAAATTTCCTTCATAAGGCATTGAATTTGCATAAAAAAGTACAATTCTTTCGACTAATTTAATCAGGTTTTGATTAATAATCATTGTATATTCAAATCCAGTATGAGAATCTTGCATAAAATGCTATAAACTCCACGACTCTTCTTCACTTCCTGCAATTAAAGATTTAAAAAGGGAACTTTCCAGTTCTTTAAATGTGGCCTGAGAAGCAGGATAATGGGGAGGGAGGGTTGAAATCCAAAATAAGTTGAGCGAATACGACGACGTTCATTATTTTCATACTACCGTAAAATATACAATGATAAAAAATGCGAAGCTTTTTTAAATCTATTTTTCGTTTGACCCTACGTTTATGTTTGTCTGCAAATTATGCGATATATATTATCGTATTCAAAGTAATTTGAACTTTGGTATAATTAGGATTCCATTTAAGGATTTTAGTTATCTTAGAAAAAACTTCTCAACTTTAAAGGGAACAAAAGCAGAATGGAAATTTCACCTAGCACTGATCTTTGTTCATAAAACTTTAAATTTCATAAGATTAAAAGTCTTCCTTTGCTTAATATCTTAAAATAAATTTATACATAAATAAAAGAGAAAAACTACAATTTAAATTTCTATTTCAGCAATTGTTAAACTTATATAAAACTTAAATCTTTACTTTGTTCAATCTAGTGTTATAAAATAACAAACTACTAAAGAAAAAAAAAATCAAGTTATTCTATGTTAAAAATGAGAACAGCCAACAAATATATAGATAACAACCCTAAGCATGAATTAACTGTACAAAGAAATAGAAATCAACTAACCAATAATTATACTCAAAACTAGTAGAAAAAATTTACTTTTCTTCTTCAATTTGGAGATTTGGTTCAAAAAAATTTTGCTGATGCTTAGGAACTGTAGAACCTTAATTTCAATAGTAACTTAAGTAAAAACTAGGCGAGCACAAAACTTCATAGAGAATGCAACGTTTGTACAGTCAAATGTCATGGTGATTTCACAGACAGACGTTCCATTAATGCCGATCATCAACTTAAGATTAACTCCATGCTCTCGATTTAATTTTTTTTTTTTTTTCCTTGTCACAGCTGACAGTTATTGCATAGTTTTTTTATAATTTTTTCTAAAAAATAGTTAGCATAAAAAAATTAGCTGAATCTAGCAGCAACATGAACATGAAACAGCTATGTACAATAATTGTACACGAGGACAAAGTGCACATATGGGCCTACTATTTTAAAAAAGGAGATGTAATTCACTGAAAATAAAGTTTTTGTTTTTTCTCTTGAGAAACTACAATGTTTGGTAATTTCTGAGAAAGAGCTGCTCCTTCTCTTCGTACATGTGTCACTGGTTAGGCCTTGATTGTATAGATGAAGACTGGTTCCCTGCCGACGACTGACTACCGGTACCGGAAGAGGGCAACTGGTGGTACTGTCGAGGGTCGGGTGGGGATGTCATCATGTAGGATGTGGCAGGGAAGATAGAATGGGGATAAGGGATCAAATTTGCCATAGCCATCTGAGGAGGGGTTGGCATCATGCCCGAAGGTATGCTCTGAGAGTGAGGCAGTGACTGTGGCTCATTGGAGGGGTTACTCCCCTGGGATTGTGCATGCATGGAGTGCGGAGATCTTTGGTTGGCATTTGAGGCACTTGGGGATGGGTAAGACCTCGTGTTATGCGTCCCATGTTGCTCTCCATTGTTGTTTTGGTACCTACCCCCACCAGGGTCTCTCTCAGGGGGACCATCATGGTTGTTAGATATCCCTGGTGGATGGGGAACCGTCAATACTTCTATGTTGGCCCCACTACTTCCAATACCATTACCTTCGTGGTTCCCATATTCGTCTATCTTTTCCTCCTTGATGAGTCTTTTCGCCTGCTGGAGGACTATCTTTGGGTCAGGCACGTCCCTGTGGCATTTCATGTGTGAAATCAGAGACGCCATTTCCCTGAAGTGCTTCCGGCAGGAAGGATGCGGACAGGCGTAGGGCTTGTCCCCTAAATGAGTTCTGTAATGCTGGTCAAGAATCGCCTTCTGCCTAAACTGTTTCCCACACTCCATGCAAACGTACGGTTTTTCCCCAGTATGTATTCTAAGATGCTGATTTAAAATGGTTCTTTGCCGAAAAGACTTATCGCAGAAGGTACAATCGTAAGGTTTCTCTCCCGTATGAATTCTCATATGCTGCTGCAAATGAGTTGGCTGCCTAAATAACTTGCCACAGTCAGGACACACATAAGGTCTATCGGTGCTATGTGTACGCTCATGTTGCTGCAGGCCACCTTTCAATTTAAAACCTTTACAACAGACATTACATTTGAAGGGCTTGTTTTCCTCATCATCAGGATCATCTGAATTCGACGAGGAGGGATGAGTCACCGGTACCATAGTTGGCAACCCCTGAGAAGGTTAATTCATTATCAAAATCAAACAAGAAGTCTCTTGAATCACCAAATATTTTAAGGACTTACTTCATGGTATTCTCCCACAATTAAAATTGGAAAATGAATACGCTATATTTATCTTCTTACACGTTTACTTATAGTAAAGTTAGCTAAAGCTTAAAATCAACCATGAACATGTAAAACAAACATGAAAAATCAATCTATTATATTGTGGAGCCAAACTAAAAACTGTCTTATCATTAAATTTTTAAACATCAAAGTACAAGCAACAGATGAAAAGACATCTTACTGTAGCATGTGTAAAATGTTTGCGGGGTCTTCCTCTACCTTGATAGGAGTACATAACTGGAGTAGGCAGCTGCTCTGGTGCTGGGTACTTCCCGGGTGATCTGATTGGGGAACTTTAACTTATGTGAATTCATGAAGCTAATCAGTTTTAATATTCACCCTAACCTTTAAAGTGGGTAAGGTTGAATATTATATTAAAATTAAAAGGTATCCTAGTTGATTATGAAAGCTAAAAAAATTATAATACAAAATAGTTGGCTCAATATCTTATTTGTGTTAAGTGAAAACTGAGGTCTATTATGGTATTATAACAAACCTTCTGACAAATTTTCTGTGTGCCTTTGGGTCAAAAACACTTGGTCCTGCCAGACCTAGAGCCAATTCTGGAAGATTATGGAGACCAGGAATTTCAGATTTTATATCATGATGATGTTTAGGTGAAACAGGTCGATGAGGAGCATACCCTTGAGGCTCATAAGGTGAGTCTATGTTCCCGCTGTTGCCATGGTTACCTCCCGTCGGAGATGAATTGGGGCCAGAGGGCGCTGAAGCTGCAACAGCCGCAGCCACTGCCGCCGCCGTTGCAGCGGCAGCAGCTGCTGCAGCTTGCGTAACAGTTGTTGTGGCGATTGAGGAAGAAATGGGTGGAGAGGCTGGAGGCATAGTGGTTGAGGGGGCTGATTTGGGGGAGTTGTTGGACTGCGTTAACATTACATTATTGTGCGGCGTTTTACTGACAGGAGACAAACTTTGGTACATTTGGGGAGAGCCCAAAGGAGAGGAAGAGCTGAGAGTAGACTGTGGAGAGTGAGCAGTGGTGGGCTGCTGTGGGGGAATCATGTGGGGTGGATAATGCCCTCCTGCACTCCCTGAGGGCACCCACGGTGGTATGTAGCTCATATTTCCACCTGGAGCTGAAAAATATGAATAATTATTAAATTCATGTAATAAAGGCTGTTTTTCAACAAATAACTGACTTCTTACCATATTAAGTTAGGGGCCTATGTAGTCTTATTTATAGTAAGTACATGGATAACAAATCACATTTGAGGAGTTGTGGCCTAGAATATATGCTATCATAGAGGGAGATCCTGTCACAACATTAATACTAAAAATAATGGCCAGTGAAATTATACGTAATAACAAAAAAATTATTTGCCCCAAACAAACTGTTAAATGTAATTTCTATCAAAACTATGATTGACAAGCCAAATGCTTACACTATTTTCATTTAGGCAGCTAGAAAGCTTTCAGATCATTTGGTTAATATAGTGCTAGTAATTCTTATTTCTACTAATAAAGGAAATGTGAAGAACATAAACCTTGTCAATCCAATCTGTGTGGGCCAACTCCAAACCAATAATCCACATTAACTGTTAGAATTAGATATTCATGAATAGATATTAACTACACAAGGCCTCCTGTATAAAAACTAATGACAAGAAACCCATTTAACAAAACTATAAAAGCCAATGACAAAGTAAACTTTAAAAATCTATACTATAAGTTCTTAGGTTTTACGGTAAGAGTAGGCCTACTGTTCTATTTCTAAATAGAATGTCACATGAAGTGCGCAAATAGTGTCAACAGCCTATGTAGTTTAATACTTTTAAATTAGCTACCTAACTGTAACATAGCTTATCAATCTATAGAGCTAAAACACAAACTTCAGTTTGCATTGTAAGCTTATAAATGTTGCGTAATTTTATATAGAGTACAATCGGCTGTAAAACCGAGTATATACATATAATTTTTTCTTTTCAACTAATAAGTGTAGTATAATAATACTAAAGCAAATAAAATAATAATATTAATAAAGAGTAACTCAAATAGGCTAACTTTAAAACTAAGCTATAAAAATAAAACATTTGGATAATGGCTATGAAATAAAAGAGGGCATAGGCCTACAGACCTACTGTAGTAGCTAACAAGGCCCAAAACTACAAATTAAGGTTAATATTCTTAAAATTAAATTAAAAATACCTTTTTGAAGGGTAAAAGGGTACTGATTCAGCCACATCTGTCAAAGTATCAGCCACTCCTTGCAGGGCATATAGTATATTATCAATATATAGGCCTACGTCCTGAAGAAAAAATAAAATCTTTTCACATCTTAAAGGCTGACTTTTTAGTTAACTAAAAAAAAGAATATATATATATAGCTATAGATATATACATAAATAAATTTTATTTTAACTCACTTTTCATGCTCTTAAAATACTGTACAAATGCCTTATTGGAAAATAATTTGATAGCTATCCTACTTTGACAGACATCGCTACCTACAGAAAAGTGTTTTTAGATAAAGGAATAGGAAATCGGCTAGGCTAAGAAATAAAGATGAAAAGCTATGGTACTGATATAATTGTCACTACAAAATAAATGCACAAATTACTAAAAGATCATAAATTATACAGTACTGTAATTGGCTAAAATGGGTGAATTAGCTATAAGCATGTTAAATTTTCTACATTTTTAAAGCTCTGGTTAGCACTAACAGAATGCATTTGTTGTACAGCTAATTAGGCATAATGATAACAGTAATAATAAAAATAATAGTTAAAGCTAAGCTAAGCTTCAGAAGACAATATGCTGCATGAGAAGATCCATGACAGGCATAACCATTACCAATTGACAGTACTTTTAGGAAATGCAGTTGAGAAGCCTACAAGTATTAGTAGTCTGCTCATAGTATCTAAACTTTGATAATGTAGTTAGGCCTATTAGCAGAAATAAATAAATTAGCTAGTTAAAATGACAATGTCCTATTCATTATTTTAAAAAAAGTAGGCCTATACCATAGTCCTAGAAAAAAAGAAACCAGTATTAAGTAACTGTCATTAATAAGAGATACACCAGAGCCCTAGGAAAAAAGGAACCAGAAGTAAAATCTTTAATGCAAGGCCTCAGGATTAGGCATATTTAATGGCTGGTACATCTTTCAATGGAAAAAATGGCATTATACCTTTACCATGAGTAACTAACAAGACCAAGTTTATACCATAATTATATAATCTTCATCCCACTTCTTACAAACTTATTTTACCATACAAAACAATGAGCTTTACCTGATTAACTTTTACAAATTTTAAAAAGGATGGCTACAACTTGGTAATACCTACCATACAGACTAGCTATATTAGGTTATTTATAAAGAAATATTTTAGTGCACAAAAATGAAGTTATAGTACCATACAGTACATCAATTTAACAATGTTTAAATAAAGAAAAACTGGCCAGGTTTTGTAAGACCTCAGCTAGCTACTAAATATCTTCAAAAGTCAATAAGTGTACATACGGTACACCTAAATAAAATCATAATGAAAGTGCAATAAGTAACCTAGTAAAGAATGATATAGGGGCCTAACAGGGCTGCCACATTTAATAAAATATTGCATCATTTTACTCTCCTTGCAATAATAGCTAAATCTCAATTTTTTTCAGTTATGGTAGCCTACCATACTTTCACTTCTCTCTTTAGTTATTATCTAGTTTAACCTAACCAGATTTTTCTATTATGCTACTCTCTCTCTCTCTTTCATTTTCTCCACTATCATAAGCTATACTCTATATAGTAGCTATCATTAATAATTAGGCCTAGCCAAAAGCTTGCTATAATAGGATATCCACAGTAAATAAGTAAGGCAAGTCCCTTTAACATATGGTCAGACTAGGCCTCCTATATGCAGGCAAGCTGGCCTCCCAAGATAATTTTTTAGCTCTAAGGTATGGCTTTTAAATTTCCATATGGCTATAAAATTGAAAATGTTCAACAGGTCTACAGCATCAAAGAGTTTTAAACTGCCAACCTTTAAATCAGCTCACTGTTCTGCTTATTTCAGTCACCTTTTAGTTCAAAGTAGGCTACTAAATAGTAGTGATGGGACGATTAATCGGAATCAGAATCGAGAATCGGAAGAATCGAGCATTTTTCAGGAATCGGAATTGAGAGAATTGTACCATGATTTCCGATTCTTAAAACGATTCTTTAACTTTTAATTGAACCAGTTTTGCAATGTAAACTTTAAAATTTAAATGAAAGATGATAACAAATTTTATTTTTATTGTATTGTAGCTATACATTAAAACATGTATATCCATGATGTGTAATCAAGAAGATTAAAATGAATTGTTACAACTTACAGTTGATTTTTATTTTTAAACCAATCTATTATAATTTATAATTTATATTACCATACTCATAATGTAAATAGTTAATCTTACCAGAGTAAAATATGACAATTTCCAGAAAAACAAGTATAGAATTATATTTAAAAATATTGAGAATCGGAATCGGAATCGAGACTTTTTAGTGGTATCGGAATCGGAATCGTTAAAAATTTTGGTATCGTCCCATCACTACTAAATAGTCTATCTCTACACTAGCTTGGTACATTTAATTTTATGACAAGCTAAGTTTAAACTAATTGCTTACTAAATAACACAGTACCATATCTACTATATTATGTACTATAAATTTAATGAGTCTAGTTTACTGTAGAAATATTTCCCAATGGAGAGAATTATTGACCACAAATTTTTTCTAGTGAAATTAACTCTTTATACCAAATACTCAATAGCTAAACAATCTTGCTGAACTGAAAGACCTTAATTTAGACCATTTTGTTATGAACTGCATGCAAAAATAAGTTAAACTACAGAACAACTCATCAGTAGCTATCAGAAATTTATAAAATTTTGACTGTCCCCATCTGAGCCAGCACATCATTATATTTTAACCTAACCAAAGGCAATAACTTCACCACTCTGCTCTTTGGATATAGCAAATAGCCTGCAATATGAAATTAAGGCAAGTCCTAAGCTTTATACTGTACTTAGGCCTATATGTACTATTATGCTGTACTTTGTACTTTATGTATTACTATATTTGGTTGTTTCTACAATAAATTTGATGTTTCTTCATTTAAATGCATATAGTACTTGTTTCAATGTATTAATACATAGCGTATTCTTAATGATACAGTAACCCACCCAATTTACGTGGTTTCAGATTAATCCAGTCCAAAAATATTCAATTTTTTTATAAATAAATAAAAAGGCACTGGTGGTTAAGAAGCCAGCTCCAAGAGACCCAAATGATGAGTGTTATTTTTATTTATTTATTACATGTTATTACTAATTTTTACCTTTTTTTTACAGATAAGTTTATGTATTTATTTATTTAATTATTTTTTTTGGCAGATTATTATTATTGTCTTTTATTTCATTTTTGGGGTGTCTTGGGGTTAGGGGTGCCTGTACTTAGCACATTGAATTATATGTTATAGTTCCCCCAATTTATGCGGATTTTACATGGAAAATTCAGGAACTCATCTACCACGTAAATTAGGGGATTACTGTATTCTTATTGCAGTTCATACATTACACAAAATATGAATACATATTGTAACGAAACTAATTTTATTTAACTCTATGTAAGACTGCTACAACTGCATTCATAATTTAACTCTACAAAAACTTTTGTCCATAGTTACACCAAATGTGTCTTGGAACCTATTAGACTTGAAGTGAACTGAATATACTCTGGTAGTATAGTAGTTATACTGCTAACTATGAATTCACCCACCCAGTCATTGGTTCAATTCCCATTAAGAGAAGGCAGTGCTCAGCTCACCCAAATACCCATCATTCGGGGGGGGTGTAGATAAATGGTTACCCTGAGCTGCTGATTGGGAGGTTATGAGATCATGTTCAGGGAAGGACACTGAAATTTTTTATATCCCTGGTGAGTCATGGTTTGGATTCCACATTAAGCTCAGGCCTATAGGTCTAAGGTAGGGCATCAAGCTTGACCATCAGAATGAACAATTTGAACAGAAGCAAAACTAGTTTTAATAAGTTTTGCCTGAAAAGCTGTCATGCTTCCCAATGACATATTCAGATAAGAATACTGTAATTAAACTACTTGTCATTAAAAAATACAAAATTAAACATTAATGCCAAGTTGCCAACACTGTGTAAAGCTATATGGATGTAATGTATATCTTATGTAATGTGTTCTTTCTGAATAAAGATTATCATCATCATAACTTTTATATTCAAATACAATAAATGTGAAAAACAATATCAAATACGATAACTATCAATGCCCAATAGCCTAAAATCCTAGGTCTAAGCCTAAAAACACTAATACTTCCATGACTTCCAAACTCAGCCCATATTAATTAGCTACAAATTTTATACTTTTTAAAAATTACTGATACACTTAAGTCTAGCCTACAGAAAGCAAAAATCTTTTCAACTAATAAATTTGTTACCCTTGAAACACAAAGGACAGACCCAGTAGTATTCACAATACATTTATTTATTTGCAAACACAGTAGATACCAGAATATTTTGATATATACCATAATGCAATTCACACCATATTGTATGTTTAAGGCATTTGGTATCTTTTCCCCAGTTCCCAAGATTTAGGTTTTACTTTGGGTAGGCTATTTCTTGTTCAGAGCTAGGCCTATTGCTATGAAAAGGCTTCACAATAAACTCATTACAAGATAGCCCTAAACTGGATGATGGTTCTTACCTCAAGATAATGACATTTCACTAGATTAAAACCTAGGTTTCTTATTAAGCAGCAAAAATAAACTACAGGGTGAGTCAAAAGTCTCCATACATAGGCAAAATGGTCATGATAAATAGATGATTAGGTCCTATTTATTTTTTATTTTTTTGCAGGTGATGTGCTGATATGCCTTTGTCCCAAGAAGAGCATATAGAGATCATTCTTCTGGCAGGATCAGGAAACTGTCACAAGGTTGCTGAGGATTTTAACAGGAGACATGCCCCCAGCATGCACATCACACACAACACTGTTGCCAAACTCATTGAGAAGTTCAAGACGACGAAGTGTTGCAGACCAACCGAGAAGTGGCCATCCACGAACAGCCACCGATGAAGGCACAGTGACCATGGTGCTGGCAGCATTCACAGAGTCCCCAAAAAAGCACTCAACGGATGTCTGCAGAATGTGGTGCCAGCCAAAAGAGTATCATCCACATTATGAAAGAGCACAGATGGCATCCATACAAAATGCAAATGTTGCAGTATCTTAGCGAAGATGACCCGGACAGGTGGCTGGAATTCTGTGAATGGGCAAGAACAAAAGTGGACGAAGACACAGAGTTCTCAGCTGGCATCCTGTTTTCAGATGAAGCCAACTTTTATGTTCATGGAGAGGTTAATCGTCAAAACGTATGTTATTGGAGTGATGACAACCCGCACTGGATGAGTCCCTCAAAGATGCAAGGCACTGGAAAAGTGATGATGTGGTGCGGGACATGGGGCAACACAATTGTTGGCCCTTTTTTCATTGACACCAATCTGAATGCCAAAATGTATCTAAACATGCTGCAAGACACTGTCATGCCGTCCCTGCTGAATGAGGATGGGGGATTTCCAGCGTACTTTCAGCAAGACGTGGCACCACCCCATTACAGTATCTGCGTGTGCCAGTGGCTGGATCAGCAGTTTCCGGGTCACTGGATTGGCCACCATAGTCCTGTGAAGTGGCCTCCGAGGTCCCCAGACCTCACCCCCTTGATTTTTACTTGTGGGGGCACTTGAAGGCCATGGTGTACCAGGTGAAAATACAAAACACGGACCACCTAAAGGAACGCATTCATGATGCGTGTGCACGCATAACACCAGACATGTTAATGTGTGTTTGCCATGACTGGGAGGAATGTATCCGTATGTGCATTCAGTGTAATGGTGCACACATAGAGCATATTTTGTGACTTACAAGTGATTGCATAATAAAGTGACCATTTTGCTTATGTATGGAGACTTTTGACTCACCCTGTATATTGATCCTAATATTTAAAATTTATAATCATCTTAACTACTTTCAGAGGAATACTTTACATCACAAGTTAGCAAGGGCCCCTTAATATTGAAGCCAAATTTAGGCAACACTGACTGATACCAATCAAGTAGCTATTTAAAGCAAAATACCCCAAATAATTAGACCTTAAAATTAGAAAGTTAGTAGCTCCATGTACTGTGTAAAGCCAAACCAACCAGTCTACTTTTATTAATTTCCATATACACCAAGATTGAGCAGGTTTTTAAAAACAACAGTTATCTATTCTGCCTAATATTTAACACTGTCTATGTATTATCCCCATCTAATAATTAAATGTTTCATATAAATTTTAATCTGAAATTAGCTACAAACTGAGAAATGCCTTTTTGAATTAGAGTTTTAACCATTCACCAACAAAAAAGATCAACAATACTGTAGTATGTCCAGTCTTTTCGATCATTTTATATAATACCTATGACCTTTTCTTCAGTTATGGTAGCCTACCATACTTTCACTTCTTCCTTCTTAAGCTCTTATCTAGTTTGGCCTAATCAGTATTTTTTCTATTGAGCTACTCTCTTCATTTTCTCAGCTGTCAAAACTAGGGCCTATATTAACTGAACAAATTCCTTGACAAATACATATGGTACAACAATCTAAAAAATTGTTTGATAATTTTAAGAAATTTTGGTGCTCTTCCAATATGTGCTCTACCACGAAACTGTGATCTACCATATTCCAATACGTGCTCTACCGTGAAACTAGCCTTATAAGGCTAACTAACAAAAATATCATGACTTAACCTAACCAATCGTTAGGTCAACTATACACCCTTGATGATTGGTTAGGTTAAGTCATGATATTTTTGTTAGTTAGCCTGGAATATGGAATATTAGTTGGAATATGGTAGATCACAGTTTCGCGGTAGAGCACATAGGGCCTATTGGAAGAGCACCGAAATTTTCACTCCTTTCAATTATTTAACCTACAGGCTTGACTTATGCTTTGTACCTTAGAATACACTATGCCTTAAAGCCTATGCTACTAACACCTCAAGTATTATTATTTGGGTATCAAAATAAGTCCTTTACCAGTACACCATAAGTGGGTACCCTACTACAGCAAGCAGAATAAGCCTACATAGTATAATATGGTGCTGTGGTCTATATCACACTGTTATACAGTGACTTTAGTAATAAGAAACCTTACAAAATATTTATTAAAAAATAATTAGTATGGTAATACTAATATTCAATTAAATATTACTTGACATTCAATTACATATAATAAAGTATTCTGTAGTACAGATTACTGCTCCAATTATTTTTTCATTAGATGTAAAATATTAATAATCTGAAAGCACATACTAAATGACTGAATCATACTATGAACAATTATGTGAACTTGTGAAGAGCCTACTCAACCTCAGTGTTAAGCAAATGACAAAATTCTTTATACAATAAATGAATTACCAGAAATGAGTATGCCTGTTTAACCATTTAATGCCAAATATTTTTGTAGGGTTGAGTCTAAATGCATGTATTTGAAACAGTACGTATTCAACCCATACAGCAGTAAAGTGCTAATAGGACTACGATCCCGTACATTATTATTATACAGCTAATATTAACTTAATAGACTAGACCTATTGCTGGGGTAAAAATACTAGGCCTGAAAAGTACTTTATTAAAGCTCACTTTTTCAGCTTCTTCAATTCTGGATAGGGTTCTACACTTCATCCTTTGTCTATACATTGCAGTTTTTATTCAATCACAGATTGGGAACAGGGGAAGTAATTATAAACCTCAAACTCAGCCCAGTCCAGGTCCTACCAAGGCCTTTAATATTTTATTAAACTATAAAATTCTTTTCACAACATAGTTTTGGCAATAAACCACAAAAAGGCTTTACACTGACCTGTGCTACATAGCCTACACTACACTAAGTCCAGGATAAAAAGTTTGGTAGTGTGATTATCAGATTCTAAAAAATGTAAAGCAATTCCAAATCCTATAAGGAACAGGAAAACTGATTCAAATTTCCCCATTTAATAATACTATTAAATCTAAAAAGCTACTCCTCCAAACCTGAAACTAATGGGCAAAACTTTACTATCCAGACACAGTCCTGCATCAGAATCTATAACAGCTTGGTAATATGTTAGTTTTGGTTAGGTTAGCACAGTGGTTCCCAAACTTTTTTTACTCACGGCGCACTTTAGAACAAGTAAAAATATTTTGCCGCACTTTGTACATAAATTCGAAAATTTATTCAAAAGAGGTATTTATACATATACTTTATTACGAATTTCAGTTTGTATTTTTCACATTTTGAAATATAATCTTGCTCTTTCGCAGCGCACGGTTTGGGAACCACTGGGTTAGCAATTAGACCCCTATGACCCATCTCTGAATTGTGTCTAGATAGTACAATTTTTCCTTAACTAATGTTTTAGCTTGGAAAATAGGCCTAATGCAGCAGATCTGGTAAATTTCTGCCAAAGTACTAGGCTAGGCCCTATATAACAATCTTCTCAATGACATAGCTTTTCACAAACATTCAAATGGTTTACATACGAGTCAAATAAGATTAACCTATAACTAAGCTAGGCTTACCTATTAGAATACACTCTAGGCCTATAATGCACCTTATTCCTAGCTCTAGCTGGAGCAGCCCAGGACTAGGCTAGTCCCAATTCACAGGTTTAGCCTTCCCAATCCCCAACCTAAAACAGTAAAAGTATAATAGGCCTACCTAGCCCACCACAAATAATGTTAATTTAGTAGGCCTGCTATGCCCCAGCTATCCACACTTAGGCACCGCACACCACGTTGTGATGTTATTCATTAGTTCGACTTAAGAGTGTAATTAACTCAATAATGACCAGTCTAGGCTACTTTCAGTACACTACCCTCTGATAACCGGGCCTACCACCTAAAGCAAAAAAACTAGCTTAAAGTTAATGGTTTCACATTATCAAAACAATATACCTCAGCAAGGATTACGTAAGTTGTTTCCCTACACTACGTTTATCTTGCAAAATGTAAGAACCAAAAGTGCATCCCATAAGCAAAGGCAAACTTCGGTCGTTAATGAGCCTAACCTAGCATAAATGCAATTTAATATTGGTTATACCTAGGATATTAGTAGGCTACTGTGAACCAAAAGAATCACTTGAATTTATGAGGAAACAAAGATACGACAGTTCAAACTATGTGATATGCATACTTTGAATATATTGAAAGCGTGTGGAAACTCCAACATATCATGGATTTGGCTTTGTTGCTTGTCGAACAGTCTGCCTCGGGGGGTTCACTCCCAAGGTTACATCAACAAAAAACCTTATTCCCCTAAATCAAATCAATACTTTATTTTCTAAAATTAAGTTAATCTTTAAATTAATTACATATTATTTTTTTACTATTATAAACAATTTTTAATTAACTTGAGAGTCGGCATATATAATGTTGATCTATAATGAGATGATGGCGGTAACCTTTGATAATATCGTAAACAAAGCGGGACGAGGGAAAAATCATGGAGGTCGGGTAGTGAGCGCCCCACTCTCGAGATACCATTTTTTTTTTTTTTTTCAATACCCGACTTTGTGTAACACACATTTTACTTAATAAACGAGACACTTACACTAGTTTTCCCCCACAATTTTTTTTTTTTCGTGTATTTCGACACAAATGGAAATGGAACCAAATAGGATTGCGTATCGTACCTTTAGCGATTTCCTTATAGAAATCGGAGGCGCTCTGATGCACCAAGCTGTAGTAGAGACTGATGTACTTGGCGTCTCCAGACATGTGAAAAAATCATAGAAAAACTCGCACAGACTCACAACGGCCCCTCCCCACGGATCAGTTCTTATTCTCCCCTACCTCTAATCACAGTACCTACACACTATCTTCACTCACAATTCGCCTCATCAAGAGTGCAGATTTTTAATTCTTATTTTTTTTGTCTTTTTTTACTTTTTTATTTTTACCTCTATGGATTTTATGACATCATTTGTTGTGAGCGCTTTTGCTCCTCCCACGTCTGGCATACCAACCAATCGGAAAGCGTGATTCTCCCGATCAATTATCGCAGTGTATTTTTATAAACTCTTTATTTAAAATTATACATATTTTTTTAATGTAGAAGCAAATCAATAATGGAAATCTATGGATGCCAAACACAAATACTTTATTCAAAGACTGTAGTGAAATATGATGATATTATTATTTGAATTATAAAATAATTATAATATATATAAATAAAATATATATTATTAATATTTTTTTACCTGCCAGCAAATTTTGCCTCAAGCATTTTTCTAGTTACCTGCTGCTGCAGTCTACTTTAATTTATATGTAATTCTACATAAAAATTCTCTAAAACAATTAAAATGCATTCACGTATATGATTTAATAAAATTTATGTTATATTCATATCCTTTCATTCAAAAAGTAAATAAATAAATCAGTTAAGAATACTGTAACTTCAAATAATTTTGAAAAAAATGACGCAATTCTTTTCAATTATGTTCTGGGGTATTAAATTGAAAAACCGAGCTCAACAACCTCTACTGTATGAAATTAATGGGGAATTCCTTGAATAGGCCTAGACATAGACGGACTCTACATGTTTATATAATTAGAAAAAAAATATTTTTGTGCAACTGTAACCGCATAACGTCCCTATATCCTTACGCTGTGCTAAGTAGTTTGATAAATTAAATAAAAAATAAAATCTTATTAAATTAATTATCAGTATTACTAAGTTACCGTAATTTCTATTTTTAAATAATACATGCAAAACTTAAAAATACCATGTCAGTAATGATTCCCTTACAGAAGTGGATGAATATGAAATTCTTAAGAATTTTTCATGCGCAAGGAACGTGGTATTCTTTCCTTTGAAATCGAAGAGTGAACACAGTTTTTTATGTCGTGAGATTTTATCCAAAATGATTATTTAACAACCTTCGCGGTTCACGCGCCTAAGGCGCAGATTTAATCACCATGATGACGTGAGTATCCTGTATGTTTTTATTAATTTAAATAAAACATAGTGTGATATTAATAAGAACTTAGTTAAAAGCCCATATGTTCACCACTCGAGGGCGAATCGCTCGCGTAGCGATTCGATCATAAAAGTGGAAAATGTTTACGCATTCAACTTTCGACTTGGCCGTACGTAATTAATATTCAAAATATTTCCTTCAGAGATGTCAGTCAGTAAAAATGCCTGCGTTGATACTTAAAGTGTTTGCAAGAGCATTATACATAATGCGTAAACGTGTAAGTAGGCCATGTAGTAGGCTTAATAGAATCGTGTACGTATTTGTAACCATGCAGTCCATATCAAAATATTCTTAAATGAAAGTGCTTAAGAAGCCTTCGCTCAGTTTTGTCCCGTTGAATTTTAACATTGTTAAGGAACATGAAAATGCCATGATTAAAGAAACGATTAGTCGTATTGTTAAAATCATTATGCTTTGATGGAGTTATCATTTGGATATAGCATGTAGGCCTACAATTTCGAAAAAAAATTCGCCAAGAAATAATAATTAAATTTCTAAAGAACAAAAAATTACTAAACAGAAATGATTGGGTTTTGTTTTTTAAATCTTATTAGTTACCAAAAAGAATCTCACCAAGTAGGCTAATAGGTTTTATAATTTAGAAATTGTTTCTAGGCGAACTTTCTTCCGAAACTGGACATTTCGGTGAACTATTTTTCACAAGGTAATTCTTTATGTAGAATGCTTGACCTAATTTTTTACGTGTAATCTCCAGGTTCCAAGTACCCTTTGTGGTAAAACCACAAGTACAACTCCTAGTTCACCAGTCAGGGACCGATTTACAACAAGTAACCTTAACCACTTACGACCGCCATGCAGCTGGACGGCAACTATCAAACATTAAGCCCTCAACAGGGCTGGCCTCACGAACGTGAGCAGGATTTTTGGAAGGGGGCCAAAGAATTAAATTCTCTACATCCTGTCTTCTCTACTCCACCAAGTTCTTCTGTCTTCAGTGAACACTTTGATGGTAGTTCCTAAGTAAACCTTTATTTATTTGCCATTGAGCATTATTACCAAATGATTTCTGGTATGAATTCAGCTGTTGACCGTTTACATTAATTTGACGAAACTTTTTTTTATTTATTCCAGAGTTCATGGGTTGTGACGGGCTGGAAGCATTCAGCCATGTTATTCTTCCCAGCGCTGGACAATTCGGCCCAGAAGATCTGTTCCAGGATGTCGAAGATACTTCGTTACCTGGTAATAACTTCAATGACATTTCTTTCAGCTCCATGGCCTCTCCACAGAGCGTGAATGAAATATCGAAACCAAAATTAACCATAAAACTGAAGAAAGTTAAATATAAAAAGCAACCCAAGTCTATAAGTCTGTATTCGTTTCATAGTCCAGATTTTGAAGTTGTAAGTAGTACTCCTCAGACTAATGTGTTTGCAAAAATAAATGAACTTGAAGGTTCCATTTCACCTCAAAGTGTCACTGAAACGGACTTTCACAGCGGCGCCATTAACATCGATAACATTTCAAATGTTTCGCCACCACTAACACTCAAAGACGCCCTGAAGATGGAGGATGCGGACATAATACTCAAGAACTATCTTTCCCTCGACAGTCACACGTCGCAGGACATGACTTCCGAATATTTGAATATATCCAGTTGGGAGGATGATACCCAATCTTTGGCTTCGGAATCTTCAGGGCTCCCTTCAAGTGAATCAAGTTTTCTTTTATCTCCATACTATAGTAGAGATATGACGGCTTCGAGCCCTCAGGAGCCCGACCATGCGTCAGACGGGAAGAGATCCAGTAGCCAAAGGTCAAAAAAAAGGCAGAAGCTGACTCCTGAATCGCGCTACCTGAGAAAAAAGGAGCAGAACAAACAGGCAGCCTTGCGCTACAGAGCTAAGAAGAAGGAAGAAGAGGAGCATATGCAGAATAGTCTCAAGGCAGAACAACAACAACGAAAACAACTACAGAAGACGTACAGTAATTTGAAACAAGAAATATCATTCATAAAGAAACTTACGCGGGAGACTTTAATTACTAATAAGCTCGTCCCACCGAATGCATTCAATTGAGAAGTGGTGCCATAGTTCCAATTTAGCAAACTCCATCTCTTAGGATAGGATGGTCGTCTGTTTCGAGAATTTAATGCTTTGGCCCCATTCTAGCCTTTAATTTTAAGTTTAAGCCTTTTGAGAACGAGACTGAATGTTTTTACTATGAAGATGTATTTTGGATGTATTTAAAAACATTCTGGCTTGTTTTCATTTTGCTTATCACTCGCATTGTTTTATAATCTTAGATTTATGGTGATTGGTGTACAGATTTTTAGGTTTACTTGAACTTTGGTTTTCCTAGTTTTAAGTACTTTTACTCTTTATTCTTAGCTACCTTTATATACTTTTTTGTTTTACCTACTTGAAAAGTTCAAATATAACATATGTATATATATATATATATAAACCTTTTATTTTAACCCACAACGATTATACAATAATCGAAATGTAATTCATTATAAAGCTTTTTGTAGACTTGTATTGAGGAATCAAAATCTTAAGTCTTTCGAGAACCAACTGCTGAACTTTTTACCTTTAACATATCAAATAATTTGGAATGCATTCTGCTTAGACTTATGACGAATTTTGTATACATTTAATAATTACTTAAAACCAATTAAAGGCTTTAGTTTTGAACAGAATATTTGAGAAATTGTAACGACATGAATTCAGAAGTATTTCTCGAACTAGAATTATGAGTTAAACCCTAGACAATTTATGCAGTCCAAGGTTTCTGGCACTTAGCTGATTTTATTCTGTTAACGCCAGAGATTTTGTTTCGGAAAAGGCCCCTTCCTCCGCATTAGAGAGTAGGGAAAAGTCTGCCTGCTAAGCCCTTTGACTTATGTTATTCCTTCACTATTTCATTTTGCCTAATGCTAGTACTGTATGCTCTTTTACCAGCTTTTAGTAAGGAAATGTATAAATGCTGTATGATGAGGCCTTTCCGAAAGATGGGAACTGCAATTTTCAGATGTAAGACCACAAATCTAACGATACCTTTTTCTGAAGATGATATTCATTCAAAGAAAACGAGGCTTGTAAAATTCCGAGGAATTTTGAGGAGAGTAAATTTCCGCTGGGAATTTTCATAAAACGAACGGTCGTGTATCCTTGAATCAAGATATTTTGCGTAATTTAATTGAGAAAAGTATAGAATAAGGCAGCTAAGAAAAGCAATTCAAAATGCAGTTGTTAGTAATTCGCTTCAGTATAATAGTGGCATCTGGCAGTAGTGTAGAGTTGGGAGATGAAATGGGGAAACCCCAACTCCTTAAAATTTCTTTTAATCCCGAATTATTTCATAAGAGAAATTTCTAGAAAGCTGAAATGGAAATTTCCCATATAAAAATATATCTTACCAGTTAGTGAATATTAAAACTAATTTCCTGCATATTAATTTTAAATTCCTATTTTTAGCCAGGTATATTCCCAGCAAACTCGATAAAATCAATTGATTTGGGTGGAAAATGCTTAAATGTGTTATATTTTACTGTTTGCTGCCAAAAAAAAAAAATATCTATTATCTAATAAACCTAAAAAATTACCTAAACTTGAAAATTCGCTAAAGTTTCCATCCCTTTGCAATCAAGAAAATTATCCTTTCACTTCGGGAACTACATTTCTTTACAATCGTTAGTATGAACATACTGAAGCTGAGTAGACGTTCAGCACTAAAGATCTTTTCTTTGCTCTACAGAATCAGCAGTTGCTAGTCATTATTACGTTATTTAAAAATCAAGAATTTAACTTGTTTTAAAAAAAAATTTAATTCATCAATCTTAATTTGTTTTATTTAAATCTTTGACTATTAGAACTGACTGAGCGTAAGCCGACGGATTAAAAACAAAGAAGGTACGGTATCCTAAGGATTCGTGTACATAACTGAATACTATTCAACACGATAACAAAGGTCAGACATGGGCAGTATCACTGATGCAGCTGTATCTTGTATAGTAATGTCGATATACAATTTTATCAAAATATTGATACGTGATACCTTCTCTGGATATATGGGGGTTAAGGTACATGATACGTCACTATTTAAAATTCATTTAAGCAAATGTTGAATAATTACTCCTCTTTGACAGCTTCTTAAAATACAATAATCTTGCCATCAAATGCTCTAGTGGAGAGTTTTTTTCACAGTTTTGGGGGAAACACTCCCAAAATGATACTTTCTGATTTTGAAAGTATCTTCTCTCGTGGATCAGTGATGCATTTCTTGCCCATTTCTAACAAAGGTAATAAAAATACTTTCTTGTACATTTCAAAAGTTGCAATTGGAAAGCTGAAGCAACTTTAGTAATTAGATTTTCTTGTTTCTGTATACTATCAAAGCATTCGACAAAAAACTCTATAATTTAAAATTAAAGCTCTCTTTTTAAAGAACAGTTATTGTACTCTTAAACAGGGCCGTTTCTAGCCATTAGAGGGCCCTAAGCAGTACACCCATTTGAGGGCCCACCCTTCCATCCACCAACTCACGCCTTACTACATCACCTCAGCACATATACAAAAAATGGCTGTGTTAATAAAAAGCAATGAAACATTTATGTCCAAAACAACAAATATGTACTTTCAGAAGACAAACAGAAAAAATACTCCATGAAATTCCTGAAAATTAGCTTATACGGGGCTCCAATAAACCTTAGCCCCCCGCCCATGGCCTAAACCATTAGAGGTACAGTAAAACTAAACATACCTTACAAAAGAGAATTTAATCCTGCATTTAATGAGAAACAATTAAAACTTGGTGTTCCCGCCATTGGCTTCCAAGACAGCCTGAATTCGCTTTGGGCAGGGCTGCCAATGAAATTTTAGAGAAAACCCCAGATCAACTCTGCAAAAAAACCCATACTGATTAAAAAAAAACCCAGATTGTAAAAATACAATATTTAAAAGAAAAAAATAAGTCTTTACTTACTTTATATGTGTGAATCCCAAATTATAACTCTTCCTCTTCTTCGGCTGCTCCTCTGATCGTGACCGATTCGTTATTTTCTTTTTGCCGTTTAATTCTCTCCAAATATCTTCTGCTTACAGCTCCCTCTTACAAATTCTTGATTAGTGTTTTTTCGGGATCCCAGGAAGTGCAATCCAAACTCTTTCTGGTGATAAGCTGTTTTGCCAGCAATCTATCTCTAACGGTATCTGCTTTTAACGAGTTTGTGTTTCTTGTTTTTACGCAATTAACTTGTGAAAATATCCTTTCAACGCATGCTGATGAATGTGGTAATATAGTTAAGGTAGTCATGAAATTGGAAAGTACATCATATTTTGGATTATCAAGTCCATCTCTAATATTTCTCAATTTGTACCAATATTCTGGTATGTTGTCAGTAGAAGGTAGTAGTTCGTCTGCCATAAGACTATAACTCCTCCACTGGTCATCAAGGTCATTTAGTTTACTTTCAGGTACAACGGACGGAAAATGAATAGCTAGTGGAATGATGGAAGTTGGAGAAGTGTTATGAGCATGAGCTACCTTCGGATCCAGAACATTTAACTTTGCAATAACTCCATCTTCACTAAAAAAACCTCTTCCTTATTTGGTTAGATAATTCCACTAGGAATTTTAAACAATCAGTCTTAAATCTTTTAACACTGCTTTCATTACCTAAAGGGTCATTAATTAATTGTGCCATTGCCTTACCTCCAAGGTATACATCATTAACACTTTTGAAGTTACTCTCTTTGTTAGGGTCAATTTCTGATAATTTAGTGTTATTTAATACTTCATTTTTAATGAAGAAACTCAATATGTTCTTATACTCTGAAGATACCATTGAATATAAAATATGCAATCGGAAGTGCTCCGATTGAAATTCAACATTCATGAGATTTATCTTTTGCAGCACATATGAAGAAAGAACAACATGTGTTTCGTTCCGCGGTTGTTTAATACATCATAAATTTTCTTGGCTCCATCAATTTTGTCAACTTCTGATTCTGCTTGAAAATAAAGAAGTAGAGCATCAAATTGTTCTAATATTTCTGTGATTACGGTTTCTCGAGAAAGCCATCGTGTTTGGGCAAGTTTTGGTATTTTATGACAAGCTGTTGCAGTAACTTCTTGAATCAGTGTGAAGTCCGTTGTCTCTTGCTGCTACGGGAAAAATATGATGTTAAATCTTTTAAAAAAGCCTCTAAATATGAAGGCAGTACGGAAACAGCATGACTTGCACAAAGAGCGAAAGAGTGGCAGACGCACCCCATAATAAATACAGAAGGTACATCATTTTTCAACAATTTTTGGAAGCCATTTTTCGTACCCATCATAGATGAACAATTGTCACTTCCGAATCCAACAATATTTTCAAGTGGAATATTTTTTTCTTGCAACATCGATTTCACGGAAGTATAAAGACCAAGAGCTGTTCCATTTTCTACTACTATCGTTTCTAGCAGTGAGTCTACGACATCATGTTTAGTTGCATCAAAATACCGCACAACTACTGCTAGAATTTGGGTAACTGAAATGTCAGTACTTTCATCAATAATAATTGAAAATTTCTGTGATCTGCAGATATCAGTTAAGAGCATTTTCTCATAGAAGGCAATTCCATCTTGAATAACGTACGATAGTTTCGTTCTTTTCATTGATATATTTTTGGCAATGTTACTGTCAGGAAATGCTTTTTTACAGATTTCAAAGAGATGATCAACATTGGCAAAGGGTATATTATGCTCAGCAAAATATCCAGCGAAGAGAAGTTCACTTTTGGCGGTTTGTTCGCTCTCTGTTGTTTTTTTCTTTGACATAAATTGTGTAATGTTGACACTAGATTTACTCGTGCTAAAGCAACTTTTATGCTTAGCAGTATTCATATGTTTGATCAGCATAGTTTTGTTAGCATTTTTCAAAGTAGCATTACAACATTTACAATAGCTGGCATCACAGTCAATCTTGTCCTGTTGAAGCCACTGACTAAATTCCGGATTTGTTAGCCATTCTTTTTAAATGATTGTGTGTACCACTTCCTTTTCTTAGTTGGAGTTTGGGTTGTATCATCCATGATGGTGAAAAGGGAGAACAATTTATAAACGTGACAAAATGGTATAAGAACAATACTGCAACACTCCCCAAAACGCACCACACACACAGAACACCAATGCTACACTGACCGGCGAGTGCCGCAAAGACAAGGCAAGCAGCTACAGTACCAAAACAAACACGTATCGTACGAGATTCAAACACGTTAAATTGACTGCTGATCTTCCAACAGCTTATTTTTAGATCTTAAAAAGTAAATATAATACATTCATAAATATAGAAAAGTTATTTTAGATAATTTATTAACAAAATTAGTAAAAAAAACCCAGTTTTCAAGCTATTTGTAAAATAAAAACCCAGAAACCCAGATGACGGGTGAAAACCCCAGATCTGGGGGGAAAACCCCAGCATTGGCAGCCCTGGCTTTGGGTAGCTTGCCAAAAGTGACGTGAATAGATCTTGATCGTTACGCAAATTTGCTAAAACAGTTTCAATGTGTTGCGTCATTGTATCCTTCGAAATCAATTTGCTGCGGGTTCTTGAAACAAGAGACATTCAACCTTGTCCTTTATAACTGATCCAATGTGTTCACAGACGTTCAGGTCAGGAGAATTCCTGGCCATTCTTCATTTCCAAAGAAATCGATCTCATGGTTCCGCAACAACTGTTGAGTGGCTAATGCCTTAAAGCAGGGGCATTATCGTGCAGAAGTGTGACTTGATCGACATCCATAACATTGTTTGGGTTTCTTAGAAAAGGAATGACATGCTGGAATAGAATAATATCACGAAAATACTGTCCATCCCAACTCTGACCATTTGGCTTCAGCACCCACATGAGCTTTGCAGTGAACAAAACAAACACACCAACACAGTCTGGACTTTTTAATAATTCGCGATAATGTTCATTGTCATCGATTTCATCTGGTGTTGTGGCCCACACTCGATCATTTTGGTAGTTAGGCCGACGTGTTACATAAACAAAAAATTCATCGGAAACAGCTAAATGCATGAAATCATCCACATCCCAATCTTCAAGATAATGGGCAAACCACATTCTGTCATCGATGTTAAGTTGAGTTTTTCTTGGCTTTGGAAGTTCATGCCAAGGCTTTAAACCTTGCCTATGACGGTACAGTCGAATGATCTCACCACTAACGATCTTTCCTCTCAACACTTCGATCTCTCTAGAAAGTTTAGCACAGCTGTTTTTCCGCTTACGCGTACCGCTTTCAATGATGTCCTTTGTTTCCTGAGAGAGTGGCAAATTTGGGCGCCCAGATTTGGTTGTATCCATTTCACATTCATCCAAAGTTTTATCCCAATTTCTTTTGACGAAGTCCTAACTTCTTCGTAACTTTTTGGCAACCCATGAACGTGTTATAAAGGTGGCTTCAGCATCACGAGCTTCCCGAAATGTTATTGCTCGTATGGGATCTATCACACGTTGCCTCTCCGAATCACCAATTAATTGAGAAGTCATTATATTATCACTTTATCAGCTAGAGTAATTTTAATACCTGCAATAAATAAAGAATTTTATATATTTTTATAATCACTAAAGACTATTTCGATATAAGTAAACATGTAAGCTGCAAATGGGGGGGGCTAAGGTTTTTTGGAACCCCTTACATTATTTAGAATAAATGACTGAACTATGTATAAAAAAATAATGCAATTATCAACTACCAAACAATTACAAACTCTACGATACAATCGTGTAATAGCTAACAGTTATACAGAACAGTGTGTATCTTCAAAATTTTTGCCTCCTAGATTTTTTCTGGGCGAAATCATCTTAATATTAACATCATCATATGAAATCTCTCTGCCAACGTCCTGGTTGATGCTTATGATGCCAAGGCCACTGAGGCGATCCTGCCCCATTGATGATCTGAGGCAGTTCTTGATTAGCTTCATCTTAGAGAAGCTCCTCTCGGCTGACGCTACTGTCACAGGTAGAGTGCAGGCAATTCTTAGTGCAACCCAGAGATTGGGGTATAGTTCCTCCAGTTGTTTCTGATGAATGAAGGAGAGAAACTCCAATGCAGTCATGTTGTGTGAAGGTAAAGTCGGCAAGTTCTTAATTTCGAGGGCCAGTTCTCTTCCATCAATGTCAGAGTCAGTTCCAGAGCTCAGTATCTTAGAGAGCTTTTCACACTTGCAGGACAAGTCTTCCTTGTTCATTGTGGCCCTCTAGTAGCAGCGGGGCCGTAAGCGGCCGCTTAGTCTGCTTATGCCAGGAAACGGCCCTGCTCTTAAACAAACAAACAAACACTTTATTTCAGACTCAACAGGTACAAACATTATACAAGAGGTCCATAGAGGATTAAGAGATAGTTGTCTGGAGCACTGACTAAGTAGGCCAGTGAATCACTGTGCATAATGAACATACAATTGCCTACGCCAATGCTTCCAGATTTGAGATTTATAAAATATATCGGAGACCAGTCCACTAACCATGGTTTCTATTATCTTATTGACTGACTCACCAAGCTTAGTGGTAAATCTAAATACAAAATTACGAATGACACTGGCACAGTTAGGCACCTTATTGACTACAAACAGCATAATGACTCTAGAAGGAGCACCATTTATAAATCTTGGAGTTCTTAATAAACTCCTAAAAATATTATTATATGCAACATATAATTTTCTCAAATTATATATCCTGTAGTTCCACCACAAATGAGCTGTATACATTGGAGTACAGAAAATGTTGAACAAAATCAATTTAACATCTAATGTACACTTGTGAAATTTTCTAACCAAAGTATTTCCGTGAGCATATAATTGTCTACATTGCCTTAGAATATCAGTTAGTACCGTATGTGGCCAAGATACTTTGTCTGGGTTACTTCTGACAGCACCATACCATTCAATTGAAATTCAGGAAATTTTATATATTTGTAGGCCTTGGTTCTCATAATCATAACATGACTTTTAGCAGGATTATATTTCATGTCGTTATCCTTCCCATACCTTTCACATACCTTCAAAAGTGTGCTGAGCCATTTTACAGATGAAGAAATAAGAACTAGATTATCTGCATACATCGGATGATTAACAATCATTGTACCAATATAGCAGCCTATTTTACAGGTGTTCAGCACAACAGATAGATTATCCATATAAATATTGAATAAGTAAAGGGATAATATCCCTCCCTGCCTGACATCATTGGTCACAGAGAATGGCTCTGAATTAATCCCACCCCCATCTTACAATCATTGTCTGGTGATTATACCAGAATATTAATATACGGACCAAGTAACTAGGTACATTACGATTTACAAGTTTCATGAATAATTCGTCATGAAAAGTACGAGGATGGGCCAATTTGGGAACCATGTACGGACAAGGTTATATAACGAAATTGATTACTTTAGCAGGATTTGAACTGGCAATACAGTTGCCAACCATCCTGGTTTGGGTGGAAGTCGCCCATGTTGCACTCTAAGAAAAAGGTGCCTCGAAGACAGGAAAATGTATGTACTTTCAATGTTACTGTATTTTTAATTTGGAAGATCTGTGTAATGCTCTTTCAAACCTTTATTACTCTTGGAAACCTTGCTCGAAAGCGATAAACCTTTTATGTATATCTTTATACCTTTATACACATCACAAACATTGCAGAATTGATACTCTCATATTCTGACTTGGATGAAAATTTTTAATTGCAATAAATCTTAAAAATATTTAGCATTTTGCTCTGGTTACAAACACTTATCACATAACAACACCACAATCACAAAACATAGGGGATAGGTGACCAAAGAGTTAATTAACAATTCGAACTGGCGCTCAGTCCTTCAAGCAAAATAACTATAGTCTCAACACTCTCAACTACTACAAATGGTACTGGATGAGCTGAATTCTACTCCCCAGAAACTAACTACAAGGAAAAATTCTTAAAAAAATAGCATAACTACAAAATTACTGAGGCGCAATATATATATATATATATATATATATATATATATATATACACACACACGCCTCGGTGGTGTAGTGGTTAGCGTCGCTGACTACGAATCCATCGGCCCCGGGTTCGAGACCTAGTGATTGCAGACGGCACTCAGCAAACCCAATTGTTCATCTTTCCACAATAAAAAAAAATTTGGTTGTTAGATAAATGGGTACCTTGGGTAGCTTAGTGGTTAAGACGCTGGGCTGCTGGTAGGGCGTGATAAGCTTGACCTTCGTCAGAATGAACAATTCGGGCGGAAGCTAAACCAAGCATAAGTGAATATCTCAACTAAGAGAAGTTCAATTAAGGTAACAAATGGAGTTTATAAGGCGCAAGCTTTCGGCCTATACCAAAATCTTTAGATGCACTAATACATACGAGGGTAATTCAATGAGTATCCACACTTTTTATTTTCACATCTGATAGATTATAAACACATCACTTCTCAACATAGTCTCCCTGTTTCTCAGTACACTTAGTCCAGCGACAGTGGCATGGTGGGACTCTCATCGCTGGTAGGGCCAGAGAGCATTTTGGCGCCCTTTCGAAATGATTCGAAATTTTTAATTTTAGCATTTTTTGACCGTTTTGAGACTGAGACGTATTTGTTTACATTTTTCGTTTTGAACGTTATAAACAGGACCAAACTGTTAGATTTTTTCGGTAAATAAATTTATAGAAATATAGTTTGTTTGTATGCAGAAAATATTATTATTGCAAACTTCTTACAACAATAGAAAGCACAAAACGTTTTAAAACAATAGAACGCACAGCACATGTTTGTCATGTATGTGAAAATAAATACTTAACGTCTCTACTACATAACACTGGTCAACAACAATTTTGTCACAAGGGTTTTGATGGGTGTTCTAAGTGTACTTTTTCATGCTGAATCAATCTAAATATGAAATCAGATTTTTTCTATCAGGCTTAGTTTACTTGTGACGCTATATTCATTTTTTCCTCATTTAGCATGATCACCGGATAAAAAAATAATAACATATTATATATAATTAAGTATATAACAATATTATAATATAAAACATTATAAAAATAATAAATATAATAATATATTATATTAATTAATATAACTATAATAAAATATATTAATATTAATATATATGTTGTATTAATTTTTCTGTAAAATTAGTACAATTTATTCCTTTGGGGAGAAAGTTCTGATAATGCTGGCAGGATAAATTTGGTCGGAGCAGCAGACTGTGCAGGTTGAAACATGTTTGTACCTGTTCAGACATGAGCCTAGTTTCTGTGTGTAGAGCAGCTCCAAGTCAGTCTGCTTGTAAATGTCACAGTGTTAACAGCTAGTGTCTGTTGCTTCTTGTTAATTTTACACCAGTGTTGTATTCATATAGATGTTTTGTAATGCCGCGGAACTGTCTGAATCATCCTAATTCCTTTTGTTATGTACTGTATGTGGTGATCTAACTTTAAAATCCCAGAAACGTAACTTTACACCATTAGTAAAAAAATGCTATGAACTTTATTTCGGATGTAAAGTAGGCGATCAGGACAAGAGTTGGGCCCCTCACATTTGTTGTGTGACATGTGTAAGACTACTTACAGGATGGCTAAACGGTTCACGTCACATGCCATTTGCTATTCCAATGATTTGGAGGGAACCCAAAGATCACACAACAGACTGCTATTTCTGCTTGGTAAATACAAAGGGGATCACTTCAAAAACAAAGCCTTATGAAATACCCTAATCTACCGTCTGCAATGAGACCAGTTCCCCACAGTGCTCAACTTCCAGTACCAAATCCTCCTGAACATGTAAGTTTAAGTGATGAGGAATCAAACGTAGCTGTAGCATATCACGAGGAAAAAGATGAAGACATTTCTGATCCAACATTCCAGGCTACCTTTTCCTCCAATGAACCACATTTACTGTCACAAGGAGATCTAAATGACCTAGTTCGTGATTTGAAATTATCTAAGAAGCAGGCTGAACTTTTAGGTTCAAGATTAAAGGGTTGGAATCTACTGCAACGTGACACTAAAGTTTGTTTTTTCCGCAGCCGCCATGATGAATTCAAAGAATGGTTCTCCCATGAAGATGGACTTGTGTTTTGTAAAGATGTTAATTCAGTCATGGGGGCTCTTGGTCATGAACATAACGTGGATGAGTGGCGATTGTTCATTGACTCCTCAAAAGTCAGCTTGAAAGCAGTCCTTCTTCACAACGGAAATAAATTTCCTTCTGTACCTATTGCACATGCTGCAAACATGAAAGAGTAATACGACAACATGAAGTTGCTTTTAGAAAAGTTTCAGTATCAGAAATATAAGTGGAATATCTGTGGAGATCTGAAGGTCATTGCACTTTTGCTAGGGTTGCAGCTAGGTTACACCAAGTACTGTTGTTTTTTATGTGAGTGGGACAGTAGGGACAAGCAAAACCACTACGTTAAGAAGGATTGGCCAAAACGCACCTCACTTGTTCCAGGCAAGAAAAATGTTGTGAATAGTTCACTTGTTGACCCTGAGAAAGTGTACCTTCCTCCTTTGCATATCAAGCTTGGACTTATGAAAAACTTTGTTAAAGCGATGGATAAAGCGCAAACAGGATTCACATACTTGAGAAATAAGTTTCCCCGGATCAGTGATGCCAAGATTAAAGAAGGCATTTTTGTAGGCCCTCAGATCAGAGAATTGTTAAGAGATGAGAGATTTGAAGGAGAGTTGAATGAAGTTGAGAAAGCTGCGTGGCGGAGTTTCAAAAGTGTCTGCACAAATTTTTTGGGAAATCACAAGGCCGAAAACTATCCTGAAATAGTAGGAGATCTTCTTAAGTCTTACCAAGCAATGGGGTGCAATATGTCATTAAAGGTTCATTTCTTGGACTCTCACTTGGACTTTTTTCCGGAAAACCTGGGTGCGGTAAGCGACGAACATGGTGAGCGTTTTCATCAGGATATTTCTGCCATGGAAAACCGTTACCAAGGCAAATGGAGCCCCAGTATGCTGGCTGACTATTGCTGGACTCTTAAGAGAGACATGCCTGAGGCAAAGCACAGCAGAAAATCAAAACAAGCTACTTTTTAAACTACAGGTATGTCTTTTCGATCATATTTTAATAAGTATGTAACTATATGGGTTTTTAAAAATTAAATTGCATGTCACACAAAAACCAGACCTGATAGAGAAATTTTACAAACTTATTTGGATTCAGCACAGAAAATACTATAAGAATAAGGTATTTTCATTCTTGGGACACGAAAAAGATTTTTTTTTGTTGCCCAGTGAATTAGCGCTTTCGAGAGAAATTTAGATGATTGACCAAATTGAACAATTAGCCGGTCTGTCTAGTTTCTTTGCTATATTTCGTTCGACTGACATCAGCATTGTACCCAGCAGCATCTCCTGCGACATGGAATTCCTTATGCGCGTTTTGATTCGCTTCATTGCTGAAAAGGATCTCTCAGCCGTTGCTGATGTAGCGAGAATTGCCACTAATATGCCATATGCTTTTGAAAGAGTTGGATAGGCTTCAGTAGGACCCGTATCATGATTGAGTACAGTGCAGGCGCTGTAAATCGTTTTTGTGTTCGATAATAAAGGGAATACGGAACTGAAGCTATAGAGCTCCAAGGCACATTCGTGACTATTGATGCTGTAATTACTGCAAAATTCATCGATCTCATTCTCCAATGTAGAAATTTGAGCACCAATGTTTTTCTTTGTCATCACCATCATCAGAGCTGGAATGGTTAATATACATATTTTATAGTTAAGGAAAAAATAACAAGAGGCTGTTATTCATTAGAATTTTATAAATTGATTTTTAAAAACTTTTGTGCTTACAATTACCTGCTATTTTCAGTGACAGTGACAGATGTGGCTGACTCAGCAAATTGACCAGACTGAAGTTTTTTGGTAACAGTGATGTGATCTATCTCATCAGAGTCATCACTATGATTAGACTGCAATGTTTCAGCTTCATTGAAAGATGTGCTTGTTTCAACAACTTGACTAGAATTGAGTGTTTCAGCTACAGTAACAGCTGACAGTGTTTCAGTGGCAGATGTCACTTGACTAGGCTCAGTTATATTTAAAAATGCCTGCATTCCTTGCCTGAGAGGGTCTTCTTCCTGTGTGCGCTGTTTCTTAGCAGCTCTGTTTTGAGCACCAGATTTTTTATTTCTCTTTTTATCCAGTGCATATGGACTAGATTCTATATTTCAACCAATTAGTTTATTTTGGTTTTTGACAGTTTATAATACCAAAAACAAGAAGAAAAATATTTGATGCTGAAATTTTATCTGTAAAATCGAATGTAATTATATTTTCTTGTAAAATACATTTATTAATAAAATAAATATAGGCAATATTTATTTTATTAATTTAAAAATAAATAAATATAGCCAAGGGTTAAAAAAATCAAATTTATGACTCAAGCAAGACTATAGTACGCATTTTTGACATGTAAAATCAAATTTTAATTCTTGACATTGAATATATATACAGTATTTTAAAATTTGACTTTAAAAATTTCCATACAATTTCGGTATAAATTTGGGCATAACTCCCACCCCCTTCAAAAATTTGTAATAATTTGGGGTTTCTATGTTGTAGAGTAAGTCTTCTTTTGTGTTCTGTGCAATTTTGAAGAAATTCATAGTCTCCAATTTTTTTTATGAATTTTCTAAAATAGAAAGTGTTTTTTTGAAAAATGGATTTGAAAATTGTTTTACTTTATGAATGGTTATAGGTCCCCCAAATTTTAAATCATAGCCAAAGAGTATGATTAAAAATTTGTATTACTAATTTTAGTAATATATAGCAGTCATATTACTATTATTGTTGGTTTTATAATTTAAAAAATTCTAAAATCTGGCCCCTGGTGCGGCGCCCTCTGAACCTCTGTTATGGCGCCCTTTGGCTAATCGTTGCTGGTCGGGCCAAACCCGTTTGGCCCATATGGCCACCACGCCACTGTCCAGCGATCTACAAGCTTCCTAATGCCATCACAAAAGAATGTTTTTGGCTGTGTCCGTAGCCAGTCATGCACCGCCTCCTTCAGGTCATCATCGCCTTGGAATTGCTGACTTACTTCTCAAAGGGTCTTTTAGTGGTCCAAAATGGTAAAAATCCGAAGGTGCCAGGTCTGGACTGTAGGCTGGATGGTCGAGAACTTCAAATTTAAGTTCTTGAAGGCATTTTCTAGTCTGTGCAGCGGTATGAGGGCGCGCATTGTCGTGTAACAGAATAACACCTTCCGACAATCTCCTCCGTTTTGAGCGAATTGCTTACTTTAACTCATTCCAAAGCATGTCAGAATACGATGCACTTGTTACTGTAGTTCCACGCTCTAGATAATGTTCAAGGATAGGGCCTCGTGTATCCCAAAACAGTGTTAGCATAACTTTACCTGCTGACGGCTGCACTTTAAACTTCCTTGCAACGGGAGATGTTGGATGCTTCCATTGCACGCTCTGTCGTTTGCTTTCTGGTCCAAAGTGATAGATCCAGGTTTCATCTCGTAATAATGTGCTCCAAAAAGTTTTCACCTTCATTATGATACCGCGCCAAAAGACGAGAACAGATGTCCATACGATTACGCTTGTGCTCTTCTGTCAACTGTTTGGGCACCCATCTTGCACAAACCTTGTGAAAGCCAAGAATGTCATGAACTATCGAATAGGCTGACCCTTGACTGATGTCTAATGAAGATGTAATTTCTTTTATTGTTAATCTTCTGTCATCGAAAATCATGGCTCTGGCTTCTTCCTGCTTGTCACCACTGATTGATGTTGACGGTCGTCCTGAGCGCTGAGCATCTGTAACCAGTGGCGACTGGCGTATAGGAGCGATGGAGCGGTCGCTCCCCCTTGCTTGAAACGATAAATATTAATTTAACAGATAAAAAATATATTAATTTTAAGATATTAAAATAAATATTCTTAAAATATATTTTAAAAATTCATGTGGCATATCATGATTCATGAGGCATTTTGAGTAAGCCTTCATACAGTACATAATATTCTAAACTTATAGCATAGCTTCAAACAGCGTACCACTGTTTGAATACAAAATAATATTGCAGCCGAATGGAGCGATAGATTTTTCGCTCAAGTAAATATAAATTATATTTTACTGTTGTAATGAAAATATAAGTACAATCGCGAATTTTTTTTTATAATAACAACTTTATTTTTACTAATAGTTACTTCAGTAATAATGATATAAGCCATTTATATGTATTTTATTGAAATTATTACTTATTTGTAATTAACTAGAATTGTACGTCTGGCATAGCCGCATATGTTAATACAAGTACTCTTGTGAGCGGCAGTTGGATTCGCACTAGCCTATTATGAGTCCGTGTTGTCGTACAGTGGTACATTATTATAGTCAAATAATCTCGTGAGCGGCAGTTGGATTCGCGCTAGCCTATTGTGAGTCTATTGTGACAGATAATTGTGAACTTATGTGTGCATTAAATGTGTTTAAATATCTAAGTTATTTGGAGTGTTATAATTTACGAATTATTAATTAACCCTCAAAATGAATAGTGTGTCAAGCCTGTTAAATGAAAAGTTTTCCAGATATACACTTAAAGACAAATTAAAAATAAAACAACTCGGAAGGCCTATTCCAAATTTAAACATAATTCAGTCAGCCATTAAGAATAATAAGCCATACAATCGAAAGTTTAACAGTGACTTATATAAAAGATACAAATAGCTGTGTGGATGCCCAGAAAAAAGTGCATATTTTGTTTTCCGTGTTTACTATTTGGAGGTGATAATTCTTGGACCAATATTGGAGTGACTGATTTAGCTCATCTATCGGTCAAAATAGGAAAACATGAAGCATCAGCTAGTCACATAAACAATGACGCGAATTTAGCGGTTCTAGGTAAAGTAAATATAAAAGAAAATCTTGATTCTGCTTATAAGAAAACGATTGAACGTCACAATGAACAAGTTAATAAAAATAGATACATTTTAAAAAGAATTATCAAAGTGTGGTGCGGCGTTTGTTAGCGGGCTAAAGATAAAGTAAAGGCCAATTTGAGGCTTTATTCAACATAAACATAGCATAGATCTGAAACACAGAAAACAATAATTAGTAAAGACTTGTTACACAGAAAACAATAATTAGTAAAGACTCATTACATTCCTCTCTTCTTTTATAATACGTGATACATTGCACGGTAAGAAACAAAACGAGAAGTTCAAGATATTTTGGAAGAAAGAAGAGTCTACAAGTTTAGGCGTTGAGCTGGGTATCTGATTCGAGTGCTTCTTCTCAGAGGGGGACTCGTCTCGGAGGTTACTGACACAGGTGGGCCTCTCTTGACTTCGACTGGAGTCGCTTCGACGGGAGCTGTTGGGACCGTGTGTCGGCGGATCTCAGCGGGTTCTGAGTCGTCCGTTAGCGGGGTGGAATTGATTGGCGGACTGGGTTCGTGTCATCCGTATTGCTACGTCCCGCCGGTGCCAGGTCCCTGATGGATACGGTATCTTCTCTCCCATTCGGATGCCGTATAAACGCGTAGTTGGGGTTTGCCTCAATTAACTCAACTTCCTCGACGAGGGGGTCGTTCTTGGATCGGCGAATGAATTGGCGAAGGAGTACAGTTCCCGGAGAAGACAGCCACGTCGGTAGTGCAGAACCGGTAGAAGTACGCCGCGGGTGCGTGAATAGACGCTCGTGAGGAGTTTCGTTCGTGGCCGTACACAGCAGCGATCTAATCGAGTGCAGCGCGTCTGGTAGGACGGACTCCCATTGCGACATCGGCAACCCGCGATCTTCTATGGCTAGTTTGATGGTGTTCATGATGATTCCATTGTAACGTTCGCATTGCCCGTTTCCTTGAGGGTGATACGGCGTTGTGCGACTAGTCGCGATACCATGTTTAGTTAGGAACAGTTTTAGTTCCGAAGACATAAACGATGTCCCTCGATCTGTGTGGATGTAAGAGGGAGTTCCGAAGGTAGAAAATAACTCGGTGAGACGGGCGATAACGGTTGACGTGTTCGTATCACGGCACGGGAAGGCAAAAGGAAAGCGTGAATACTCGTCGATTACTGTTAGGATGTAAGGTCGCGAAGTTGCGCTCGGAAGCGGGCCTTTAAAGTCGATGTTAAGTCGGTCAAACGGGGCCATGGCCCGTATGAAGTGACTAACTTCTGGTTTATAGTACTGTGGCTTACATTTAGCGCATGTTTGGCATTCCGACGTAACTCGTTTGATGTCATCCACTGAGAATGGTAGGTTCCTAGCTCTCACAAAATGAGTCATTCGGCGGACTCCTGGGTGTATCAGATTAACATGCAGCTGGGCGAGGGATATTCTTGGAGTAGCAGCGCAAAAGGATCGCGACAATGCGTCTGCGGCTCGGTTCTCGAGGCCCGGTCTGTATTTTATTGTGAATGAGTAGCCGGCTAGTTCTACACGCCAACGGAGAATCTTATCGTTCTTAATACGACCAGTAGCTTTTCCATCGAACATGAAAGATACGCTCCGCTGGTCGGTGACGACAGTAAAGTGTCGATAAGCTAAGAAGTGCTTCCACTTGCGAATGGATTCGATTACAGCGTATGCCTCCTTTTCAACGATGTGATGGCGACGTTCTGTGTTATTCAGAGCGCGAGAAAAGAACGCCACCGGGCGGCCGTTCTGGGTGAGGGTGGCTCCGATTGCTGAAGAGGAAGCGTCCGTCTCCACAGTGAACGGCAGTTCTTCATCGATTGAACCGACGACAGCTTTCGAGATATCATCTTTGAGTGTTTGGATCGTTGATACTTCCTCGCGAGTTAATGGGAATGATGAAACGTTGAGCAGAGGTTTGATCTTGAGGGAATAGTTCTGAATCCATTTAGCATAGTATGCGAATAGTTCGATTACGCGTTGTAGAGACGACTTGTTGCGAGGAGTTTGAAGTTCTTGTAGTGGCCGGAGGCGTTCGGGATCGGGCCGCAATACGCCATGAGAGATAGAATATCCGAGCAGGTGCACTGATGTCATCGAAAGCTTGCATCTTTCCTTGTCTAGACTCAGATTTACTCGTTTAGCGGCTTCCCAGAAATGTCGAAGGTTCTCATCGTGCTCTTCCCAAGTGGTTCCGCAGATGGTGAGATCGTCGAAGTAGGCGTATGTTGATGATAAGTTGTTCGACGATATGAATTCTATGGAAAACTGATGAGTGGGTAGTTGGGAGGTAACGAAAATGGTTCACTGAGTAGGTAGGTAGTTAATCTAACAATTATTAAATTCCTTTTATGTCAATAACTGGGTGGATGAAACCAATTGGTTGCTCACCAGAGTTATTCTCCACACTAGTATTTATATACTGTGTGACAAGAGCGTGCTCGGTAATAGAGATACATTACCGCTCAACCAACCGAGGAAAAAACCAGGACAACGCTGGTGGAAAAAGCCCCGCGAAGAGGAGAACAAAGGAGAACGAAAACGAACAACGGGGCGAAAGGACGGAACAGGAGAAGGGACGAGAACAGACAACGAAAAAGATCCCCACCAGCAAGTACGCTCTCGACAATTAAACAGGAAGGAGAAAAGAGACTAATAACTAACAGTAAGTGACTAATTGTGTTTTTAACCCAGCAAATTAATCACATTAAATTAAGCTGGGTCAGACAAGTTAGGCCTACATTGTGGCCTAAGACCCAGCATCAACTCATAGCTTAACAAAGGTGAAGGTAGATTGCCCTAACCTAATTTGGTGAGGAATCCTACTGTGGACCTCAATTTATCTGCCCGCTCTGGACCATTTCCGGAATCTCTAGGCTGACCCCTCTAGGCTAGACTTGATCTACTCTATAGTTAGACGAGATATAAGGGGTGGGTTAATTGTGGACCAATTCATACAGAGCATTTTTCGCAAATTCGTTCATGACGCGCTGGAAGGCCGCGGCTCCATTAGTTACTCCCATAGGGATCCTTCTGAATTGGTATAGATTTCCGTCAGCCTCGAATGCTGTGAAAGGTCGTTCAGACGGATCGATTTCTACCTGGTAGTATGCGCTTGACAGATCAATTACGCTGTAGTATTTGTGTTGTGAGACTTTATTGGCTATATCATCGATTCGCGGAAGAGGATATGCATCTAGCATGGTAAATCGGTTGACGGTTTGAGAGAAATCGATTACCATGCGTTTTTTGTTTTGTTTCGGTAGATGTGATGACTACTTGAGCACGCCAGGGTGAGTTACTGGGTTCAATTATCTCATCCCTGAGTAGCTTTTCGATTTCTTTCCCAATGAAAATTTTGTCCTCAGAGCAAAATCGTCTGGACTTCGTGGCGATGGGACGACAATCGGCAGTTAAGTTGCCGAATAGTGGTGGGGCTGAAATTCTTGATCGGGTAAGGCCGCATATATGGAGTGCTGGCTCCGGACCTCCGAAATTGATGTTCAATTCCTTGTGTCTGATTAAGAATGGGGTACCGAGTATTATGTCAGCGCACAGATCCGACAAGACGGATAGTTCGAGCTTTTCGTAGTCGCGGTCTCCCATCGTAACCTTCACTGTACATCGACCTGAGATGGCTGCGGATAGATTAGGCGAAGCCATTGATACGACGCCCGAGTGCGGAAGAATGGGCAGCTCTAAGTGTTTGGCTAGATCCTCACGAATGAAGTTGTCCGAGCTGCCAGTATCCAACAAGGCGAGACACGAACGGCCGTTGACGAGGATATCGACTGTTGAGTTGGTAGGCATGGAGGAGCTACACGATAGAGTGGTACTAATGGTCGCTAATGCTGCGGCTGAATGAGACGCTGTGGTTTTATCCTGTTTTTGACGTGCTGAGGAAGTACTTGAGCGGCAGACTTTGGCCCAGTGGCCGGTCTTTTCACATTTCGCACAGATAGAATCCTTTGCTGGACACCTGCTTCGTGGGTGGCGTCGAGACCCGCAGAAGAAGCACAGAGCGGCTTTGTTGTCGAAATTCGTAGCGGCTGAAGATTTTGGGAGATCGTCTTCTTGGACGCAGGCAGGCCGGGCAGAGTCAGTAGTCGGCGACGGTTCGTGGCGAGAGCCAGTGGCTGCAACAGCACCGTAATGAGTGAGGTACGATTCTGAGTTTTTCTGGGCCTGATCTAATGTTCGAGCTTAGACGATAGCCTTTTCCAGTGAGAGTGTGTCATTTTCGAGTAAGCGGGTACGGATGGCGCTATCTCTAATTCCTCGGATGAAAGCGTCTCTCACAGATGAACTCCTGTTTTCGTCGGCGGAAACCGATTTGAAGTTGCAGTCATTGGCTAGTTGTTGAAGAATTTGCAAGTACTCATCGAGGGTTTCCTCGGGCTTTTGGTGACGGGTGGACAACAGGTGGCGAGCGCATACCTCGTTCGGCTTCTTGACGTAGGTGGCCTCTAAGGCTGCCATGGCATCCTCATAAGTAGAGCAGTCTTGAATGATATCAGCGACATCGGGGCCGATATGTATGAATAGAACCTCCAATTTATTGGGATTGTGTTCGGCGATAGTACTCAAGAAATATTTGAATCCGCGCGACCATAATTTCCATAGTTTCCCAGCTTGGGGAGAATTCGGAGAAGTAATAAATTTATCCGGGCGAATCACCTTCTCCATGATATAGTAAGATTACTGGATGAATATTTGCTTGCTGTATCTGAAAGGCCGACTGAATGGCTGATTGAAATGTTGAATAAATTGTGGTGCCGCGTTTGTTAGCGGGCTAAAGATAAAGTAAAGGCCAATTTGAGGCTTTATTCAACATAAACATAGCATAGATCTGAAACACAGAAAACAATAATTAGTAAAGACTTGTTACACAGAAAACAATAATTAGTAAAGACTCATTACACAAAGCTATTAAATTTTGTTCTAATTTTGAACTCCCCTTAAGGGGTCATGATGAAAATTCTGATTCTATCAACCCTGGAGTTTTTAAAGGATTAATAGAATATTCTGCTGAATTGGATCCAACTTTAAGAGATCACTTGGAAAAGACTACGGTATTTAAAGGAACTTCAATGACTATTATACAGAATGAATTGCTTTCTAGTTCATTGGAAATATGCAGGATGCAGATATTAAAAGAGATTTCGCAAACCAGTTTTGTAGGCATTATTGCAGACGAAACCTCTGATATAGCCAATGAGTTTCAATTAGCTATCGTTTTACGCTACGAATGTGATGGCAATGTGAAAGAAAGATTTTGGGGACTTTTTAATCCAGCTTCTCACGGCGCAGAATCCATAGCTAGTGTTATTTCTGAGCAATTAAAATCCATTTTACCGCATTGTTCAGAAAAATTGATTGCTCAAAGTTATGATGGTGCTGCAGTTATGAGCGGACACATTGGTGGTGTAAATGTTATTATAAAAAATCTGTACCCAAACCCACATTACGTACACTGTTATGCTCATCAAATGAATTTAATAATGACGCAGTCAGTATCTCGAATTTCACAAGTAGGAGAGTTCTTTAGAAATATATCATTAATTCCAACCTTTTTTTCACATTCTCCTCAGAGATGCTCAGTATTAGATGAAATTATCGGAAAACGATTGCCAAAAACTGTTAAAACAAGATGGAATTTTAATATCAGAACAGTAAACAAGGTTTTTGAACACAGAGATTCACTGCTTCAATACCTAGAAAAAATTCGAAATGAAACTCAACAACCTGCAACACGAGATCAAGCAGGAAATTTGCAACGACTAATGACTGATCCTATATTTGTATTTTGGCTCACTGTATTTCGCCACATAATGCCTCATGTGGACTGTTTTTATAATAAAATCCAAACAAGAAACACTGATGTAATTCTCATAAAACAAGCTGCGAGTGAACTACAATTAGAAATAGAGAAGATTAGAAATAAAATGAGCACGATAATCGAAGAAATTGCCGAAACGTCTGATGTGTGTGAGTTAAAGAGAACAAGATCATTAAATGATTCCCATTATTACGTGAGTAATAAAGCTTCTGCGTTTGAAGTGTGTGACATAATAATTTCTCAGTGCAAGGACAGGTTTTCCTTTACTGGTCATTTAGTAGCAGCACAACTTTTCGAGCGTGAACACTATCAACTTTATAGAACTTCATTTCCCACAGATGCTTTTAGAAAAACTATAACTGTCTATCCCATTTTTAATAACTCAAGACTTAAATCAGAACTAGAAGTTGTATATTGCGGAGAAGATTTTAGTGCCCATAAAGGAGCTCTCGATTCTCTTAAGTACATCATTGAAAATGGAATGGAAGAAACATTTACAGAAACGCTAAAGTTGCTAAGAATTTTAGTAACTACTCCAATGGCATCTGTAGAAGCCGAACGATGTTTTTCTAGATTAAAAAGAATAAAAACAGCTATTCGGAATGCCATGGGTCAAGGTAGATTGAACGCACTCATTATGCTAGCAACTGAAAGAGATATTTCACATAATGGATCTTTTGAAAATGATGTGATAGACTTGTTTGCAAGCCAGAAAACGAGGAGAATGGATTTCGTCTATATAGCATAATTTACAAGAAGAAAATCATAACGTGAGTAAATTTATTCAACAATTATTTTTATATTTTATTAAAATATTTTTTTAATACAAATTTATGGCTTCTTTTGACATATAAGTACCGTACGGAAGCACCATGTGATTGTTTATGTACTAGAATTCTAAAAATTATAAATTTTATGAAATCGCACCCCCATACATTTATACCACGAGTCGCCACTGTCTGTAACACATGTCCGACCTTCCGTGAACATTTGAATGCACTCGTACACATTTCGCCGTGGTAACGCTCAGGCACATAAACGCGTGTGAATTTCAGCTCCTTTCACACCTTCTACCCACAAAAAACGAACCACGAATCTCTGTTCTTCCAGAGTACAAATTGAAAGCGGTGCAGCCATACTTACTACACGTACGATATGTGACAGCTACGAGTAGCCTAAATAAGCCTATACTGTTGTTAGCCTAAATAAACCTATACTGTTGCTAGCCTAAATAAGCCTATAGATCTCAGTTTGGCTCGTTATTACGAGTATATATTATATATACTATATTATCATTAAAATAAAAAGTGCGGATACTTATTAAAGTACTCTCGTATATACTTATAAATTATTACACCGGGTGATTACAAATGATCTTCCCGATTTTAAACATTTATAATGAAAAAACCAGCAAAGCTACAGCGAAAAGCAAGGTATACAAATAAAGAATATTTCAAGGAATTTTTATTTGTAATATTGAACACGTCAGAGATAGCCCTAAGTTAACGTGTTTTGTGATTACTACAGAGAAAGTGTACGGTTCATTCTTCTTTGCTGAACAAACAATTAACGATATCATTTACCACGATATGCTACAGCTGTGGCTGATCCCCCAGCTGTTGGAGGACAAAGCTGATGTGTGGTTTCAGCAGGATGGTGTGCCACCCCATTTCCACAATGAAGTTACATTCCTGAATGAGCAATTGCCTAATCGTTGGATCGGGCGTGGGGGACCCATTAGGGTTTATCATACTCTGGGTTCAGGGTTGAAATTTTGGAAAAACAAAGTGGCTAATATGTATTCCTATGTAAAAATTAATTCTAAGATGGGTATGGAAAACTGATGTGTGGGTAGTTGGGAGGTAACGAAAATGGGTCAGTGAGTAGGTAGGTAGTTAATCTAACAATTATTAAATTCCTTTTATGTCAATAACTGGGTGGATGAAACCAATTGGTTGCTCACCAGAGTTATTCTCCACACTAGTATTTATATACTGTGTGACAAGAGCGTGCTCGGTAATAGATATACATTACCGATCAACCAACCGAAGAAAAACCAAGAAGACGCTGGTGGAAAAAGCCTCGCGAAAAGGAGGACAAAGGAGATCGAAAACGAGGAACGGGGCGACAAGACGGAACGAGAGAAGGGAGAAGGACAAACAACGGAAAAAGATCTCCACAGCGCCGGGCTTAGGATATTTCGGGCCCTGTGCAGAGTATACTTATACTGTACGGGCCCCCCATGACACAAGTCAAATTGTTTTTCATTGCTAATCATTTTATTTTAGTAGATTGTTAACAAGTACAACAAGTAAAATTTAACTATACAAGTGCACCTGTAACAGAATACCAACAGACCAACAGCCTTTACTATTATTACTACTTAGTTTAAATATTTGATAATAATAAAGTAATATCATAAGAGGTTTCAACCAGTGCCGGCCTTAGGATATTTAATTAGGAATAGGATAATTCAATTTAATTAGGATATTCAACAAAAGTAAATACACAAAATAAAGTTTGTAAATATACAAAAAAGAAAATAACTTAATCAACTACAAATGAATATTTGGCAATTGTAATATAAGAATACTAAAACATAAAAGAATTAACTAGATTTAATAAAAATAAACATAAACCAATTGCAGGTGTATATATAAGTAACAAAAATCTTTTCATTAAAATCTATCTACTGTTTTAAATGACTGAGAAGAAAAGAAAAATCAAGCTAATACACAAATATATATTACACAATATTACACAAATAAATTACATTAATTTACACCAATTTTGGCACTCTGACGTCGATGTTAAATTTCTGTGAAATTTTCGGGCCCCCCCTAAGTTGCGGGCCCTGTGCGACCGCACGGTTCGCACACCCCTAAGGCCGGCACTGATCCCCACCAGCAAGTATGCTCTCAACAATTAAACAAAAGGGGGAAAAGGGACTCTCTAATAACTAGCAGTAAGTGACTAATTGTGTTTTTAACCCAGTTAGAAGTAAACGCAGTAAATTAAGCTGGGTCAGACAAATTAGGCCTACATTGTGGCCTAAGACCTAGCATCAACTCATAGCTTAACAAAGGTGAAGGTAGATTGCCCTAACCTAATTTGGTGGGAATCAATTTATCTGCCCGCTCTGGACCATTTCCGGAATCTCTAGGGCCTAGGCTGACCCCTACAAGGCTAGACTTAATCTACTCTATAGTTAGACTGGAGATATTAGGGGTGGGTTAATTGGGGACCAATTCATACAGAGCATTTTTCACAATGGGTTTATTATTTGCAACTTTTCCGAAAAATCCCATTTTCATGGTCAAAATCGAGATTTTCTGATTTGAAGGCTGCCTAACGCAGCCTCAGGGCACCCAAACCAAAGCGCGCAGCTGTTCTGCATATGATTTAGTCTAAAAGCTGCTTTTCTGACCTCATCCTTGCTTTCTTGCATGTTTCAACACCTCTGGGTGCTGAAAAAATGTTTAGATTTCACGTAAAACTTAAGAATTTAAAGTTTTTCTTCAAAGAATAGGCGCGGCTCACCAGCTCTACTCTGATCGAGTAGCGGGAGACTTGCCACCTCCACGTGTAGGTTTACACGCCTGTTCTTCCTGGATCCCTGAAAAGCGTGGCCTCATAAGATCTTATATTATGATCTTATGAGGACTTTCAGCTCTTATGAGCATTAACGATGGCTTCAGCCTCTTCATCAGCCACTCGAACCTGAAAAGCTCTTAAGTATGTCCTGCTTCGATCTGAACACTGGGAGCATTTCTCGATGGTCTATCCTGGCTCTCACCCACCCATCTCTCCTCTCGTGACTGAGACTTCCAGACTTGATGGCTTTGATCAGAAGATAGCAGTTGTGCTGGTCTGTGGAGAGAGGTTTGACTATCTCTACTGGCAGCTCTATGATCTCTTCAGTTCCTTCCACTGGTTTGAAGTTGAAATTGACCTCAAGTTCATTCACTTTCTCAAGAAGTTTTCCAATAGGCCCACTGAAGCCTGACCGGGGAGTTACAGGGCCGTCCAACTTGATGATTAAGTGCCTCAGGGGGAGCTCGTTCACATGGAGCTGACAGATCATCCAGTAGCACTTGCGGCCCAGCATCTTCTCCAATAGGGCTATGGCGCCTCCAGACCACCCCGTGTTGGTGTTGGTAGAGTCTCCTCCAATCATTACAAGGCTCTCGTCAGCTCCGTGATCCAGAAGCCACTCATGCAGGCCCTGAGCGATCTTATGAGCAGGCTTTTCTCCTTCCTCAGGTTCCTCGGGAGTGAAATGGAAGAGGTACTTTCCTTGAGGCTCCCACGTGATAGTGTAATGCTCCTCGATCACTTTGCCAGGATGAAATCTCCCTGTCACTTCGTCATATTTCAACACCTTTGTGTTCCTATCCTGCTTGCCATCAAAGAATATCCCAGAGATCTTCTCCTCTGACCTCTGCGTGAGAGCTTCAACTGATGAGGCCATTACTTCCTCCTTGCTCAGAGCCATCTATTGAGAGAATGTTGAACTTCGCCTTCTGCGTCCAAATGGTTACAAAGATTCAAATGGAGTAGATTTTTTTTCCTTATGTATGTATGTATTAAACCTGTGTAAGAGTTAAGCAAAGTTAATGTGTCTAAATGGCAACAAATTACGACAAAGGGTTAAAAATATGAGGTTGTGTTCAGTTGAATATTCGGTATTTCAACATAGAACAGAAAACCGCAATTTTTAACATGATAACGCAATTTTGGGGAAAAGTTGCAGAAAAGAAACCCCTCTTAGAATTAAATTTTACATAAAAATACCAGTAGTGGGCACCGTTAACCAAAAAGTTAACTTCGTTAACCGCTAATCCGTTAACCGTTAATCCGTTAATTCGTTAAACATGTAACGGAAGTTACCGATAAACCGTTAACGTTAACTTTTATTATAAAAAAAATTAAAAACACAATATATATATAATTTAATTTTCCCTCTTCTTCTCGTTCTCCATTTTGTCCATGAGATGCATGTTGCCCTTCATGAAAATTAGCATATCAAAGTTTTCATCAGACAGGGATGATCTCTTGGCCCTCAGGATGTCCTTGCCCATAGAGAACAAACGCTCCTCTGCAGCACTGGAGGGGATGGCTGTGTTGAACTTGATGAACAAGTCCACCAACACTTGCTCACCCAAGAAGGCAGCATCTGTCAGCAAGTCCTTGGAGTTGGTCTCCAGCCAGGTCTTGACCAAGTTCTGGGCCTTGCCCTCGAGTGACCTGTGGCTTCTGCTGCTCTCTTTTGTCTGGATGACAGCACTGAAGAAGTCATCCTCCTCCTCCTCCTCGTTGTTGCTGCCTCCACTGTTGCTGCCCACTTCGTTGGACTGCTGCTTCATGGCCTCCTCGACTGTACCCTCCATGCTTTTCCTCACCCTGGCGACCTTGGTGTTGTCATACTTGTCCAACCAGATGAGGCGAAACCTGGGATGGAAGGCAGCAGCCAGCTGGCATTCGTCATCCTCCAGGAGGGGCCCAAACCTTTTGTCGATGCCTGCCAAAAGTGCGTCGACCAAGGCGCTGCAGTAGACGAGGCCCTTGGACTTCAAGTCCTTAAGCCTGAAGATTGTCGCAGCAACTGTTGGCAGCAGAGTCCCAAGGTAGGCTTGTTCCTCCCCCTGGATCTTGTCGAGTGCTTTGGCCACAGGTGACATGATCTGGAAATAAAACAATGGAAAATTAGTAAATTGTAGAAATTCAAATTTGTATTATTCTGCAATATTATTCTACTGTATTTTACTCAATAATATAACGATAATTGAATGAGCAAAACTAAAACGTATCTACTGGCTGGTGTTAAGAAAAATATAACTTTATTGCAATAAATAAATATAGTTAACGGACTTGAGTTAACGGAAGTTAAATGTAACGGAAGTTAATTAGTCCGATAATGATTTTCAAAGTTAACTTAAAAGTTAAATCGTTAACGAAAAAGTTAACTTCGTTAATTAACGATTAACGGATTAACGGTTTGTGCCCAGCTTTGAAAAATACATATTAGCCAGAGTGAAATTCGGACTCGGAAAAGTATGATACGCCCTAGGGACCCATTCCTTGGCCGGCTCGTTCGCCCGATCTAATCCTTGACTCTGGGGCTATGTCAAAAATGAAGTTTTTGTTCCACCAATGGCAACAACTTTGGAACATAAAACAGCAGATACAACAGCTCAACACAGAAATAAACAACAAACTCAAAGAAAAACAAACAGAAACATTTAGAGAATTCTTAACAACACTAAACCACCCCACAGATGCATCCAGGCTATACAAGACTATAAACAGCATTACCCATTCTAACAGCGGCATTCACACTTCACACACGGCTATCTGTCGCAGCCAAAATAATATCCCAACATATACATAACAAGCTAACATTCTAGTTAATCACTACGCAAAGATAAGTCACTTAAACAGAGACAACAACCAGGAACACGCAGACAGACAAACAGCCAGTGCCAGACACAAGAAAACCTACAGACTCGACACGACCATTACACCCTTCAATACGGACAAGACCACCAAGATCATCAAAAACATTAAGAATTCGAAGGCTACTGGACCAGACAACATATCTAACATACACCTTAAACACTTGACAGGGAACACTAGCTCTCACAAAACAACAAATATTCATACCAACACTATTATTCCTGACATATGGAAACAAGGTAAAATTATTACACTACTCAAACCAAACAAAAATCCAACAGAAACAGCTTCCTATAGACCCATTACTTTACTATGCACACCTTCCAAAGTAACAGAAAGACTAATCTTACAAATCACCAACCCACACATACCACTATCGCCTACTCAATACGGATTCAGACCTCATCACTTAACCACGGCATTACTCACTAACCTCACGCAGTACATCATGGATGGCACCAACTCCAGACGACCAGCAAAACGTACACTATTAGCAACAACAGACATTAGTAAAGCATTTGATGCTATCCCACGCTTCCCTCTCATAAACAAAATACTCAACACAAATATGCACAATAACACCAAAAGGTGGCTGAGCAACTATCTTTCAGGAAGATACTCACATGTCACATTTAATGGCAAGTCATCCAAAAACAAACTTTTTCCAAACGGGGTCCCTCAAGGCTCTGTTCTCTCACCAACACTGTTCAACTTATACATGCATGACATTCCAACACCCATAGATAACAAGCTTACCTTATCATCATATGCAGATGACATTTCTCTAACATCCACCCACAACAACATCGACACCTCTACAAATAATCTACAAACATACATAAACAGAATACAAGACTGGCTCATACACAATAGACTCAAAGTAGCCCCCACAAAATCAACCATCACCTTGCTAACAACTAACAAGCAACACAAAAGAACACCAGATAACTCCACAGCTTACACTAAACAACACCAACATTCCACACACTCACAGGACCAAAATACTTGGGGGTCACATACAACACATCATTATCTTTTGCAAACCACATTCAGGACATTAAAAACAAGTGTACGTCAAGACTTAACACGCTTAGGGTACTAACAGGCACAAACTTTGGACACCAGCAGGAAACAAACATCACTCATATACAAACAATGTATTTGCTCAGTTATGGACTATGCTAGCCAATGCTGGGCACCCATTATCTCAAACACACATAAACACCTTACAGACAATACTGTACAAAACAACGCACTTCGTATCATTACAGGATGCACTCAAACAACACCAATAGAACACCTGCACACAGAAACAAAAATACTGAAAGTTATGGAATATTTAGACATGAGGGGAACACAATTCATGGCAGCAGCGACAATTAACCCACAACACCCTTGCCACTACATGTATAATCATGCACCAACACCTCGCACCATTAAGGTAACACCAGAGAGACATTATAACCAAATACTCCATTATATACCACGCCCCACAGACATCACACAGTACAGAAAACACATACACACACACCTAACCCACAAAGCACTGACACGACTCGGTCCGAATGCGGTCCTAAGTGCGAAGCCGCCACCCATTAACAGGTCAGAGATCAGCCTGAGCAGATCGGATCAAGTTAATTTAGCACGATTCCGATGTAGACATCACCCCAACTTACAGACATATAAACACAAACTAGACAACTCCACAGACGACACCTGCCACCTGTGCAAGGACACACCACAAACAATTGAACACGTTATGACAGACTGTACCACTCTAGCACAAACCAAAACACAACACAACATCGCTAGTGCGCTGAACCTCTGGTCCACTCCGGAGAGGGCGATCGGTTACCGCGTGTCGCCGGCTTGCTCGATCAGGGTGGACTGATCGGCTAAACAACAACAACAACTTTGGAACATTTGAAGGAAAGGATACGTGAGGCTGTTAGAAAAGTTCAGTATGATAGGGTATGCTACAAAATGTATGGAGGGAAACAATACTGCTTTGATGTCTGCAGAGCCACAAAAGGAGTTCATATTGAACTTCAATAGCTTGTAAATAAAACTTTTTGAGTTCTTTATTTGTATATCATATTTGTATTTCGCTGTAGCTGTTTTAATTTTTTCATAATAAATGTTTAAAATCGGGAAGATCATTTGTAATCCTGTATTATGAAGATAAGGTATTATTTTATTATGAAAAAAATGCATTTTCAACACTATTCAGCTGGAAGTGAATAATTGTTATACAATTTTTATTTCTTATTTAATATTATAGGGAAATAAACGTAATTGTCACTTTAAACATGCAATGTACAAGCCTGTATAATTAATTATTTTATTTAGTTTTGTTTTACGTGCGATCCGAAACACACGGGTCGCTACTCGCTACATAATCTGATCGCAGAGGCTTTACCTTCCATCCAACTACAATCTAAACCCAATGTTTCTAAACTTTGCTGATCGACGACATTGATCACGACGCAGCCAATCCTGTATACGAGGAAGGTTTGAAATTGTAAGCAGTCTGAAATGTAGTTCCAATTCATGTAGAGCGAGCCTGAGGTAATATCAGTGGCGTAGCGAGGGTGGGGGCGGACGGGGTGCCACCCCAAGCGGCACTTTTTGAGGGCGACAAATTTGTTGCCAACAACGGTTACCATATTAGTCCGTGAGCCAGATCAAATTTGATTACCAAATGGATGGAATAAATCTTACAATGATTTTTAGTTAGTTCGATCTTTAAACTGTATGGAATCATGTGATGGCCATCTCAGATTCCCAGCTAAATGCCATTTTGGCCACCATCTTTGAAAACGATCGTCAATTTCAGGCAGATTTTAAACATGTCTGTTATTGTACTGTAACTCATTATTGGTTGATTCTACAGAAATTTATCACAAATTGAACGTTGTTTAAAATGACATTTTACATATGAAAAAGTATTTACATTCAATCTTATAAATACAGATATTGAAATATCTGAAATAATATAGCAAAAAACACATGCTTTTTTACATTTTTTTAACATTTATATAATATAGTTCATTATAATTTTTAATAATTGAAAAGAGTAACCAAAATTCACATGCTGTCACATAGCCTGATATATGAACAGTGGAAAACAATTATAACATGTTTTAAAATTACTTATCATATGCCGTTTTTGGACTATATTTAAATGGGCGCCAAATTCAGCCCGATTGTGCATATATCGGATAGTTGACTATAACACAAAATCCGTGGGTGTTAGGCATATTTGTCACAAACGAAAAGTTGTTTAGAATGGCATGGTGCATACATTGATGTAATATGTAACTGTCTTCAACAAATGTTTTAGAAATTATACACATTGTAATATATTAGACTAATAACAGGAGGCATTTCAAACTAATTTTGGCAACCATAACTCAGTATTTATCATTTTACTCATCACAACTATCACAAGAATCATCAAAGTCCTGATGTAGCTGTTCGTTAGCATCAGCCATGTTTGAGCAGGTTGTCAGCATGCAGGCGGGCGTACATTTCACCATTGTGAATGCAGGTGCAGTTAGAGGGTTGGCATCCACGATGACAATTGCATGATAATAGCCCAAGTACGACTCCTGGGGCTGTCATCCATTGAATTACAAGATTCCCTTCTCCATTTATTGTCCAACCATGTCCTGTAGTGGGGTCAGGAATACTGGGTGAATTCTCAAGGCTTCGCCTCCAGATGGCGGTCTGAAAGTTTGCGCGAAGTGTGTGCTGCAGTAGAGTATCTTCACATGGTGGCAGCTGTCCAGATTCAATGTCACCTCCTCTGGCACGAAACATTTGGTACCGCAACTCATTAACAGAGACCATTTTTGTGTTTCTGCAGTATAGCTTGCAAATGTATTATTGTATGATGTTGACCACTTCTGTGGGAAGTGTCCAAGTAGTACCAAGAAACGAAAATGCTTTCCTGAACTTCTCATCTCGCTGAAGGAGTTTCAGGGTTTTCAGCTTTCCCTGACCTGCCAATGCATCTACAGAGTCATATCCTGTCCACAGATGAAGCCCCCAACAAAGCAGTACAAACATCTGCTCCAAGTGTTGCAGCTAACTTAGTGATATCCACGAGTCTCACACGAGTTTTAGTGCCCCGCCTAATGAAGAGTCGGCTGTTGATCTTTCGACTTAGACCTAGACAAATGATGAACACATCTGTGTCATCTTAAATGCAAAATGAGGTGACGTGTGTGGTGTGTGTATATATATATATATATGTATATAGTCTAAAGTCACTAAAGGGAAAAGTCACTAAAAGAAAGCTGAATGGCAACACAAAGGGATAAACAGCGGAACGCGGCCTGTCCGTTTGTTTTGGCTGGACTAGCAGCATGGTTATTCATATCTGACTAAATCGTTGGTGCTAAGTTTAATTTGGTGATGTTGCTAAAGTGTTAGAATGTGAGCAGGAAGTTGTCAAATAGTATATAATGGTAGGGGTAATGTCTATAGCTTCTAAATTAGTAAAGTGAGAGAGTTAGGTAGGCGGTTGGTAGGACGCTGGAAATCTATGCTAGGCCCTAAAGAAGATCTAAATCAAAGCACCGGTAAGTGCCTTTGTTGTTGTTTAGAAACCTAATAACTTGGCGGGGTCACTAACCCACGCTATTACATTTGGCGACGAGGATGGGATTTAATTTGGCTCAAGGGATGTAATTTGGCTTATTGGGTTCAATTTGGGTGCTTGGAAAATTGGATGTAGCCTAGCCTAGGTGGGCCGTTCGATTTGGTTGGTTTGTGTAGGTAAGCTACCGTACTATAGCTTAGGTCCCGCCGGCCTAATTCTAATACTAATTCCTACTCAGCCCTAACTCTAATACTAATTCCTACTCAGCCCTAACTCTAATACTAATTCCTACTCAGCCCTAACTCTAATACAATTTGCTATTCAGCCCTAACTGGGGAGTAACTAGATCAAATTTAAACCAAATCTAACCTACTTCACGTTATTTGGCCTAAATCGGTTTTGTTCTAGCATGTCGGTGGTTGGCCATATAAGCCCCTACGAAGACTCTGGGGAGGACTTCGAAGCTTATGCCACTAGGGTGAGGTTGTTTTTCAAGGCAAATTCCATTCCTGATGCCAAGAAAGTACCTACCTTCTTAACTATAATAGGCCCTAAAACGTTTGGCTTAGTTATAGACCTAGTTGCTCCTAAAGCACCGGAAACTTGCACCTCTTGTGAATTGGTACAGGCCCTAACCAATCACTACAAACCCCGAGTAGTTCTCATCTATGAACGTTTCAAATTTTATTCGAGGCATCAGACTGTGAATGAAAGCATTGCAGAGTTTGTTGCAATTATAAAAGCCTATAGCCGTACTTGTAAATTTGGGGACAAATTAGACGAAATGTTAAGAGATAGGTTTGTAATGGGTCTCAAAGAGGAGTCTACCCAGAGAGCCCTATTAGCTATACAGGACCTAACTTTTAGTCAGGCTGTAGAAATAGCTGCGGCTAGGGAAGCAGCTGCTAAAGATGTTAGAGCTTTTGGCAGTCACAGTAGTAAAGCCCAACACGTAAATAGCTTTACATCTTCTAGGCCTGGCAGACCTAATGAGCCTACTAGACAAACAAATAAAAGGTATGCGGCAAATACGACTAAACCTACTAATTCAAACGCTAAACAGGAGGAAAAGCCTTCCAAGCCATGTACTGGGTGTGGAAAACACCATTGGAAGAAGGACTGTCCTTTTAAAGAAGCGGTTTGCCGAAACTGTAATAAAATAGGCCACATAGCTAAAGTTTGTTTTTCAAAGAAAACAAGGGGTGAAAATTCTAATTATAACATTTCTAGTGTAAATCCTCAAAAGGGAAATACTTCGAACATTGGAGTGGAGTACCTATTTTATGAGCAGCAAGGTGGTGATAATACAGGTCCATATATTGTAGAGGTAGGCCTAAATGGACTTACAGTTCCTCTAGAACTAGATACAGGTGCTGGCCGAACTGTCATGTCCAAAACAGTTTTTGACAAAACTTTTAAAAATGCACCTAAACTCTGTCCATCTAAAAACAATACTAAAAAGTATGGGGACATACAAATACCTATTTGTGGAGAAGCATCCATCACAGTTACACTCAACAAGAAAACTTTGTCTCATCCCTTAACTCTTTTAGTGGTGGATGAGCAAGGGCCTACTCTACTTGGCCGTGATTGGATTGATGCTTTGAAAATGCCTATTGATAAAATTTGCTAAAGAGTCAGGCAGATGTGCATACACTCGCGTATCCGTCTGACATAGCCTCATTGTTAAGGGAATTTTTTCCTGTTTTGGGGCCTGAAGTAGGCAAACTAAAAGGCCATCAGGTCTTTATAGAGGTAGACCCTAATGTAACTCCGAAATTTTGTAAGGCTCGTTCAATTGCACATGCACTGCGGGAGAAGGTAGATTTAGAAATTGACAGGCTGCTCAAAGATAAAATTATCGAACCAGTCACACACGCTAAGTGTGCTGCCCCAGTAGTTCCTGTACTAAAACCTGACAAGTCAGTGCGGTTATGTGGGGATTACCGTTTAACAGCAAATAGAGCAGTCCTTCTAGATTGCTACCCTATACCCAAGCCTGATGAATTATTTAGCTCTCTTGCTGGGGGTAAATATTTCACAAAATTAGATATGTCCCAAGCCTATGCTTAATTAAATTTAGATGAAAATTCTAAAGATCTAACTATCATGAATATGCACCGAGGCCTATATAGGTACAATAGACTATGCTATGGAATAGCATCGGCTGCTCCGGGTATTTTTCAGAGGACAATGGACCAAGTTCTGGGTCACATTCCGGGTGTACTTTGTTTTCTAGATGATGTCCTCATTTCAGGTTCATCTAAAAAAGAACACCTAACTAGATTAACCACAGTTCTAAAAAGACTCCGGGATGCCGGACTTAAGCTAAAGAAAGAAAAGTGTTCGTGGGTTACTAGTGAGGTTTCATATTTGGGGTTCCGCATAGATACTGTAAGAGTCAGATTTATTATTACAGACCTTTACAAGTTTACAGATAATTAACTAAATGCCAGGGTCACCAGCGCCCAAATACTAGATTGGCATCCAGCACTGCGGCAAAAATTAATTTTAATAAAAAAGGGAGGACTGATTATAAAATCATCAATATGAATTTTGTATTTTATTGACAACAATTAATAAATATATGCAACAATTATTTATAAATGCAAAGGGGATTTTTACCCGTAACAACTTTGACATATAAATGCGGAATTAAATAATGGCACCGTTTAGCTAATATATAACATTCTGCAACTAATACTGATAAACAAGTAATGGAACTGATATTAATATACAATAATGTTAAAAATACAATAATAAATATATAAATAAACTAATAATAACCTAATAATAGCCACAATGACAACCTTGTCTGCAAAGAGACAGACAAGAATACTGTAAGTGATATTTCAGATAAAAAGAATAATAAAAATGGCAAAAAATTAATAATTAATATACATATGCTATATAGGCCCAGTAACCTGTGGATGATAAATTACAGTTGATTCTCATTACGGGATTGTGTTAAGTTGAATGGGAAAACTAAGGAAGTATGTAGGCCACCTGCTAAGAAAATACATGAAACATAATAGGCTTATATTATAAAGTAAAATATACTAAGAAAATTAATAGGCAGGCCTATGCCTCTTCAATATAATAGAGCTGAGGTTAATCTAAAACAAAGGCTACGGTAGGCCTCAGCTAGGCTAGAGTTACAATTTGGCTTTTGTAGGCCACCTGCTAAGAAAATACATGAAACATAATAGGCTTATATTATAAAGTAAAATATACTAAGAAAATTAATAGGCAGGCCTATGCCTCTTCAATATAATAGAGCTGAGGTTAATCTAAAACAAAGGCTACGGTAGGCCTCAGCTAGGCTAGAGTTACAATTTGGCTTTTGCCTAGATAGACCTAACTTAGCCTAAGGTAATTTATTGTATGAATTGTACAGTAATATTTATAGTATGAATCTTACAGTACTAATCACAAACACTATAAGGCTTGTTAATCTCTGCAGTATGCGGTATTGCATACAGATATGCAATAGTAAAGAATATAAACATTATAAATAGGAACTTACCACGAAGAACCTTTGCTTGCTGGCGCCGTGTTTTCAAATAAATAAAATGTGTGAACGGCGTCCTTTGTGTTGTTGTGTTGTACATAAGCTTGTTTTTACTATACAATTTTACCAACAAGCCAAAATAATCCTTAAAAGCCAATTCATGTCTAGTCACACCACACTGAATGCTTAAGAATTAAATTTGATCACTGGACATGTTTAACTTGTATTTATTTATTTATTTAGATTTAAATATTTCACTCATGCCAATTTGTGGCAGTTTTCACTAATAAAAATAATCTTGTGGTGCAAGGCACTACAAGTACTGCCCCCCAAAAACATGGTTGTCAGGGGTAAAAAAAAAAACACTTAAATGTCAAAGCGCACTGGCTTACGAATGACTCTTCCAGAACGAGTCATTGTTTGCTTTTGGACGGCAATATCCTGCAGCACTGGTTCTGAAGGCATGGATGGTGCTACAGGTGCAGTAGGGACATTGGGGGAAGGGGATTCTTGGTGCCTGTGCAATGGGGCCACTGGCTGGTTCAAAGACAGTTGGTTGCGATAATGAAGGAGAATTGGAAGAGGGATGATAGATTGTTGTACCCTCGGATGAGGTGGTGGTACATAGGATTTAGGAAGGGTAGATTGCTGTACCTGTATATGAGATGAAGGTACAGAAGATTGAGGGGGATAGGTTGCTGTACCTGTATTTGAGGTGGAGGTACAGAAGATTGAGGGAGGATAGGATCTTTTGTTGGAGAAAAATCAAGGTATGCTGGTTTCAAGCGGTCCACAGAAACGGTTTCACGCTTGCCCACCTTGTCAATGATGAAAGTTTTGGGTCTACGGTCTAGCACAAGGAAGGGACCATCATAGGGACAGTGAAGAGGGTAGCGGTGAGCATCATGTCTCAAGAAAACATGTGTGCAAGTTTGTAAATCAGGGGAAACGAAGGTAGTTTGTGAAGTGGAAGTTCTAGGTGCTGTGGGACGAATTTGCTTCATAACAGAGCGTAATGTCTTGACATACGAAGCAGGATCACATGTGGGGTTAATGGGTGTAGGTGTGAAAAATTCTCCGGGTAACCGGAGTGTGGTACCGTAAACTAATTCTGCTGCAGAGCATGCAAGATCAGTCTTCAGAGCAGTACGAATTCCGAGTAGGATTAGGGGTAGCCTGTCCACCCATGTAGTAGATGGATCAGTGGCTCGCAAGGAACTTTTAAGTTGACGATGGAAGCGTTCTACCACCCCATTGGATTGCGGGTGATAGCTTGTTGTTCTGATGCGCTCAGTCCCAAGAAGGAGCATGAGTTCCTTCCATAAGGCCGATTCAAACTGGGCACCTCTGTCTGTGCAAATGGTTGCAGGTATTCCAAAACGGGAAACCCAACATGAAACAAAGGCATGAGCTACTGCAGAAGCAGTACAAGAAGTCAAAGGAACAGCTTCTGGCCATCTTGTGAACCTATCAATGACAGTGAGAAGATAGGTATAACCTCGAGAAGAATAGAGGGGTCCAACTATGTCTAGATGTATGGCCTCAAAACGAGCCTTTGGCAAAGGAAAGATACCAATTTCTGACTTTGTGTGTCGGTGAACTTTGGCACGCTGACATTGAAGGCAAGATCGAGTCCAATTGCGGATATCTTTGTTCATACTTGGCCATACAAACCTAGCTGCAATTATTTTTTGGGTGGCCTTAATTCCGGGTGAGAAAGGGAATGGAGTTTAGCAAAAACAGCTCTTCGCAGCCCTTGTGGGACCAACGGTCGAATATGCTCAGTCGAGACGTCACACAAAATTTGTAAGTCTGACTTGGGTTCAACTGGTAAAGAGCGGACTTGCAACGAAGTGGGTGAATTAATAAGAGCTTGGAGGTCTGTATCCGTGGACTGAGCCTTAGCCATCTCTGAAAGGTTGATGTGAGAGTGTCCAGGGTCAGAAATTGCTGAGATGCGAGACAGCGCATCCGGCACAACATTCAAAGAACCTGAAATGTGTCGAATGTCTGAAGTAAATTGAAGAATAAAATCAAGGTATCTTCTCTCAGTAGGAGCATGAGAGTCTGATTGAGAATGGAGAGCAAATATTAACGGACGATGATCCGTAAAAATGCTAAAGTCACGTCCTTCCAGGAATGATCTGAAATGACGGATGGAGAGGTATATCGCCAGCAACTCTCGACCGAAAGTGCTGTACCTCATTTGTGAAGGTGAGAGCTTGCGTGAAAAGAATGCGAGAGGTTCCCAAACGCCTGAAACAAGCTGCTGGAGCACTCCTGACACGGCAACGTCAGAGGCATCAGTGGCTAAGTTCAGAGGAGCGTCTGGTTGAGGGTGAACAAGGCATGTAGCTTGTGCTATAGCCTCTTTTGCTTGTGAAAAAGCATTGGTAGCTTCGGGGTTCCACAAAACTACAGTGGATCTGCCCCTTTTTGATTGGCGAAGAAGAGAGGTTATGGGTGCAAGAATGTTTGCACACTGAGGAATGAAGCGATGGTAGAAGTTTACCATCCCTAAGAAGCGGCGAAGTTGCTTTTGAGTTTGCGGTTGTGGGAAAGACCTTATCACAGATACTTTATTTTCGAGAGGAGAGATGCCCTTCGAAGTAACCTTGTGTCCTAAGAAGGTGAGTTCATCTACAGCAAAGACACATTTTTCAGGGTTTAGCAATACACCATATTCTGCCAACCGAGAAAAAACTAAGCGTAAATGTTGAATATGTTCTGAGGGAGAAGAACTTGCGATGAGAATGTCATCGACATATGTGAAAGTGAAGGAGAGACCTCTCAACACTTCATCAGTGAAGCGTTGAAAAGTTTGGGCCGCATTACGCAGTCCGTATGGCATTTTTGTCATTTCAAATAACCCAAAAGGGGTTGTTATAGCAGTTTTATGTATGTCTTCAGGGTGTACAGGAATTTGATGAAAGGCTCGCACCAAGTCAAGGCGTGAAAATACTGTGGTGCCATGGAGAGCAGAAGTAAAATCGTGTAAGTGAGGAAGGGGATAGCGATCTGGAATCGTGTTGTCATTCAAAGCACGATAATCTCCACATGGACGCCAGTCTCCAGGTGTAGGTTTTGGGACCATGTGTAAAGCAGAGGCATACGGGCTACTTGAAGGCCGTATAATACCGAGTTCGAGCATGTGTTCAAACTCTCGTCTCACAATTGCAAGACGATCTGGAGCTAAGCGACGTGGGCGGGTGAAAACAGGTGAGCCTACCGTATCAATACGGTGGACAACAGAGTGTTTAATAGGGGTATCCTTAGAACAGGGTTGAGTAAGGGAAGAAAATTCATTTAGGAGCTGCTCTATAGCAGGTGAGCACTGTGGCAGAGAACTTGCCAATAATGAAGAGGGGTGCGCGGTAGGAGAACCAATTACTGAAAGATGTGTGGCATTATCAATTAATTGTGCTCTACGAACATCAACTAATAAATCATTAGCAGAAAGAAAATCAGAACCTAACATTGGGGTATATACATCCGCGACAAGAAATATCCAGCGGAAAACACGTCTAAGTCCAAGAGAAACTGAAATAGAACGACGTCCATAAGTGTGAATAGATGAAGAATTAGCTGCACGTAAAATGAAAGGAGAAGGTCCGTTTGCACGGTCTGCGGCTGTTGCAGGAATAACACTGTATTGAGCTCCAGTTTCAATAAGGAATGCATAGCCTGAAAGTGGATCATGCAAGGTGAACGTTGGACCAGGTGGTGCAGTAGTTTGTGAATCATTAAATTTTTGTGGAGGAAGGTTAGTATTGCTGTGGGAAGGAGTTTGTGTTGTATTTGAAGGATTAGTTGTAGGTATTAAATTAGTTGTGGTTGAATAAGTAGGTTGCAATTCTTTAACTTAATGAGGTAGTTGAGTGCGTAGTAATAGGTTGTTGATTATTTGTGGTAAAGGTTGGGTTGGTTGAGCTAGAGTAATACTTAGTTAAAATTGAGGTAGAATTAGATGGAGTAGTGGTAGGGTTAGTTGAAGAAAGGATAGGTTGAGAGGCTGTAGCGTCAGACGCCTGTGACACCAGCCTAGTTAGTTTAAAGGAGGATTAGGAGTCCATGGACAAGGTGTGAGACAGCGCGTTGCACGATCTTTAAACTTTTCATGATACCAGCAAGGGGGGGTATGAACAGTAGACTGAGGTAAGGAAATAGGTTGAGAATGAGGCTGAGTAGTGGGGATTGAGGATGAGGTAAGGCTAATAGATTTGAATTAGGAGCAACCAACTGACCTGTTTGCGGTGGCTGTGGTTGTAGTAGAACGAGGCGTTGTCCAGGTTCATATTGGGAGGCTCTATTTGGACCAGAGGGTCGTCCTCGTCTTGAAGAACTTCTCTCTCGTTCCCTGTTGTTAGCTAGCTCTATTCGGAGAGCTTTAAATTCTTCTTTAATTAATGCAAAAAACTTCACTTTTTTTACGTGAAGGTCAAAATATGAGAATAAAAACCCACTCTAATAGACAGAGTTTATTTCCACGACAGTTTCGACGCCCACTGGCATCCTCCTCGGGTGGATACAGAAACACAAATGAAACAAAACAAGAGGGAAAAACAGTTCAGGGATCGACCGTTAAGAAATTCGCACCTAGGTTGGATTCCATTCTCTCGAGACAGGAGGGGCATTTTCATTAAGTACATTCGCACAAATTTTAAAACTATCTTCCTGTTCTAAACATACAGATTCTATTATTTTTACATAATTATTACATTTATAATTAATTTATTACATTTAATATTGCATAATTATAATTACAGAAATTATAAATTTATTATTACATTGGTTATTACATTGTTGTTTATTATACAGAAATTATAAACCGAAAAACGAATGAAAAAAGGCGATTAGGAAATAATCCAGAGACCATTGAGAAATTCGCACCTAGGTTAGATATCGTTCTCCCGAAACCAGAATGGCATTTTATTACAGGGTCAGCTTATAACTACATTTCCACAAATTAAAATATCTTCTTGTTCTATACATACAGATCCTAATGTTTGACATAATTACTGCATATATTTATTTCCACATTAATTACTTCCATTATTACATTTACTAAAAGCGAGTAAGGAAACATTCCAATCCAGAGAACATTTAAGAAATTCACACTTAGGTTCGAACACGTTCCCACGACTCCGTAAGGGATTTATTGACCAAGAATCTCATTAAAGGGTCTAACTTATAAGTACCTTCGCACAAATTAAAATTATCTACTTTTTCTATACACACAGATTCTATTATTTTTCTTTTGACATAATTATTACATTTATAAAGTACCTTACTTGATTCCCAATCTATAGCATGATTATTTTGGCTAGCGTGATAAAAAATGGCATTATTAGTATTACAACTTCTGCAGGCATATTTGTGTTCTTTGATACGGGTTTCAATATTCTTCCAGTTTCTCCCACGTATACTAAATCACAACTTTTACAGGGAATGCTGTAGACACAGGCTTGTTCCTCTTTTGCAACGTTATTCCTAACCAATTTACTTTTCACGGTAGACGAATATTTGAACGCCAAAGCAAACTTAAATTCTTTCGTCAACGGTTTTACTCTTTCTAAGCCGGCAATGTAAGGCAAACTCACATATTGTTTTTGGTTAACTGAAGGTTCCCGAGGGGCATAAAAAGATTTTCTGGCTTTAAAATACGCCTTTCTGATAAACCACTCAGGATATTTTAAATCCTTAAAAATGTTCCAAATCTTTGAATTTTCCGGATCCAGCAAATGTGGGCTACAAATCCTGAGTGCTCTTAGAAACATGGAAGAAATAATTGAGCTTTTAACCCCTTCATCATGATATGAAAAATAATGAATGTACGAATTACAATGAGTAGGTTTTCTATAGACCGTGAAATTGGGCTTTCCGCTTTCGTTAATGACCAAAACATCTAGAAAAGGTAATTGTTTGTCGTTCTCCCATTCATATTTAAATTTAATAGAGGGAACAAGATTATTTAATGACTGAAAGAAAGTGTCAAAGTTGTTCCAGTGGTCAGGCCAAAATGAGAAAATATCATCTACATAACGAAACCAAATTAGATTCCTGGGACATATTGTTTGCAACAATTCCGACTCATAATACTCCATATATAATGTACTCAGTATTGGGGATAAAGGGGACCCCATTCCCATACCAAAACGTTGCAAATAAAATTCTTCACCGAAGGAGAAGGCATTATTGGTGACACAGAGTTTTATCAGTTCTAAAAATACAGATGTGGGCATGCCTAGTTCTACGTTACATGTTGGCAATTTTCTATCTAAAAAACTAAGTACATCATCAATGGGAACTTTCGTAAACAAGGACTCAACATCAAAACTTATCATTCTTCCCCGTTTTAAATCTAAGGACATAACTTTGTTAATAAAGTCACAGGAATTAGTGATGTGCGAGCCTGAAAATTTACCAACTAATGGGGATAATTTATCTGCAAGAAATTTAGATAACCTATAACTAAAGGAACCCCTGTGTGAAATAATGGGACGGAGTGGTATATTAATCTTATGGGTTTTGGGTAGGCCGTAAATGTGGGGGAGTTTGGGGTTAATCTGTAGAAATCTTTTAGGATCAATCGCCGGGACATCTTTTAATAAGTTCCTGATGGTTTTGTTGAATTCGGCAGAAAGACGCTTTAGGGGGGACGATCTCACTTTGGTGTAGGTGAATTCATCACTAAGTAACGCTTCCATTTTTTGTTTATAATCACACTTGTCCAAAATAACCACAGTGTTACTTTTGTCCGCTTTAGTGACAAATATTGCTTCATTCTTCCTGAGCTTGTCTAAAGCTAACCGGAATCTTTTGGGAATAGAGTCCAATGAGTTGAAATGTTCCAGAAACTTGCTCAGAATCAAACCATTTAAACACGGAATATCCACCCTGGAATTAACTACGGAAGACACAAAATCTAAAACAATACGTGGGAGAAACTGGAAGAAATATTGAAACCCGTATCAAAGAACACAAATATGCCTTCAGAAGTTGTAATACTAATAATGCCATTTTTTATCACGCTAGCCAAAATAATCATGCTATAGATTGGGAATCAAGTAAGGTACTTTATAAATGTAATAATTATGTCAAAAGAAAAATAATAGAATCTGTGTGTATAGAAAAAGTAGATAATTTTAATTTGTGCGAAGGTACTTATAAGTTAGACCCTTTAATGAGATTCTTGGTCAATAAATCCCTTACGGAGTCGTGGGAACGTGTTCGAACCTAAGTGTGAATTTCTTAAATGTCTCTGGATTGGAATGTTTCCTTACTCGCTTTTAGTAAATGTAATAATGGAAGTAATTAATGTGGAAATAAATATATGCAGTAATTATGTCAAACATTAGGATCTGTATGTATAGAACAAGAAGATATTTTTAATTTGTGGAAATGTAGTTATAAGCTGACCCTGTAATAAAATGCCCTTCTGGTTTCGGGAGAACGATATCTAACCTAGGTGCGAATTTCTCAATGGTCTCTGGATTATTTCCTAATCGCCTTTTTTCATTCGTTTTTCGGTTTATAATTTCTGTATAATAAACAACAATGTAATAACCAATGTAATAATAAATTTATAATTTCTGTAATTAATAATTATGCAATATTAAATGTAATAAATTTAATTATAAATGTAATAATTATGTAAAAATAATAGAATCTGTATGTTTAGAACAGGAAGATAGTTTTAAAATTTGTGCGAATGTACTTAATGAAAATGCCCCTCCTGTCTCGAGAGAATGGAATCCAACCTAGGTGCGAATTTCTTAACGGTCGATCCCTGAACTGTTTTTCCCTCTTGTTTTGTTTCATTTGTGTTTCTGTATCCACCCGAGGAGGATGCCAGTGGGCGTCGAAACTGTCGTGGAAATAAACTCTGTCTATTAGAGTGGGTTTTTATTCTCATATCTTCTTTAATTGTTTGTAGAATTTCGTTGGATACTTTAAGACATTGTGCGGCCAGACTCTGAGTGTCGTCCTGCGTGGCACAGATTTGGGGGTGATGGGTGTGGTTATCTACTTGGCCAAGGTGGATTTCAATCATCATCTTATCAGCTGTTTTGGCCATAGTGAGGAGGTCTGTATCTTCTGGCATACAACGGAGCATTGGTCGTAGGGCAGTGGGGAGACCATTGAGGAAGCGGCGTCGCATTAAGGGTGAGTTTTTATCGTCTTCATTGGTCTGTCCAGCCAGGTCTTGCAGATGCCTCAGGAAGGCTGTTGGCGTTTGATCCCCAAGAACTTGGTCCTTGAGTAGAGCATTGAGTCGCTCTTCTTCTGATTGGCCGAGTCTCCTGACTAACTCGCTGAGGAGGCTCTCAAAAGCTTGGTCAGACGGAGGCAATAGAGTCACATCCCGCACTACTTTGTATACTAGTGTAGGCAGGAGGTTCTTTGTGATAAGGAACTTGGTTCGTGGGTCCGTAATTCCTTTTATCGCGAAATAATCCCGCAGTTGACTCACAAAGATTCCAGGCTCTTCAGCGGTGAATTGTGGAGTGGTAGGCTGATACATTGTTAGAAGGTCTGTTATAGGTGGTGAATTTGGAGTACCACCGTTGGATGATCCTAGGTTGTTGTTGTTGTGGGTCATTGTGGCTATTATTTTGTTACAAGGTACTAAAAAAATTTAAAATGTGTCAAAAACTGACAAGATTTCAACAAATGTTGTTGAATGTAAATAATGGCTTCAGGTAAGCTTGGTTGAGTATGAGACTCAATTGGAGTTATGAATGTCAATAACAAAAAGTTACGTAAAAAATTTTTTTTTTTATGATGTAGCCCAATATTAGCAGAAAAATAGTCTGCGTATACGCTGTTTGCAAAATATAAGTAAATTTGCACAAAAAAACTTTAGAAAACGCTGATTTTATAAAAAGGCAAAATAAAAGGAATATATTTTGCAATAGAATACACTTCCAGTACAGGTGAGTGCTTAGTACTAGTGAATTTAATAAAATTATAGATGCAGACTGAATATATTGACAAAAATTGAGGAAAAACTTTTAGAAATTTTTTTTGTGCATAAATTACGGTGTTTGGTCACTCCGGGAGGGTCACCAATTGTAAGTGTCGGTTTTATTATTATAGACCTTTACAAGTTTACGTAGATAACTAAATGCCAGGGTCACCAGCGCCCAAATACTAGATTGGCATCCAGCACTGCGGTGCAAAAATTAATTTTAATAAAAAAGGGGAGGACTGATTATAAAATCATCAATATGAATTTTGTATTTTATTGACAACAATTAATAAACTATATGCAACAATTATTTATAAATGCAAAGGGGATTTTTACCCGTAACAACTTTGACATATAAATGCGGAATTAAGTAATGGCACCGTTTAGCTAATATATAACAGTCTGCAACTAATACTGATAAACAAGTAATGGAACTGATATTAATATACAAATAATGTTAAACAACTAATAATTATAAACTAATAATAACCCTAATAATAGCCACAATGACAACCTTGTCTGCAAAGAGACAGACAAGAATACTGTAAGTGGTATTTCAGATAAAAAGAATAATAAAAATGGCAAAAAAATTAATAATTAATATACATATGCTATATAGGCCCAGTAACCTGTGGATGATAAATTACAGTTGATTCTCATTACGGGATTGTGTTAAGTTGAATGGGAAAACTAAGGAAGTATGTAGGCCACCTGCTAAGAAAATACATGAAACATAATAGGCTTATATTATAAAGTAAAATATACTAAGAAAATTAATAGGCAGGCCTATGCCTCTTCAATATAATAGAGCTGAGGTTAATCTAAAACAAAGGCTACGGTAGGCCTCAGCTAGGCTAGAGTTACAATTTGGCTTTTGTAGGCCACCTGCTAAGAAAATACATGAAACATAATAGGCTTATATTATAAAGTAAAATATACTAAGAAAATTAATAGGCAGGCCTATGCCTCTTCAATATAATAGAGCTGAGGTTAATCTAAAACAAAGGCTACGGTAGGCCTCAGCTAGGCTAGAGTTACAATTTGGCTTTTGCCTAGATAGACCTAACTTAGCCTAAGGTAATTTATTGTATGAATTGTACAGTAATATTTATAGTATGAATCTTACAGTACTAATCACAAACACTATAAGGCTTGTTAATCTCTGCAGTATGCGGTATTGCATACAGATATGCAATAGTAAAGAATATAAACATTATAAATAGGAACTTACCACGAAGAACCTTTGCTTGCTGGCGCCGTGTTTTCAAATAAATAAAATGTGTGAACGGTGTCCTTTGTGTTGTTGTACATAAGCTTGTTTTTACTATACAATTTTACCAACAAGCCAAAATAATCCTTAAAAACCAATTCATGTCTAGTCACACCACACTGAATGCTTAAGAATTAAATTTGATCACTGGACATGTTTAACTTGTATTTATTTATTTATTTAGATTTAAATATTTCACTCATGCCAATTTGTGGCAGTTTTACTAATAAAAAAATCTTGTGGTGCAAGGCACTACAAGTACTTCCCCCCAAAAACATGGTTGTCAGGGGTAAAAAACAACAACACTTAAATGTCAAAGCGCACTGGCTTACGAATGACTCTTCCAGAACGAGTCATTGTTTGCTTTTGGACGGCAATATCCTGCAGCACTGGTTCTGAAGGCATGGATGGTGCTACAGGTGCAGTAGGGACATTGGGGGAAGGGGATTCTTGGTGCCTGTGCAATGGGGCCACTGGCTGGTTCAAAGACAGTTGGTTGCGATAATGAAGGAGAATTGGAAGAGGGATGATAGATTGTTGTACCCTCGGATGAGGTGGTGGTACATAGGATTTAGGAAGGGTAGATTGCTGTACCTGTATATGAGATGAAGGTACAGAAGATTGAGGGGGGATAGGTTGCTGTACCTGTATTTGAGGTGGAGGTACAGAAGATTGAGGGAGGATAGGATCTTTTGTTGGAGAAAAATCAAGGTATGCTGGTTTCAAGCGGTCCACAGAAACGGTTTCACGCTTGCCCACCTTGTCAATGATGAAAGTTTTGGGTCTACGGTCTAGCACAAGGAAGGGACCATCATAGGGACAGTGAAGAGGGTAGCGGTGAGCATCATGTCTCAAGAAAACATGTGTGCAAGTTTGTAAATCAGGGGAAACGAAGGTAGTTTGTGAAGTGGAAGTTCTAGGTGCTGTGGGACGAATTTGCTTCATAACAGAGCGTAATGTCTTGACATACGAAGCAGGATCACATGTGGGGTTAATGGGTGTAGGTGTGAAAAATTCTCCGGGTAACCGGAGTGTGGTACCGTAAACTAATTCTGCTGCAGAGCATGCAAGATCAGTCTTCAGAGCAGTACGAATTCCGAGTAGGATTAGGGGTAGCCTGTCCACCCATGTAGTAGATGGATCAGTGGCTCGCAAGGAACTTTTAAGTTGACGATGGAAGCGTTCTACCACCCCATTGGATTGCGGGTGATAGCTTGTTGTTCTGATGCGCTCAGTCCCAAGAAGGAGCATGAGTTCCTTCCATAAGGCCGATTCAAACTGGGCACCTCTGTCTGTGCAAATGGTTGCAGGTATTCCAAAACGGGAAACCCAACATGAAACAAAGGCATGAGCTACTGCAGAAGCAGTACAAGAAGTCAAAGGAACAGCTTCTGGCCATCTTGTGAACCTATCAATGACAGTGAGAAGATAGGTATAACCTCGAGAAGAATAGAGGGGTCCAACTATGTCTAGATGTATGGCCTCAAAACGAGCCTTTGGCAAAGGAAAGATACCAATTTCTGACTTTGTGTGTCGGTGAACTTTGGCACGCTGACATTGAAGGCAAGATCGAGTCCAATTGCGGATATCTTTGTTCATACTTGGCCATACAAACCTAGCTGCAATTATTTTTTGGGTGGCCTTAATTCCGGGTGAGAAAGGGAATGGAGTTTAGCAAAAACAGCTCTTCGCAGCCCTTGTGGGACCAACGGTCGAATATGCTCAGTCGAGACGTCACACAAAATTTGTAAGTCTGACTTGGGTTCAACTGGTAAAGAGCGGACTTGCAACGAAGTGGGTGAATTAATAAGAGCTTGGAGGTCTGTATCCGTGGACTGAGCCTTAGCCATCTCTGAAAGGTTGATGTGAGAGTGTCCAGGGTCAGAAATTGCTGAGATGCGAGACAGCGCATCCGGCACAACATTCAAAGAACCTGAAATGTGTCGAATGTCTGAAGTAAATTGAAGAATAAAATCAAGGTATCTTCTCTCAGTAGGAGCATGAGAGTCTGATTGAGAATGGAGAGCAAATATTAACGGACGATGATCCGTAAAAATGCTAAAGTCACGTCCTTCCAGGAATGATCTGAAATGACGGATGGAGAGGTATATCGCCAGCAACTCTCGACCGAAAGTGCTGTACCTCATTTGTGAAGGTGAGAGCTTGCGTGAAAAGAATGCGAGAGGTTCCCAAACGCCTGAAACAAGCTGCTGGAGCACTCCTAACACGGCAACGTCAGAGGCATCAGTGGCTAAGTTCAGAGGAGCGTCTGGTTGAGGGTGAACAAGGCATGTAGCTTGTGCTATAGCCTCTTTTGCTTGTGAAAAAGCATTGGTAGCTTCGGGGTTCCACAAAACTACAGTGGATCTGCCCCTTTTTGATTGGCGAAGAAGAGAGGTTATGGGTGCAAGAATGTTTGCACACTGAGGAATGAAGCGATGGTAGAAGTTTACCATCCCTAAGAAGCGGCGAAGTTGCTTTTGAGTTTGCGGTTGTGGGAAAGACCTTATCACAGATACTTTATTTTCGAGAGGAGAGATGCCCTTCGAAGTAACCTTGTGTCCTAAGAAGGTGAGTTCATCTACAGCAAAGACACATTTTTCAGGGTTTAGCAATACACCATATTCTGCCAACCGAGAAAAAACTAAGCGTAAATGTTGAATATGTTCTGAGGGAGAAGAACTTGCGATGAGAATGTCATCGACATATGTGAAAGTGAAGGAGAGACCTCTCAACACTTCATCAGTGAAGCGTTGAAAAGTTTGGGCCGCATTACGCAGTCCGTATGGCATTTTTGTCATTTCAAATAACCCAAAAGGGGTTGTTATAGCAGTTTTATGTATGTCTTCAGGGTGTACAGGAATTTGATGAAAGGCTCGCACCAAGTCAAGGCGTGAAAATACTGTGGTGCCATGGAGAGCAGAAGTAAAATCGTGTAAGTGAGGAAGGGGATAGCGATCTGGAATCGTGTTGTCATTCAAAGCACGATAATCTCCACATGGACGCCAGTCTCCAGGTGTAGGTTTTGGGACCATGTGTAAAGCAGAGGCATACGGGCTACTTGAAGGCCGTATAATACCGAGTTCGAGCATGTGTTCAAACTCTCGTCTCACAATTGCAAGACGATCTGGAGCTAAGCGACGTGGGCGGGTGAAAACAGGTGAGCCTACCGTATCAATACGGTGGACAACAGAGTGTTTAATAGGGGTATCCTTAGAACAGGGTTGAGTAAGGGAAGAAAATTCATTTAGGAGCTGCTCTATAGCAGGTGAGCACTGTGGCAGAGAACTTGCCAATAATGAAGAGGGGTGCGCGGTAGGAGAACCAATTACTGAAAGATGTGTGGCATTATCAATTAATTGTGCTCTACGAACATCAACTAATAAATCATTAGCAGAAAGAAAATCAGAACCTAACATTGGGGTACTGTACATCCGCGACAAGAAATATCCAGCGGAAAACACGTCTAAGTCCAAGAGAAACTGAAATAGAACGACGTCCATAAGTGTGAATAGATGAAGAATTAGCTGCACGTAAAATGAAAGGAGAAGGTCCGTTTGCACGGTCTGCGGCTGTTGCAGGAATAACACTGTATTGAGCTCCAGTTTCAATAAGGAATGCATAGCCTGAAAGTGGATCATGCAAGGTGAACGTTGGACCAGGTGGTGCAGTAGTTTGTGAATCATTAAATTTTTGTGGAGGAAGGTTAGTATTGCTGTGGGAAGGAGTTTGTGTTGTATTTGAAGGATTAGTTGTAGGTATTAAATTAGTTGTGGTTGAATAAGTAGGTTGCAATTCTTTAACTTTACTTGCATACGTATGTGTTGGTTTTACAGTGTTAAATGAGGTAGTTGAGTGCGTAGTAATAGGTTGTTGATTATTTGTGGTAAAGGTTGGGTTGGTTGAGCTAGAGTAATACTTAGTTAAAATTGAGGTAGAATTAGATGGAGTAGTGGTAGGGTTAGTTGAAGAAAGGATAGGTTGAGAGGCTGTAGCGTCAGACGCCTGTGACACCAGCCTAGTTAGTTTAAAGGAGGATTAGGAGTCCATGGACAAGGTGTTGAGACAGCGCGTTGCACGATCTTTAAACTTTTCATGATACCAGCAAGGGGGGGTATGAACAGTAGACTGAGGTAAGGAAATAGGTTGAGAATGAGGCTGAGTAGTGGGGATTGAGGATGAGGTAAGGCTAATAGATTTGAATTAGGAGCAACCAACTGACCTGTTTGCGGTGGCTGTGGTTGTAGTAGAACGAGGCGTTGTCCAGGTTCATATTGGGAGGCTCTATTTGGACCAGAGGGTCGTCCTCGTCTTGAAGAACTTCTCTCTCGTTCCCTGTTGTTAGCTAGCTCTATTCGGAGAGCTTTAAATTCTTCTTTAATTGTTTGTAGAATTTCGTTGGATACTTTAAGACATTGTGCGGCCAGACTCTGAGTGTCGTCCTGCGTGGCACAGATTTGGGGGTGATGGGTGTGGTTATCTACTTGGCCACAGTGGCGGTCCTAGCTTACATGACGCCCTGGGCGAACCTCACCTTCAGCGCCCCCCCCCTGTACGCCAACACACACACATTCGAATCCCCCCAAAATAAAGGACAGACATAACTCTTTCACAAAATAACTTTTTATTGGACTAATTGTTGGAACTTCAGAACCAAAACAAAGACTCAAATTTCTGAATTTACAAATCCTTCATCACGTAAATAGAATAACTCACTTAAGAGAATGTAATTATGATACTATGAACAGGAAAAATACAAATTAAATTGCACAACTGCCATAAATAAACTAGAGAATCAAATTTCTAAATTGTACAAATGCTCTATCACATAAATAGAATAAGACACTTAAGAGAGGGTAATTATTATGCTACACTTTGAACAAGAAACAAAATAAATTGCACCACAGCACAACTGCCATCTAAAGCCTGACTCTTCTTACCTTCCTTGATGCAAAGTCATGAATTAAATCATCATATGAAATCTGCTCAGCAATTGTATGATTTATACTGATGATGGCCAGACCGGTAAGGCGTTCCTGTGACATAGTTGACCTCAGGTAGGATTTGATGAGCTTCAGCTTTGAAAAGCTCCTCTCTGCTTCAGCAACAGTGACTGGAAGAGTAAGACCAATTCTGAGAGCAGTCCACAAATTTGGATATATTTCAGAGAGCTCCCTTTCATGGATAAATGTCAGCAGTTCAAGCAAGGATATGGTCTTTGATGGCAAGTCAGGCAAGTTCTTCAGCTCCTGTGCAAGCTCTCTGCCATCCAAGTCAGATTGTCCCTTAAAGTGTAGTGTAGTACTAAGGTTCACACATTGTTCTGTCAGCTCCTCAAATGTGAGATTTTGGAAATGTGTCAGCACTCCAAACTTCTCTCCCACAATTTCCAACGTGGAAAATCTTTCCTGAATGGCTGATGTTGCAGCATCAACCACTGCATTGAAAAATGTCACCTCCAGCTTCTTCAAAGCATCAATCAAGGGCTCATCAGATGCTTCATAGGAGAAGTGCCGCTTTGTGGACCTCAGCCGTTTTTGTTTTAACACAGCCTCCACATTCATTTGTTCACAGATATCTGTGGCTGCCATTTGTGCAGCCACAAAACCTGTTGCCCTGTAATTGCGGAGACCTCTCTCTGTTTTTTTTAGGAGATTTACTGCAACATCAACGTGCATGCTAGGAGACTGCATCTGCTTGCTCACATGCTGAATTTGGCACAACAGGTCATGCCACACCACTGAACAAATGGCGAAGCGGTATGACCCAACCTCCTCTGACAGAGATTGAGCCTCGACCTTTATTACAGAGTCTTTGGTGTGGTCCCTCACCTCGATCAGTGCATCTCTCACTGCAGCTGCCTGATATCTCAGGGGCTCCACACTCTTGATCTTGCTTTCCCACCTTGTATCAGACCACATCTTCAATGTGATGTTCACATGTTTTTTCAAAATGGCCCATCGTTGTGTGGAGGCTGAAAACAAGTTGTAAAGCTTCTGCAAGATGCCAAAGTAACTTGTGGCATCAATAGATCCCTTAGCAGCATCGGCCACAAGCAAATTCAGAGAATGAGCCCCACATGGAACAAACAGAGCTCTGGGATTAATTTCTAGGAGCCTGGATTGAACACCCTTGTTTTTTCCCCTCATGTTGGCCCCGTTGTCGTATGATTGTCCTCTACAGTCCATGAAAGGAACTTTTAGCTCCTCCAGTCTCTTCAGAATCAGAGATGCCAAATGTTGACCAGTGGACTCCTCTGCCTCCAAAAACCCATGAAATGTTCCTTTATATGGGGCTTCCCCTCCAGTGACACAACCCGAATCACAACTGACAACTGTTCAGTGTGGCTGATATCTGGAGTGCAATCTAGAATTATTGAAAAAAACTTTGATTGTTTGATGTCGCTCACCATTGCTGAAATGGTCTTGCTGCTCGACAAATCAATGAGTTCGTTTTGTATGTGGTGGCCGAGGTAGCTGGTGTGACTGGAGATCCCTTTTTGGACACGGTTAATGTGCTCTTGCATTATAGGATCAAATTGTGCCATCAGTTCAACTTCTTTCAGAAAATTGCCATTTGATGGTGAGAACAATTTTTCTGTATGTCCCCTTAGTGCCAAATTCCTAACTGCCAGAGAATGCACAATAGCAGTGAGACGTGTCAGCACCGCTCTCCATCTCAACTTCTCAGCCTCCAGAAGTGCCATCTCCTGCTTGTTAATGGTCTCCCCCTTTCTCATCCTCACTGCCAGTTCTTTCCAGATTTTCATAGAATTTAGGTGTTCTGAACTGTTGTCATGTGATGTGAGCAATGAGCTTGCATGCTTCCAGTCCGAGAGTCCCAAACTTGTTAAATTTATTTTCCTCTTGGAAAATAATGTACAACAGAAACAGAAAAGGCTGTTGTTTTTTAAGGAATAGACCAACCAACTTCTGGTTATATTTTCCCCACTAACCAATGACTTCCTGAAGTATTGATGGTGGAAACTTCTTCCGTCACTGTCGTTTCTAGGGAATACAAAGTCAGATGGTACTTGACTTGGTCCCTGGAAACCAGTTGTGTCCGAATTCTCTCAGTCAGAACTGAAGGCCAGTTAGCAGGGTCGGTGGACAGAGACTCATCCTCAGGAGGCGATTCTGCTCCAGGCCTTTCTAATAGAAAGAACAAGAGCATTACTCATTAGTATACACACCTAAGTTAGATAACACATTATTCACAGCACTTTGTTATGGGTGGTGGTGTTATGGAATTATGGTGGTGAAACACCACACATACCCAGTAACCCAGACCCAGTGATAATAACATTATAATTTATAACTGTTTGCAAAATGCTTTGCAGGGATGCACACACATACACATACACACACACGCACACACTCACAGACATATGTGCACACAAACTCACCTGAAGAGTCCTGCCGGGGAGAAGTAGAAGCAAATGGGTCTTCATCCTCAGGATCAGACTGCATTTGTGGAGACATATGTGAGGCTGAGGAGGTAGATGGCTCCTCAGCCTCAATAATGGCAGAAGTAGACGGCTTCTCATCCTGGCTAGTGGCAGAGGGTGTTCCAAAATATTTCAAAAGTGCCCCTGCAAATAGTAAAATAGAACATAACAGACCAATGCATGAATAGGCTAGTACAATTAATTTAACATGTTATTAAGCACAATTTATTAAACTTTTAGAATAGGAAACAAATGAATAATACAACCTCCTTGGTTAATGGCTAATTATATACATAATAGTACACTTCAAATGACTCAGAAAGCTATATCACAAAATAGCAGTGCAATATAGCAGTGAAGAGTAGATGACATAGCTCTATACCTTTATCTTTTGCTCGTTTCTCCTCTTCTTCTTTCCTCTTTTTTCTAAACTGAGCACCTGATAGCTTTGACCTCCTCTTATCCATTTGCGGTTATTTGACAGACCTTAGTGGCTTAGTGTGAAGATTCGTTCTGTAATAAATAATATACATTTCACTATTTAACCAAACCCAGAAAAATAACATTACATATGTTAAAGTATGGGCCTTTATTCCCAATAATATTAATCTGGAAGCATTTTGCATTGTTTAGGTCTTTTATGGGAAGGTTTATGGAAAATGCAATAGATGGTTTTTTATTAATAAAAATATATTTATTGATCTTTTATTATTTATTTTATTTTATTTTTATTTTTATTTATTTCTTATTTATTTATTCTTATTTTTATTTTTATTTTTTTTGCAGGCGCTCATGCCGCCCCTCCACAAATGCCGCCCTGTGCGGCTGCCCATATTGCCCATATGAGGAACCGCCACTGCTTGGCCAAGGTGGATTTCAATCATCATCTTATCAGCTGTTTTGGCCATAGTGAGGAGGTCTGTATCTTCTGGCATACAACGGAGCATTGGTCGTAGGGCAGTGGGGAGACCATTGAGGAAGCGGCGTCGCATTAAGGGTGAGTTTTTATCGTCTTCATTGGTCTGTCCAGCCAGGTCTTGCAGATGCCTCAGGAAGGCTGTTGGCGTTTGATCCCCAAGAACTTGGTCCTTGAGTAGAGCATTGAGTCGCTCTTCTTCTGATTGGCCGAGTCTCCTGACTAACTCGCTGAGGAGGCTCTCAAAAGCTTGGTCAGACGGAGGCAATAGAGTCACATCCCGCACTACTTTGTATACTAGTGTAGGCAGGAGGTTCTTTGTGATAAGGAACTTGGTTCGTGGGTCCGTAATTCCTTTTATCGCGAAATAATCCCGCAGTTGACTCACAAAGATTCCAGGCTCTTCAGCGGTGAATTGTGGAGTGGTAGGCTGATACATTGTTAGAAGGTCTGTTATAGGTGGTGAATTTGGAGTACCACCGTTGGATGATCCTAGGTTGTTGTTGTTGTGGGTCATTGTGGCTATTATTTTGTTACAAGGTACTAAAAAAATTTAAAATGTGTCAAAAACTGACAAGATTTCAACAAATGTTGTTGAATGTAAATAATGGCTTCAGGTAAGCTTGGTTGAGTATGAGACTCAATTGGAGTTATGAATGTCAATAACAAAAAGTTACGTAAAAAATTTTTTTTTTATGATGCAGCCCAATATTAGCAGAAAAATAGTCTGCGTATAGGCTGTTTGCAAAATATAAGTAAATTTGCACAAAAAAACTTTAGAAAACGCTGATTTTATAAAAAGGCAAAATAAAAGGAATATATTTTGCAATAGAATACACTTCCAGTACAGGTGAGTGCTTAGTACTAGTGAATTTAATAAAATTATAGATGCAGACTGAATATATTGACAAAAATTGAGGAAAAACTTTTAGAAATTTTTTTTGTGCATAAATTATGGTGTTTGGTCACTCCGGGAGGGTCACCAATTGTAAGTGTCGGTTTTATTATTATAGACCTTTACAAGTTTACGTAGATAATTAACTAAATGCCAGGGTCACCAGCGCCCAAATACTAGATTGGCATCCAGCACTGCGGTGCAAAAATTAATTTTAATAAAAAGGGGAGGACTGATTATAAAATCATCAATATGAATTTTGTATTTTATTGACAACAATTAATAAACTATATGCAACAATTATTTATAAATGCAAAGGGGATTTTTACCCGTAACAACTTTGACATATAAATGCGGAATTAAGTAATGGCACCGTTTAGCTAATATATAACATTCTGCAACTAATACTGATAAACAAGTAATGGAACTGATATTAATATACAAATAATGTTAAACAACTAATAATAATAAACTAATAATAACCCTAATAATAGCCACAATGACAACCTTGTCTGCAAAGAGACAGACAAGAATACTGTAAGTGATATTTCAGATAAAAAGAATAATAAAAATGGCAAAAAAATTAATAATTAATATACATATGCTATATAGGCCCAGTAACCTGTGGATGATAAATTACAGTTGATTCTCATTACGGGATTGTGTTAAGTTGAATGGGAAAACTAAGGAAGTATGTAGGCCACCTGCTAAGAAAATACATGAAACATAATAGGCTTATATTATAAAGTAAAATATACTAAGAAAATTAATAGGCAGGCCTATGCCTCTTCAATATAATAGAGCTGAGGTTAATCTAAAACAAAGGCTACGGTAGGCCTCAGCTAGGCTAGAGTTACAATTTGGCTTTTGTAGGCCACCTGCTAAGAAAATACATGAAACATAATAGGCTTATATTATAAAGTAAAATATACTAAGAAAATTAATAGGCAGGCCTATGCCTCTTCAATATAATAGAGCTGAGGTTAATCTAAAACAAAGGCTACGGTAGGCCTCAGCTAGGCTAGAGTTACAATTTGGCTTTTGCCTAGATAGACCTAACTTAGCCTAAGGTAATTTATTGTATGAATTGTACAGTAATATTTATAGTATGAATCTTACAGTACTAATCACAAACACTATAAGGCTTGTTAATCTCTGCAGTATGCGGTATTGCATACAGATATGCAATAGTAAAGAATATAAACATTATAAATAGGAACTTACCACGAAGAACCTTTGCTTGCTGGCGCCGTGTTTTCAAATAAATAAAATGTGTGAACGGCGTCCTTTGTGTGTTGTTGTACATAAGCTTGTTTTTACTATACAATTTTACCAACAAGCCAAAATAATCCTTAAAAACCAATTCATGTCTAGTCACACCACACTGAATGCTTAAGAATTAAATTTGATCACTGGACATGTTTAACTTGTATTTATTTATTTATTTAGATTTAAATATTTCACTCATGCCAATTTGTGGCAGTTTTCACTAATAAAAAATAATCTTGTGGTGCAAGGCACTAAAGTACTGCCCCCCAAAAACATGGTTGTCAGGGGTAAAAAAAAAAACACTTAAATGTCAAAGCGCACTGGCTTACGAATGACTCTTCCAGAACGAGTCATTGTTTGCTTTTGGACGGCAATATCCTGCAGCACTGGTTCTGAAGGCATGGATGGTGCTACAGGTGCAGTAGGGACATTGGGGGAAGGGGATTCTTGGTGCCTGTGCAATGGGGCCACTGGCTGGTTCAAAGACAGTTGGTTGCGATAATGAAGGAGAATTGGAAGAGGGATGATAGATTGTTGTACCCTCGGATGAGGTGGTGGTACATAGGATTTAGGAAGGGTAGATTGCTGTACCTGTATATGAGATGAAGGTACAGAAGATTGAGGGGGGATAGGTTGCTGTACCTGTATTTGAGGTGGAGGTACAGAAGATTGAGGGAGGATAGGATCTTTTGTTGGAGAAAAATCAAGGTATGCTGGTTTCAAGCGGTCCACAGAAACGGTTTCACGCTTGCCCACCTTGTCAATGATGAAAGTTTTGGGTCTACGGTCTAGCACAAGGAAGGGACCATCATAGGGACAGTGAAGAGGGTAGCGGTGAGCATCATGTCTCAAGAAAACATGTGTGCAAGTTTGTAAATCAGGGGAAACGAAGGTAGTTTGTGAAGTGGAAGTTCTAGGTGCTGTGGGACGAATTTGCTTCATAACAGAGCGTAATGTCTTGACATACGAAGCAGGATCACATGTGGGGTTAATGGGTGTAGGTGTGAAAAATTCTCCGGGTAACCGGAGTGTGGTACCGTAAACTAATTCTGCTGCAGAGCATGCAAGATCAGTCTTCAGAGCAGTACGAATTCCGAGTAGGATTAGGGGTAGCCTGTCCACCCATGTAGTAGATGGATCAGTGGCTCGCAAGGAACTTTTAAGTTGACGATGGAAGCGTTCTACCACCCCATTGGATTGCGGGTGATAGCTTGTTGTTCTGATGCGCTCAGTCCCAAGAAGGAGCATGAGTTCCTTCCATAAGGCCGATTCAAACTGGGCACCTCTGTCTGTGCAAATGGTTGCAGGTATTCCAAAACGGGAAACCCAACATGAAACAAAGGCATGAGCTACTGCAGAAGCAGTACAAGAAGTCAAAGGAACAGCTTCTGGCCATCTTGTGAACCTATCAATGACAGTGAGAAGATAGGTATAACCTCGAGAAGAATAGAGGGGTCCAACTATGTCTAGATGTATGGCCTCAAAACGAGCCTTTGGCAAAGGAAAGATACCAATTTCTGACTTTGTGTGTCGGTGAACTTTGGCACGCTGACATTGAAGGCAAGATCGAGTCCAATTGCGGATATCTTTGTTCATACTTGGCCATACAAACCTAGCTGCAATTATTTTTTGGGTGGCCTTAATTCCGGGTGAGAAAGGGAATGGAGTTTAGCAAAAACAGCTCTTCGCAGCCCTTGTGGGACCAACGGTCGAATATGCTCAGTCGAGACGTCACACAAAATTTGTAAGTCTGACTTGGGTTCAACTGGTAAAGAGCGGACTTGCAACGAAGTGGGTGAATTAATAAGAGCTTGGAGGTCTGTATCCGTGGACTGAGCCTTAGCCATCTCTGAAAGGTTGATGTGAGAGTGTCCAGGGTCAGAAATTGCTGAGATGCGAGACAGCGCATCCGGCACAACATTCAAAGAACCTGAAATGTGTCGAATGTCTGAAGTAAATTGAAGAATAAAATCAAGGTATCTTCTCTCAGTAGGAGCATGAGAGTCTGATTGAGAATGGAGAGCAAATATTAACGGACGATGATCCGTAAAAATGCTAAAGTCACGTCCTTCCAGGAATGATCTGAAATGACGGATGGAGAGGTATATCGCCAGCAACTCTCGACCGAAAGTGCTGTACCTCATTTGTGAAGGTGAGAGCTTGCGTGAAAAGAATGCGAGAGGTTCCCAAACGCCTGAAACAAGCTGCTGGAGCACTCCTAACACGGCAACGTCAGAGGCATCAGTGGCTAAGTTCAGAGGAGCGTCTGGTTGAGGGTGAACAAGGCATGTAGCTTGTGCTATAGCCTCTTTTGCTTGTGAAAAAGCATTGGTAGCTTCGGGGTTCCACAAAACTACAGTGGATCTGCCCCTTTTTGATTGGCGAAGAAGAGAGGTTATGGGTGCAAGAATGTTTGCACACTGAGGAATGAAGCGATGGTAGAAGTTTACCATCCCTAAGAAGCGGCGAAGTTGCTTTTGAGTTTGCGGTTGTGGGAAAGACCTTATCACAGATACTTTATTTTCGAGAGGAGAGATGCCCTTCGAAGTAACCTTGTGTCCTAAGAAGGTGAGTTCATCTACAGCAAAGACACATTTTTCAGGGTTTAGCAATACACCATATTCTGCCAACCGAGAAAAAACTAAGCGTAAATGTTGAATATGTTCTGAGGGAGAAGAACTTGCGATGAGAATGTCATCGACATATGTGAAAGTGAAGGAGAGACCTCTCAACACTTCATCAGTGAAGCGTTGAAAAGTTTGGGCCGCATTACGCAGTCCGTATGGCATTTTTGTCATTTCAAATAACCCAAAAGGGGTTGTTATAGCAGTTTTATGTATGTCTTCAGGGTGTACAGGAATTTGATGAAAGGCTCGCACCAAGTCAAGGCGTGAAAATACTGTGGTGCCATGGAGAGCAGAAGTAAAATCGTGTAAGTGAGGAAGGGGATAGCGATCTGGAATCGTGTTGTCATTCAAAGCACGATAATCTCCACATGGACGCCAGTCTCCAGGTGTAGGTTTTGGGACCATGTGTAAAGCAGAGGCATACGGGCTACTTGAAGGCCGTATAATACCGAGTTCGAGCATGTGTTCAAACTCTCGTCTCACAATTGCAAGACGATCTGGAGCTAAGCGACGTGGGCGGGTGAAAACAGGTGAGCCTACCGTATCAATACGGTGGACAACAGAGTGTTTAATAGGGGTATCCTTAGAACAGGGTTGAGTAAGGGAAGAAAATTCATTTAGGAGCTGCTCTATAGCAGGTGAGCACTGTGGCAGAGAACTTGCCAATAATGAAGAGGGGTGCGCGGTAGGAGAACCAATTACTGAAAGATGTGTGGCATTATCAATTAATTGTGCTCTACGAACATCAACTAATAAATCATTAGCAGAAAGAAAATCAGAACCTAACATTGGGGTATATACTGTACATCCGCGACAAGAAATATCCAGCGGAAAACACGTCTAAGTCCAAGAGAAACTGAAATAGAACGACGTCCATAAGTGTGAATAGATGAAGAATTAGCTGCACGTAAAATGAAAGGAGAAGGTCCGTTTGCACGGTCTGCGGCTGTTGCAGGAATAACACTGTATTGAGCTCCAGTTTCAATAAGGAATGCATAGCCTGAAAGTGGATCATGCAAGGTGAACGTTGGACCAGGTGGTGCAGTAGTTTGTGAATCATTAAATTTTTGTGGAGGAAGGTTAGTATTGCTGTGGGAAGGAGTTTGTGTTGTATTTGAAGGATTAGTTGTAGGTATTAAATTAGTTGTGGTTGAATAAGTAGGTTGCAATTCTTTAACTTTACTTGCATACGTATGTGTTGGTTTTACAGTGTTAAATGAGGTAGTTGAGTGCGTAGTAATAGGTTGTTGATTATTTGTGGTAAAGGTTGGGTTGGTTGAGCTAGAGTAATACTTAGTTAAAATTGAGGTAGAATTAGATGGAGTAGTGGTAGGGTTAGTTGAAGAAAGGATAGGTTGAGAGGCTGTAGCGTCAGACGCCTGTGACACCAGCCTAGTTAGTTTAAAGGAGGATTAGGAGTCCATGGACAAGGTGTGAGACAGCGCGTTGCACGATCTTTAAACTTTTCATGATACCAGCAAGGGGGGGTATGAACAGTAGACTGAGGTAAGGAAATAGGTTGAGAATGAGGCTGAGTAGTGGGGATTGAGGATGAGGTAAGGCTAATAGATTTGAATTAGGAGCAACCAACTGACCTGTTTGCGGTGGCTGTGGTTGTAGTAGAACGAGGCGTTGTCCAGGTTCATATTGGGAGGCTCTATTTGGACCAGAGGGTCGTCCTCGTCTTGAAGAACTTCTCTCTCGTTCCCTGTTGTTAGCTAGCTCTATTCGGAGAGCTTTAAATTCTTCTTTAATTGTTTGTAGAATTTCGTTGGATACTTTAAGACATTGTGCGGCCAGACTCTGAGTGTCGTCCTGCGTGGCACAGATTTGGGGGTGATGGGTGTGGTTATCTACTTGGCCAAGGTGGATTTCAATCATCATCTTATCAGCTGTTTTGGCCATAGTGAGGAGGTCTGTATCTTCTGGCATACAACGGAGCATTGGTCGTAGGGCAGTGGGGAGACCATTGAGGAAGCGGCGTCGCATTAAGGGTGAGTTTTTATCGTCTTCATTGGTCTGTCCAGCCAGGTCTTGCAGATGCCTCAGGAAGGCTGTTGGCGTTTGATCCCCAAGAACTTGGTCCTTGAGTAGAGCATTGAGTCGCTCTTCTTCTGATTGGCCGAGTCTCCTGACTAACTCGCTGAGGAGGCTCTCAAAAGCTTGGTCAGACGGAGGCAATAGAGTCACATCCCGCACTACTTTGTATACTAGTGTAGGCAGGAGGTTCTTTGTGATAAGGAACTTGGTTCGTGGGTCCGTAATTCCTTTTATCGCGAAATAATCCCGCAGTTGACTCACAAAGATTCCAGGCTCTTCAGCGGTGAATTGTGGAGTGGTAGGCTGATACATTGTTAGAAGGTCTGTTATAGGTGGTGAATTTGGAGTACCACCGTTGGATGATCCTAGGTTGTTGTTGTTGTGGGTCATTGTGGCTATTATTTTGTTACAAGGTACTAAAAAAATTTAAAATGTGTCAAAAACTGACAAGATTTCAACAAATGTTGTTGAATGTAAATAATGGCTTCAGGTAAGCTTGGTTGAGTATGAGACTCAATTGGAGTTATGAATGTCAATAACAAAAAGTTACGTAAAAAATTTTTTTTTTATGATGCAGCCCAATATTAGCAGAAAAATAGTCTGCGTATAGGCTGTTTGCAAAATATAAGTAAATTTGCACAAAAAAACTTTAGAAAACGCTGATTTTATAAAAAGGCAAAATAAAAGGAATATATTTTGCAATAGAATACACTTCCAGTACAGGTGAGTGCTTAGTACTAGTGAATTTAATAAAATTATAGATGCAGACTGAATATATTGACAAAAATTGAGGAAAAACTTTTAGAAATTTTTTTTGTGCATAAATTATGGTGTTTGGTCACTCCGGGAGGGTCACCAATTGTAAGTGTCGGTTTTATTATTATAGACCTTTACAAGTTTACGTAGATAATTAACTAAATGCCAGGGTCACCAGCGCCCAAATACTAGATTGGCATCCAGCACTGCGGTGCAAAAATTAATTTTAATAAAAAAGGGGAGGACTGATTATAAAATCATCAATATGAATTTTGTATTTTATTGACAACAATTAATAAACTATATGCAACAATTATTTATAAATGCAAAGGGGATTTTTACCCGTAACAACTTTGACATATAAATGCGGAATTAAGTAATGGCACCGTTTAGCTAATATATAACATTCTGCAACTAATATTGATAAACAAGTAATGGAACTGATATTAATATACAAATAATGTTAAACAACTAATAATAATAAACTAATAATAACCCTAATAATAGCCACAATGACAACCTTGTCTGCAAAGAGACAGACAAGAATACTGTAAGTGATATTTCAGATAAAAAGAATAATAAAAATGGCAAAAAAATTAATAATTAATATACATATGCTATATAGGCCCAGTAACCTGTGGATGATAAATTACAGTTGATTCTCATTACGGGATTGTGTTAAGTTGAATGGGAAAACTAAGGAAGTATGTAGGCCACCTGCTAAGAAAATACATGAAACATAATAGGCTTATATTATAAAGTAAAATATACTAAGAAAATTAATAGGCAGGCCTATGCCTCTTCAATATAATAGAGCTGAGGTTAATCTAAAACAAAGGCTACGGTAGGCCTCAGCTAGGCTAGAGTTACAATTTGGCTTTTGCCTAGATAGACCTAACTTAGCCTAAGGTAATTTATTGTATGAATTGTACAGTAATATTTATAGTATGAATCTTACAGTACTAATCACAAACACTATAAGGCTTGTTAATCTCTGCAGTATGCGGTATTGCATACAGATATGCAATAGTAAAGAATATAAACATTATAAATAGGAACTTACCACGAAGAACCTTTGCTTGCTGGCGCCGTGTTTTCAAATAAATAAAATGTGTGAACGGCGTCCTTTGTGTTGTTGTACATAAGCTTGTTTTTACTATACAATTTTACCAACAAGCCAAAATAATCCTTAAAAACCAATTCATGTCTAGTCACACCACACTGAATGCTTAAGAATTAAATTTGATCACTGGACATGTTTAACTTGTATTTATTTATTTATTTAGATTTAAATATTTCACTCATGCCAATTTGTGGCAGTTTTCACTAATAAAAAATAATCTTGTGGTGCAAGGCACTAAAAGTACTGCCCCCCAAAAACATGGTTGTCAGGGGTAAAAAAAAAAAACACTTAAATGTCAAAGCGCACTGGCTTACGAATGACTCTTCCAGAACGAGTCATTGTTTGCTTTTGGACGGCAATATCCTGCAGCACTGGTTCTGAAGGCATGGATGGTGCTACAGGTGCAGTAGGGACATTGGGGGAAGGGGATTCTTGGTGCCTGTGCAATGGGGCCACTGGCTGGTTCAAAGACAGTTGGTTGCGATAATGAAGGAGAATTGGAAGAGGGATGATAGATTGTTGTACCCTCGGATGAGGTGGTGGTACATAGGATTTAGGAAGGGTAGATTGCTGTACCTGTATATGAGATGAAGGTACAGAAGATTGAGGGGGGATAGGTTGCTGTACCTGTATTTGAGGTGGAGGTACAGAAGATTGAGGGAGGATAGGATCTTTTGTTGGAGAAAAATCAAGGTATGCTGGTTTCAAGCGGTCCACAGAAACGGTTTCACGCTTGCCCACCTTGTCAATGATGAAAGTTTTGGGTCTACGGTCTAGCACAAGGAAGGGACCATCATAGGGACAGTGAAGAGGGTAGCGGTGAGCATCATGTCTCAAGAAAACATGTGTGCAAGTTTGTAAATCAGGGGAAACGAAGGTAGTTTGTGAAGTGGAAGTTCTAGGTGCTGTGGGACGAATTTGCTTCATAACAGAGCGTAATGTCTTGACATACGAAGCAGGATCACATGTGGGGTTAATGGGTGTAGGTGTGAAAAATTCTCCGGGTAACCGGAGTGTGGTACCGTAAACTAATTCTGCTGCAGAGCATGCAAGATCAGTCTTCAGAGCAGTACGAATTCCGAGTAGGATTAGGGGTAGCCTGTCCACCCATGTAGTAGATGGATCAGTGGCTCGCAAGGAACTTTTAAGTTGACGATGGAAGCGTTCTACCACCCCATTGGATTGCGGGTGATAGCTTGTTGTTCTGATGCGCTCAGTCCCAAGAAGGAGCATGAGTTCCTTCCATAAGGCCGATTCAAACTGGGCACCTCTGTCTGTGCAAATGGTTGCAGGTATTCCAAAACGGGAAACCCAACATGAAACAAAGGCATGAGCTACTGCAGAAGCAGTACAAGAAGTCAAAGGAACAGCTTCTGGCCATCTTGTGAACCTATCAATGACAGTGAGAAGATAGGTATAACCTCGAGAAGAATAGAGGGGTCCAACTATGTCTAGATGTATGGCCTCAAAACGAGCCTTTGGCAAAGGAAAGATACCAATTTCTGACTTTGTGTGTCGGTGAACTTTGGCACGCTGACATTGAAGGCAAGATCGAGTCCAATTGCGGATATCTTTGTTCATACTTGGCCATACAAACCTAGCTGCAATTATTTTTTGGGTGGCCTTAATTCCGGGTGAGAAAGGGAATGGAGTTTAGCAAAAACAGCTCTTCGCAGCCCTTGTGGGACCAACGGTCGAATATGCTCAGTCGAGACGTCACACAAAATTTGTAAGTCTGACTTGGGTTCAACTGGTAAAGAGCGGACTTGCAACGAAGTGGGTGAATTAATAAGAGCTTGGAGGTCTGTATCCGTGGACTGAGCCTTAGCCATCTCTGAAAGGTTGATGTGAGAGTGTCCAGGGTCAGAAATTGCTGAGATGCGAGACAGCGCATCCGGCACAACATTCAAAGAACCTGAAATGTGTCGAATGTCTGAAGTAAATTGAAGAATAAAATCAAGGTATCTTCTCTCAGTAGGAGCATGAGAGTCTGATTGAGAATGGAGAGCAAATATTAACGGACGATGATCCGTAAAAATGCTAAAGTCACGTCCTTCCAGGAATGATCTGAAATGACGGATGGAGAGGTATATCGCCAGCAACTCTCGACCGAAAGTGCTGTACCTCATTTGTGAAGGTGAGAGCTTGCGTGAAAAGAATGCGAGAGGTTCCCAAACGCCTGAAACAAGCTGCTGGAGCACTCCTAACACGGCAACGTCAGAGGCATCAGTGGCTAAGTTCAGAGGAGCGTCTGGTTGAGGGTGAACAAGGCATGTAGCTTGTGCTATAGCCTCTTTTGCTTGTGAAAAAGCATTGGTAGCTTCGGGGTTCCACAAAACTACAGTGGATCTGCCCCTTTTTGATTGGCGAAGAAGAGAGGTTATGGGTGCAAGAATGTTTGCACACTGAGGAATGAAGCGATGGTAGAAGTTTACCATCCCTAAGAAGCGGCGAAGTTGCTTTTGAGTTTGCGGTTGTGGGAAAGACCTTATCACAGATACTTTATTTTCGAGAGGAGAGATGCCCTTCGAAGTAACCTTGTGTCCTAAGAAGGTGAGTTCATCTACAGCAAAGACACATTTTTCAGGGTTTAGCAATACACCATATTCTGCCAACCGAGAAAAAACTAAGCGTAAATGTTGAATATGTTCTGAGGGAGAAGAACTTGCGATGAGAATGTCATCGACATATGTGAAAGTGAAGGAGAGACCTCTCAACACTTCATCAGTGAAGCGTTGAAAAGTTTGGGCCGCATTACGCAGTCCGTATGGCATTTTTGTCATTTCAAATAACCCAAAAGGGGTTGTTATAGCAGTTTTATGTATGTCTTCAGGGTGTACAGGAATTTGATGAAAGGCTCGCACCAAGTCAAGGCGTGAAAATACTGTGGTGCCATGGAGAGCAGAAGTAAAATCGTGTAAGTGAGGAAGGGGATAGCGATCTGGAATCGTGTTGTCATTCAAAGCACGATAATCTCCACATGGACGCCAGTCTCCAGGTGTAGGTTTTGGGACCATGTGTAAAGCAGAGGCATACGGGCTACTTGAAGGCCGTATAATACCGAGTTCGAGCATGTGTTCAAACTCTCGTCTCACAATTGCAAGACGATCTGGAGCTAAGCGACGTGGGCGGGTGAAAACAGGTGAGCCTACCGTATCAATACGGTGGACAACAGAGTGTTTAATAGGGGTATCCTTAGAACAGGGTTGAGTAAGGGAAGAAAATTCATTTAGGAGCTGCTCTATAGCAGGTGAGCACTGTGGCAGAGAACTTGCCAATAATGAAGAGGGGTGCGCGGTAGGAGAACCAATTACTGAAAGATGTGTGGCATTATCAATTAATTGTGCTCTACGAACATCAACTAATAAATCATTAGCAGAAAGAAAATCAGAACCTAACATTGGGGTATATACTGTACATCCGCGACAAGAAATATCCAGCGGAAAACACGTCTAAGTCCAAGAGAAACTGAAATAGAACGACGTCCATAAGTGTGAATAGATGAAGAATTAGCTGCACGTAAAATGAAAGGAGAAGGTCCGTTTGCACGGTCTGCGGCTGTTGCAGGAATAACACTGTATTGAGCTCCAGTTTCAATAAGGAATGCATAGCCTGAAAGTGGATCATGCAAGGTGAACGTTGGACCAGGTGGTGCAGTAGTTTGTGAATCATTAAATTTTTGTGGAGGAAGGTTAGTATTGCTGTGGGAAGGAGTTTGTGTTGTATTTGAAGGATTAGTTGTAGGTATTAAATTAGTTGTGGTTGAATAAGTAGGTTGCAATTCTTTAACTTTACTTGCATACGTATGTGTTGGTTTTACAGTGTTAAATGAGGTAGTTGAGTGCGTAGTAATAGGTTGTTGATTATTTGTGGTAAAGGTTGGGTTGGTTGAGCTAGAGTAATACTTAGTTAAAATTGAGGTAGAATTAGATGGAGTAGTGGTAGGGTTAGTTGAAGAAAGGATAGGTTGAGAGGCTGTAGCGTCAGACGCCTGTGACACCAGCCTAGTTAGTTTAAAGGAGGATTAGGAGTCCATGGACAAGGTGTGAGACAGCGCGTTGCACGATCTTTAAACTTTTCATGATACCAGCAAGGGGGGGTATGAACAGTAGACTGAGGTAAGGAAATAGGTTGAGAATGAGGCTGAGTAGTGGGGATTGAGGATGAGGTAAGGCTAATAGATTTGAATTAGGAGCAACCAACTGACCTGTTTGCGGTGGCTGTGGTTGTAGTAGAACGAGGCGTTGTCCAGGTTCATATTGGGAGGCTCTATTTGGACCAGAGGGTCGTCCTCGTCTTGAAGAACTTCTCTCTCGTTCCCTGTTGTTAGCTAGCTCTATTCGGAGAGCTTTAAATTCTTCTTTAATTGTTTGTAGAATTTCGTTGGATACTTTAAGACATTGTGCGGCCAGACTCTGAGTGTCGTCCTGCGTGGCACAGATTTGGGGGTGATGGGTGTGGTTATCTACTTGGCCAAGGTGGATTTCAATCATCATCTTATCAGCTGTTTTGGCCATAGTGAGGAGGTCTGTATCTTCTGGCATACAACGGAGCATTGGTCGTAGGGCAGTGGGGAGACCATTGAGGAAGCGGCGTCGCATTAAGGGTGAGTTTTTATCGTCTTCATTGGTCTGTCCAGCCAGGTCTTGCAGATGCCTCAGGAAGGCTGTTGGCGTTTGATCCCCAAGAACTTGGTCCTTGAGTAGAGCATTGAGTCGCTCTTCTTCTGATTGGCCGAGTCTCCTGACTAACTCGCTGAGGAGGCTCTCAAAAGCTTGGTCAGACGGAGGCAATAGAGTCACATCCCGCACTACTTTGTATACTAGTGTAGGCAGGAGGTTCTTTGTGATAAGGAACTTGGTTCGTGGGTCCGTAATTCCTTTTATCGCGAAATAATCCCGCAGTTGACTCACAAAGATTCCAGGCTCTTCAGCGGTGAATTGTGGAGTGGTAGGCTGATACATTGTTAGAAGGTCTGTTATAGGTGGTGAATTTGGAGTACCACCGTTGGATGATCCTAGGTTGTTGTTGTGTGGGTCATTGTGGCTATTATTTTGTTACAAGGTACTAAAAAAATTTAAAATGTGTCAAAAACTGACAAGATTTCAACAAATGTTGTTGAATGTAAATAATGGCTTCAGGTAAGCTTGGTTGAGTATGAGACTCAATTGGAGTTATGAATGTCAATAACAAAAAGTTACGTAAAAAATTTTTTTTTATGATGCAGCCCAATATTAGCAGAAAAATAGTCTGCGTATAGGCTGTTTGCAAAATATAAGTAAATTTGCACAAAAAAACTTTAGAAAACGCTGATTTTATAAAAAGGCAAAATAAAAGGAATATATTTTGCAATAGAATACACTTCCAGTACAGGTGAGTGCTTAGTACTAGTGAATTTAATAAAATTATAGATGCAGACTGAATATATTGACAAAAATTGAGGAAAAACTTTTAGAAATTTTTTTTGTGCATAAATTATGGTGTTTGGTCACTCCGGGAGGGTCACCAATTGTAAGTGTCGGTTTTTATTATAGACCTTTACAAGTTTACGTAGATAATTAACTAAATGCCAGGGTCACCAGCGCCCAAATACTAGATTGGCATCCAGCACTGCGGTGCAAAAATTAATTTTAATAAAAAAGGGGAGGACTGATTATAAAATCATCAATATGAATTTTGTATTTTATTGACAACAATTAATAAACTATATGCAACAATTATTTATAAATGCAAAGGGGATTTTTACCCGTAACAACTTTGACATATAAATGCGGAATTAAGTAATGGCACCGTTTAGCTAATATATAACATTCTGCAACTAATACTGATAAACAAGTAATGGAACTGATATTAATATACAAATAATGTTAAACAACTAATAATAATAAACTAATAATAACCCTAATAATAGCCACAATGACAACCTTGTCTGCAAAGAGACAGACAAGAATACTGTAAGTGATATTTCAGATAAAAAGAATAATAAAAATGGCAAAAAAATTAATAATTAATATACATATGCTATATAGGCCCAGTAACCTGTGGATGATAAATTACAGTTGATTCTCATTACGGGATTGTGTTAAGTTGAATGGGAAAACTAAGGAAGTATGTAGGCCACCTGCTAAGAAAATACATGAAACATAATAGGCTTATATTATAAAGTAAAATATACTAAGAAAATTAATAGGCAGGCCTATGCCTCTTCAATATAATAGAGCTGAGGTTAATCTAAAACAAAGGCTACGGTAGGCCTCAGCTAGGCTAGAGTTACAATTTGGCTTTTGTAGGCCACCTGCTAAGAAAATACATGAAACATAATAGGCTTATATTATAAAGTAAAATATACTAAGAAAATTAATAGGCAGGCCTATGCCTCTTCAATATAATAGAGCTGAGGTTAATCTAAAACAAAGGCTACGGTAGGCCTCAGCTAGGCTAGAGTTACAATTTGGCTTTTGCCTAGATAGACCTAACTTAGCCTAAGGTAATTTATTGTATGAATTGTACAGTAATATTTATAGTATGAATCTTACAGTACTAATCACAAACACTATAAGGCTTGTTAATCTCTGCAGTATGCGGTATTGCATACAGATATGCAATAGTAAAGAATATAAACATTATAAATAGGAACTTACCACGAAGAACCTTTGCTTGCTGGCGCCGTGTTTTCAAATAAATAAAATGTGTGAACGGCGTCCTTTGTGTTGTTGTACATAAGCTTGTTTTTACTATACAATTTTACCAACAAGCCAAAATAATCCTTAAAACCAATTCATGTCTAGTCACACCACACTGAATGCTTAAGAATTAAATTTGATCACTGGACATGTTTAACTTGTATTTATTTATTTATTTAGATTTAAATATTTCACTCATGCCAATTTGTGGCAGTTTTCACTAATAAAAAATAATCTTGTGGTGCAAGGCACTAAAAGTACTGCCCCCCAAAAACATGGTTGTCAGGGGTAAAAAAAAAAACACTTAAATGTCAAAGCGCACTGGCTTACGAATGACTCTTCCAGAACGAGTCATTGTTTGCTTTTGGACGGCAATATCCTGCAGCACTGGTTCTGAAGGCATGGATGGTGCTACAGGTGCAGTAGGGACATTGGGGGAAGGGGATTCTTGGTGCCTGTGCAATGGGGCCACTGGCTGGTTCAAAGACAGTTGGTTGCGATAATGAAGGAGAATTGGAAGAGGGATGATAGATTGTTGTACCCTCGGATGAGGTGGTGGTACATAGGATTTAGGAAGGGTAGATTGCTGTACCTGTATATGAGATGAAGGTACAGAAGATTGAGGGGGGATAGGTTGCTGTACCTGTATTTGAGGTGGAGGTACAGAAGATTGAGGGAGGATAGGATCTTTTGTTGGAGAAAAATCAAGGTATGCTGGTTTCAAGCGGTCCACAGAAACGGTTTCACGCTTGCCCACCTTGTCAATGATGAAAGTTTTGGGTCTACGGTCTAGCACAAGGAAGGGACCATCATAGGGACAGTGAAGAGGGTAGCGGTGAGCATCATGTCTCAAGAAAACATGTGTGCAAGTTTGTAAATCAGGGGAAACGAAGGTAGTTTGTGAAGTGGAAGTTCTAGGTGCTGTGGGACGAATTTGCTTCATAACAGAGCGTAATGTCTTGACATACGAAGCAGGATCACATGTGGGGTTAATGGGTGTAGGTGTGAAAAATTCTCCGGGTAACCGGAGTGTGGTACCGTAAACTAATTCTGCTGCAGAGCATGCAAGATCAGTCTTCAGAGCAGTACGAATTCCGAGTAGGATTAGGGGTAGCCTGTCCACCCATGTAGTAGATGGATCAGTGGCTCGCAAGGAACTTTTAAGTTGACGATGGAAGCGTTCTACCACCCCATTGGATTGCGGGTGATAGCTTGTTGTTCTGATGCGCTCAGTCCAAGAAGGAGCATGAGTTCCTTCCATAAGGCCGATTCAAACTGGGCACCTCTGTCTGTGCAAATGGTTGCAGGTATTCCAAAACGGGAAACCCAACATGAAACAAAGGCATGAGCTACTGCAGAAGCAGTACAAGAAGTCAAAGGAACAGCTTCTGGCCATCTTGTGAACCTATCAATGACAGTGAGAAGATAGGTATAACCTCGAGAAGAATAGAGGGGTCCAACTATGTCTAGATGTATGGCCTCAAAACGAGCCTTTGGCAAAGGAAAGATACCAATTTCTGACTTTGTGTGTCGGTGAACTTTGGCACGCTGACATTGAAGGCAAGATCGAGTCCAATTGCGGATATCTTTGTTCATACTTGGCCATACAAACCTAGCTGCAATTATTTTTTGGGTGGCCTTAATTCCGGGTGAGAAAGGGAATGGAGTTTAGCAAAAACAGCTCTTCGCAGCCCTTGTGGGACCAACGGTCGAATATGCTCAGTCGAGACGTCACACAAAATTTGTAAGTCTGACTTGGGTTCAACTGGTAAAGAGCGGACTTGCAACGAAGTGGGTGAATTAATAAGAGCTTGGAGGTCTGTATCCGTGGACTGAGCCTTAGCCATCTCTGAAAGGTTGATGTGAGAGTGTCCAGGGTCAGAAATTGCTGAGATGCGAGACAGCGCATCCGGCACAACATTCAAAGAACCTGAAATGTGTCGAATGTCTGAAGTAAATTGAAGAATAAAATCAAGGTATCTTCTCTCAGTAGGAGCATGAGAGTCTGATTGAGAATGGAGAGCAAATATTAACGGACGATGATCCGTAAAAATGCTAAAGTCACGTCCTTCCAGGAATGATCTGAAATGACGGATGGAGAGGTATATCGCCAGCAACTCTCGACCGAAAGTGCTGTACCTCATTTGTGAAGGTGAGAGCTTGCGTGAAAAGAATGCGAGAGGTTCCCAAACGCCTGAAACAAGCTGCTGGAGCACTCCTAACACGGCAACGTCAGAGGCATCAGTGGCTAAGTTCAGAGGAGCGTCTGGTTGAGGGTGAACAAGGCATGTAGCTTGTGCTATAGCCTCTTTTGCTTGTGAAAAAGCATTGGTAGCTTCGGGGTTCCACAAAACTACAGTGGATCTGCCCCTTTTTGATTGGCGAAGAAGAGAGGTTATGGGTGCAAGAATGTTTGCACACTGAGGAATGAAGCGATGGTAGAAGTTTACCATCCCTAAGAAGCGGCGAAGTTGCTTTTGAGTTTGCGGTTGTGGGAAAGACCTTATCACAGATACTTTATTTTCGAGAGGAGAGATGCCCTTCGAAGTAACCTTGTGTCCTAAGAAGGTGAGTTCATCTACAGCAAAGACACATTTTTCAGGGTTTAGCAATACACCATATTCTGCCAACCGAGAAAAAACTAAGCGTAAATGTTGAATATGTTCTGAGGGAGAAGAACTTGCGATGAGAATGTCATCGACATATGTGAAAGTGAAGGAGAGACCTCTCAACACTTCATCAGTGAAGCGTTGAAAAGTTTGGGCCGCATTACGCAGTCCGTATGGCATTTTTGTCATTTCAAATAACCCAAAAGGGGTTGTTATAGCAGTTTTATGTATGTCTTCAGGGTGTACAGGAATTTGATGAAAGGCTCGCACCAAGTCAAGGCGTGAAAATACTGTGGTGCCATGGAGAGCAGAAGTAAAATCGTGTAAGTGAGGAAGGGGATAGCGATCTGGAATCGTGTTGTCATTCAAAGCACGATAATCTCCACATGGACGCCAGTCTCCAGGTGTAGGTTTTGGGACCATGTGTAAAGCAGAGGCATACGGGCTACTTGAAGGCCGTATAATACCGAGTTCGAGCATGTGTTCAAACTCTCGTCTCACAATTGCAAGACGATCTGGAGCTAAGCGACGTGGGCGGGTGAAAACAGGTGAGCCTACCGTATCAATACGGTGGACAACAGAGTGTTTAATAGGGGTATCCTTAGAACAGGGTTGAGTAAGGGAAGAAAATTCATTTAGGAGCTGCTCTATAGCAGGTGAGCACTGTGGCAGAGAACTTGCCAATAATGAAGAGGGGTGCGCGGTAGGAGAACCAATTACTGAAAGATGTGTGGCATTATCAATTAATTGTGCTCTACGAACATCAACTAATAAATCATTAGCAGAAAGAAAATCAGACCTAACATTGGGGTATATACATCCGCGACAAGAAATATCCAGCGGAAAACACGTCTAAGTCCAAGAGAAACTGAAATAGAACGACGTCCATAAGTGTGAATAGATGAAGAATTAGCTGCACGTAAAATGAAAGGAGAAGGTCCGTTTGCACGGTCTGCGGCTGTTGCAGGAATAACACTGTATTGAGCTCCAGTTTCAATAAGGAATGCATAGCCTGAAAGTGGATCATGCAAGGTGAACGTTGGACCAGGTGGTGCAGTAGTTTGTGAATCATTAAATTTTTGTGGAGGAAGGTTAGTATTGCTGTGGGAAGGAGTTTGTGTTGTATTTGAAGGATTAGTTGTAGGTATTAAATTAGTTGTGGTTGAATAAGTAGGTTGCAATTCTTTAACTTTACTTGCATACGTATGTGTTGGTTTTACAGTGTTAAATGAGGTAGTTGAGTGCGTAGTAATAGGTTGTTGATTATTTGTGGTAAAGGTTGGGTTGGTTGAGCTAGAGTAATACTTAGTTAAAATTGAGGTAGAATTAGATGGAGTAGTGGTAGGGTTAGTTGAAGAAAGGATAGGTTGAGAGGCTGTAGCGTCAGACGCCTGTGACACCAGCCTAGTTAGTTTAAAGGAGGATTAGGAGTCCATGGACAAGGTGTGAGACAGCGCGTTGCACGATCTTTAAACTTTTCATGATACCAGCAAGGGGGGGTATGAACAGTAGACTGAGGTAAGGAAATAGGTTGAGAATGAGGCTGAGTAGTGGGGATTGAGGATGAGGTAAGGCTAATAGATTTGAATTAGGAGCAACCAACTGACCTGTTTGCGGTGGCTGTGGTTGTAGTAGAACGAGGCGTTGTCCAGGTTCATATTGGGAGGCTCTATTTGGACCAGAGGGTCGTCCTCGTCTTGAAGAACTTCTCTCTCGTTCCCTGTTGTTAGCTAGCTCTATTCGGAGAGCTTTAAATTCTTCTTTAATTGTTTGTAGAATTTCGTTGGATACTTTAAGACATTGTGCGGCCAGACTCTGAGTGTCGTCCTGCGTGGCACAGATTTGGGGGTGATGGGTGTGGTTATCTACTTGGCCAAGGTGGATTTCAATCATCATCTTATCAGCTGTTTTGGCCATAGTGAGGAGGTCTGTATCTTCTGGCATACAACGGAGCATTGGTCGTAGGGCAGTGGGGAGACCATTGAGGAAGCGGCGTCGCATTAAGGGTGAGTTTTTATCGTCTTCATTGGTCTGTCCAGCCAGGTCTTGCAGATGCCTCAGGAAGGCTGTTGGCGTTTGATCCCCAAGAACTTGGTCCTTGAGTAGAGCATTGAGTCGCTCTTCTTCTGATTGGCCGAGTCTCCTGACTAACTCGCTGAGGAGGCTCTCAAAAGCTTGGTCAGACGGAGGCAATAGAGTCACATCCCGCACTACTTTGTATACTAGTGTAGGCAGGAGGTTCTTTGTGATAAGGAACTTGGTTCGTGGGTCCGTAATTCCTTTTATCGCGAAATAATCCCGCAGTTGACTCACAAAGATTCCAGGCTCTTCAGCGGTGAATTGTGGAGTGGTAGGCTGATACATTGTTAGAAGGTCTGTTATAGGTGGTGAATTTGGAGTACCACCGTTGGATGATCCTAGGTTGTTGTTGTTGTGGGTCATTGTGGCTATTATTTTGTTACAAGGTACTAAAAAATTTAAAATGTGTCAAAAACTGACAAGATTTCAACAAATGTTGTTGAATGTAAATAATGGCTTCAGGTAAGCTTGGTTGAGTATGAGACTCAATTGGAGTTATGAATGTCAATAACAAAAAGTTACGTAAAAAAATTTTTTTTTTATGATGCAGCCCAATATTAGCAGAAAAATAGTCTGCGTATAGGCTGTTTGCAAAATATAAGTAAATTTGCACAAAAAAACTTTAGAAAACGCTGATTTTATAAAAAGGCAAAATAAAAGGAATATATTTTGCAATAGAATACACTTCCAGTACAGGTGAGTGCTTAGTACTAGTGAATTTAATAAAATTATAGATGCAGACTGAATATATTGACAAAATTGAGGAAAAACTTTTAGAAATTTTTTTTGTGCATAAATTACGGTGTTTGGTCACTCCGGGAGGGTCACCAATTGTAAGTGTCGGTTTTATTATTATAGACCTTTACAAGTTTACGTAGATAATTAACTAAATGCCAGGGTCACCAGCGCCCAAATACTAGATTGGCATCCAGCACTGCGGTGCAAAAATTAATTTTAATAAAAAAGGGGAGGACTGATTATAAAATCATCAATATGAATTTTGTATTTTATTGACAACAATTAATAAACTATATGCAACAATTATTTATAAATGCAAAGGGGATTTTTACCCGTAACAACTTTGATATAAATGCGGAATTAAGTAATGGCACCGTTTAGCTAATATATAACAGTCTGCAACTAATACTGATAAACAAGTAATGGAACTGATATTAATATACAAATAATGTTAAACAACTAATAATAATAAACTAATAATAACCCTAATAATAGCCACAATGACAACCTTGTCTGCAAAGAGACAGACAAGAATACTGTAAGTGATATTTCAGATAAAAAGAATAATAAAAATGGCAAAAAAATTAATAATTAATATACATATGCTATATAGGCCCAGTAACCTGTGGATGATAAATTACAGTTGATTCTCATTACGGGATTGTGTTAAGTTGAATGGGAAAACTAAGGAAGTATGTAGGCCACCTGCTAAGAAAATACATGAAACATAATAGGCTTATATTATAAAGTAAATATACTAAGAAAATTAATAGGCAGGCCTATGCCTCTTCAATATAATAGAGCTGAGGTTAATCTAAAACAAAGGCTACGGTAGGCCTCAGCTAGGCTAGAGTTACAATTTGGCTTTTGCCTAGATAGACCTAACTTAGCCTAAGGTAATTTATTGTATGAATTGTACAGTAATATTTATAGTATGAATCTTACAGTACTAATCACAAACACTATAAGGCTTGTTAATCTCTGCAGTATGCGGTATTGCATACAGATATGCAATAGTAAAGAATATAAACATTATAAATAGGAACTTACCACGAAGAACCTTTGCTTGCTGGCGCCGTGTTTTCAAATAAATAAAATGTGTGAACGGCGTCCTTTGTGTTGTTTGTTGTTGTACATAAGCTTGTTTTTACTATACAATTTTACCAACAAGCCAAAATAATCCTTAAAACCAATTCATGTCTAGTCACACCACACTGAATGCTTAAGAATTAAATTTGATCACTGGACATGTTTAACTTGTATTTATTTATTTATTTAGATTTAAATATTTCACTCATGCCAATTTGTGGCAGTTTTCACTAATAAAAAATAATCTTGTGGTGCAAGGCACTAAAAGTACTGCCCCCAAAAACATGGTTGTCAGGGGTAAAAAA
>JAJOZX010005953.1:0-57500 GCA_023014485.1 Bathynomus jamesi
TAACGTTGAAAATTGAGGTGCACCTCATTATTCAACGTTACACCAGCCAAACTCTTTCAATTAAAGCTTAAAATTTATGCAATTCCCCGCCCAAGCTTCTCCCTAACAGAGGTTCCCTTTAAACCCTTCATCCTCCGTCCCCGAAGCAATAAAAGGTCGAAGAGCGTCTTTGCTTTGACTTTGCCTCAATTCGACGCAGGCTGATGATTATTTTGTGATTACCTTATTTGTGACATTACGTTCTATTGTGTACGAAGTCCCTATTGCAGTAATTCTCATTTTGTAACGCTTTATACTTCGTATATAATCTTATATTTAAGACTTAAACGCATCTCACTATATTCAACTTAAATTTTAATTATGAATAACCCCAACATTTAGAATAAAAAAAAAAAGCTTTTCATTTCTATTAAATTCAGACTTCAATCTTAATTTCTTTAAAATTGGCACCAATTTCACTCCACCAATTTGATTATACAATTAAAACAAAAAAGGGAATAAAGTCCTTTCGCGCAACTATTGATCATATTTCAAATTACATCAGACGTTCTAGGCACACAGCCTTGGTGATGCGAAGGTTGTGACGCGGAGAACGAGTGTTGGCGCTAATGCGAATCAATTAATTATTATATTATAAATATTGTGGTGTCAAAAAACTACATTTCATCGAGAGATTTCCACGAGTTCAATTCTACAACGTTGATTGGGACCGCTGACGGATTCAAACTAAAAGTGACCAACTGAGTTCGTGCGTGGCAAACCCGCACGACACGTGCGACGGTGGATCTGTTAAATACGTATACATTTTGTACATGTATATTGCCTAGTGGTTAAAGACGCTGGGTTGCTGATCGGGAAGTCGTGAGATCGAGTCTGGGCGAAGACTACAATTTCAGGCTTCCTTGGTGGGTTGTGGTTTGGATTTACGTTAAGTTGTAGGTCTAACGTTGGGGTGGGGGTGGGTGGGGGGCAAAAAGCTTTACTTTCATCTGAATTTGGACTAACCAGGTTAATTTTAGCTCGCCACTTTTGATAAACCTCTATCTAATCAAGCGCGCAAAGTTCAGGAAAAACGTTCGCCTAAAAATTCTAAAAAGCTTAAAAAATTAATTTGTAATATTCCGTTCTTTATTGGATATTTTATTTTTTTCAGTGTAACAATTTCAAAAACAAAATCCATTCATTACTAATTAGTGATTTCTTATGCTTTTTAGAAGTTTCAGGTTTCTAGGCTATTTTTTCTGAAGCTATTTAGAAAGCAATAAAAGTATACCCAAAAATTATGACAATCTATGTATTCAACGTAATTGTTTCAAGAGTCCTCGATAATTGAAAAAAAATGTAAACTATTAATGTATGTGAGAAAAAACAAACTCTTATCCCGTTGCTGCCGCAAACAAACTGTGTAAATGTTTTTTTCAGAAGTTGTCATACACAAATACTGTAGTTGAATTATACAGTTTTCTTTTTCTTCCGTGTATATGGTACATCAAAGGACCTACATACATTTTAGCGAGAGAAAATTCCGTCTGCACAAAAATTACCTAGCTTAACCTTTTAAAAGCTTGTCTACAGAATGTTTGTCAACAAAATAGAGTTAGTCCGATACAAAATACGTTACCGTACTAGACGCAGTACTTTCAAGCATTATATATATATATATATATATATATATATATATATATATATATATATATATATATATATATATTATATAATTTATATATATATATATACAGGGTGTCCGAGAATTATCTGTACAATTTTTGGCTGTTATTAAAAGTGAACCATGAAGTGTAGAAATTCCAGTGTTGTCCCATTTTACAGAGAATCTCATTAAGTTTTTTCTGATACCAAGTTTTGACAAGTTTTTTAGAAATTCCAGTGTGTCCGAACATTATCTGTACAATTCATCTTTTAATAAAATTCTTGATAACACGTAAAATCTTAAACAAGATTATTTAGAATCTGTATTTTCAAAAGTGTCTTTTATTAAAGTAACGTTGTTACAAACATTCGATATGTGCACCATTAGTGATTCGCAAAACATCCAATCGATACTCCAAATGCTGCCATGTACGCTGCAGCATATCCACATCAATTCGCTCAATACCAGCTGTGATTCTTGCTTTTAAATCATCAATGTCTGTCACCCGCGTACATTTTAAAACTTGTCAAAACGTGGTATCAGAAAAAACTTAATGAGATTCTCTGTAAAATGGGACAACACTGGAATTTCTACACTTCATGGTTCACTTTTAATAACAGCCAAAAATTGTACAGATAATTCTCGGACACCCTGTATATATATATATTATATATATATATATATATATATATATATATATATATATATATTTTGTTTGGGGCGTTTACCGCCACTTCCCGCTATAGGTAGCGGATATCATGGCAGGCGGAATACGAGAAAGAGAAACGGAGACGGAGAAAAGGCACTAGAAAAGGGAGAACAGCGGACTACAGGTGAGAAGTCACCTAAAGCTCAGATAGGATGCGAGATTGGGAGAGGAAGAGGAAAAGACGGTCAAGCGAGAAGAGAGGGCTCTCAGCGAGCATAAGGCGTAAACGTTTCGGGGAGGGGGAAATCAGAAAGGAACGGGAAGCGCGACGACGTACTGACGACAGGTGGGGCATTCCACAAGGATGTGAGAGACGGTGAGGGGCGACTGGCAGGAGGCGCAACGAGGAGCCTCCTGCCGGAACATAAGATAGCCGTGCGTGAGGCGCGTATGGCCGATGCGAAGCCGCGCAAGGACGACCTCTTTGTGTCTGGAGCGGTGGAAAGAGGACAACCCAATATGACAGACGGGGGCGGATGGACCAGAGTTTATTTCCGGTGGCATCGTCCCAGGACTGTTGCCACATGCGGTCGTAAAAGGAACGAAAGACCTGACATAGTCTGAGAAGGGAGCGGGCGGGGGAGGGAGGCAGCGAGGCGGCGGACCGGGCTATGCGGTCCGCCGCCTCATTACCGGAAACACCAACATGGGCGGGAACCCAGCAGAAGGTGACCCGGATCCGGTGAACGGTGTGCAGGACATGGTACTCCTGTTGAATAAGGCGTACGAGGGGGTCCGGGGAATCATAGCGCTCGAGCGCCTGAAGGGCGCTCAGCGAGTCAGAAAAAATGGTACAGGAGGACCGCGAACAACCCGATGCCAGACGGAGGGCTTCCAGAAGGGCAAAGAGCTCCGCGGAAAAGATGGAGGCCTGAACCGGCAGGGGGATACCCCGGGAGGTAGGTGACAATGACGGAGAGAAGACGGCGGCCGCGACACCTGCAGGGGAGCGCGAGCCGTCGGTGTAGACGGGAACGTCGTCCGAATGGACGGGAAGATGGGCCAGAAAAGAAGACCGGAGGACGGCAGGAAGAGACTCCTTACGCAGGCCACGGAGCGCCTGGCAACGGCAGATAGGGGTGGTCCGCCAGGGGGGCGACAGATCGAAGGAGAACGGCAGAATAGAGGGTGGGGGGATCCCCAGGGACGAGAAAATCTCGGCCAGAGAGGCAGCGAAATGCCACGTGTCAGGCCGGGGTAGCGCCTGGGAGATCGCGGAGAAGAGTAGGGACATCGGAAGGCGGCAGATGCGAAGGTAACACTTCGCCATGAGAAGGCCCCGGCGAAGGGACAGGGGGGGGTGTCCACGTCCACCTGAAGACTAGCGACAGGGGACGAGCGGAAGGCACCCGACGCCAGGCGAAGGCCACGGTGGAGAAGAGGATCCAGCATACGGAGTGCCGGAGAGGAGGCGGAGCTGTAGACCACACAGCCGTAGTCGACACGGGATTGCACCAGGGAGGTGTACAAGGCGCAGCAGAGTACGCCTGTCCGCCCCCAGGTCGTGTGGGACAGATGACCCAAAAGGGAGAGGGTGCGGCGAGATGTTTGCCGCAACCGCATAAGGTGTGGAACCCAACCGAAAAATCCGTCGAGGGTCATACCCAGGAATCTACGGATGGGACGAGGGGAAGAGGAGTGCCGGCAAGGGTAAGGGCGAAGGTATGCGACAGACGGAGGCGCCGAGGACGGAAAACATACTGGAAGACTTAGAGGGTGAGAAAGCATAGCCAACCGAGGACGCCCAGCGAACCACCGCGTTGATGGCTAGCTGAGCCGACGTTCAGCCAAAGACGGGAGGCGGCCAGAGCAATAGATAGCCAGGTCATCGGCATAGAGGGAGCTACGAACGGATGTAGGCAGGACCGTAGCGACTGTGTTCATCACGAGTGAGAAACACAAGACGCTAAGGACACTACCCTGAGGGACACCCTCCTCCAACGGAAAGCGGTCAGAGAGGGCAGAACCGATGCGGACGCGGAAAGAACGGGCGGACAAGAAGTTATAAATAAAGGAAGGGAGAAAGCCTACGAAACCCAGGGAGCGTAAGCAGTCGAAGACCGCGCTCCGCCGGGTAGTATCGTAGGCCTTCTGGAGGTCGAAAAAGACGGCGAGTACAAATTGACGCCGGGAGAAAGCCTCCTGCACGTCATGGCTAAGGAGAAGGAGGGGGTCGGTGGTAGACCGGAAGCGCCGGAAACCAGCTTGGGTAGCAGGGTACTGGTCACTCGCCTCCAAGGTAAAGGACAGCCGCGAGGCGACCATCGCCTCCATCACCTTGCAGGCACAGCATGTTAGGGAAATGGGCGATAGTTCGACGGGAGTGAGGGGTCTTTATCGGGCTTCGGGATGGGACGACGATGGACTCACGCCATCGGTCCGGAAATGAACCCTCCAACCAAATCCGGTTATAGAGGTCCAGTAGAAAGCTGAGAGCAGAGGGGTGGAGATGCCGTAACAAGTCATAGGGGATATTATCGGGGCCGGGGGCGGAGGAGCGTCGGGGGCGGAGGGCCTCCCGAAGCTCTGTCATGTGGAAGAGGTGATTATAGGGTCATCCCTATGAGGTGGAAATTCCGGTGGGTCGCGGCGGGAATCGGAACTGGAGATGGCTGCAAAGTGCGCCGCGAGTGCGTTCGCGACGGCCCGGATCGGACACGAACTCGTCGTCCCCGACCCGAAGCACCGGGGGTCGAGGGGGGACCGGGTCCCCTCAAAGCTACGCACCTTGCGCCAAACAGTCGAGGGGGCAGTCGAGGAGGAGATCCCGGACACGTAACTCCGCAGGAGGTACGCCGGGCCAGTTTCAGGACCCGACGGGCCACTGCCTTCAGGCGCTGAAATTCTATCTTGTGCTCCAGCTGGCGGGTCCGGTAGAAGCGGCGGCCGGCACGGCGCCGCTCCTGAACGGCATGGAGCACTCTGGGGTCCACCATGGGACGCTTCGCGGCCTGGGGAGCCAGAGGTACGGGGGATGCAACTGGCGGCAGCCGAGAGGATCTTACTCTCTAGGAAGGCGAGGGCCTCATTGACGGAGGGAAAGGCAGGAATTGATGGCGAGATCGCCGTGCCCCTCGCGTATGAGGCCCAGTCTGCTCGGGCGAACAGCCAGCGCGGCGGACAGAGGTGGGGGGAGGAGACGGGTCGGGGTAAGACACACTGGGAAATGGTCACTGCCGGAAGAATCCGGCAGGACCTCCCAGGTGAACTCCGTCACGATTTCGAGGAAACCAGGGAAAGGTCGATACAGGTGAAACTGTCGTGGGCCGAGTGAAGGCAGGTTGGGGAGCCATCGTTCAGAAAGGTGAACTCGAGCTCGTCCATAAGGGAGAGAAGGGTCCCGGAGAGAAAGGTGGAGCAAACGTCCCCCCAGGCCGGGTCCCGACTGTTGAAGTCCCCGAGAATCAGAAAAGGGCGGGGAAGCTGAAGAATTAGGTCACGGAGAGAATCGGGTGGAGGGCGTACGTTAGGGGAGAGGTAAAGAGAGCAGACCGTGAGCTGGCGCCCCAAGGAAAGGCGCACGGCCACAGCTTGCAGGACTGTACGGAGCGGGAGGGGGCGGAAAGGGACGGAGCGGTGCACGAAGACCGCGGCGCCCCCCCTCCCCGCCCCATCGAGAGGCGGGGAAGGGAGCCCGCAGTAACCGGACACTCGAGGGAGGGAACGGGATCCCAGAATCGTCTCCTGAAGGCAGAAACACGCCGGACACCTGGAAGCCAGGAGAGAGGAGAGACTCTCGAGGCCTACCAGGAGCCCGCGGATGTTCCACTGCAGGAGCGAGGTATAGGGAGGGGTAGGAAGGTCAGCGTAAAGGATGGTTATGGGGTGGGTGGGCCGATCGGGCGGCCCGAGATTAAAGAGGGAATCGGAAAGCCCCGGAGTTCAGCGAGGGACGCCGAACGAGGGCGAAGGCGAGGGTCACCCCGACGAGGGGCGATGTGGAACCAGACGCCGGCAAGTCCTCCAGAAGAGGAGTCTCCCGGACGTCCGGGGGAGAGCGATGCAGAGAAGGGGATGTGAGAGGTATCCAGAATGCCCCTCCCTTCACCGGAGGTGCGGGGGAGGCAGGACTACGAGGGGGAGTGGAAAATAATACCTCACCCAGAGGCATTGGCAGGTCGAGGAGAGAGATGGGCGGGTCAATCGCGGGGGCGTGCACGTCCCACCCACGCCGACCAGGCGGGCGAGTTCCCCCTCCAGTGGGTCCATCGACCGGGCCGGAGAGGGGTGTATCTCAGCCCCCACCACGAGGGCCGTCGGGACCCCAGGGGGGAGCGTGCATAACGGTTTGCGCAGTGGGGACGGTGAGGACACCGGGGCGGTAGGGCGAAGGGGGCGTTTGTGTTTGGGAGAGGAAGGTGATGCGGGGCTTATGGCTTCGAACCTTTCGGGGTCACCACTGGCGCGGCGCTTGCGGCCCCTACCCCTCCGTCGTGCGGCCCGCATGGGTGACGGCGGGTCACGATCCGGAATGGGGGTGGCCGAAGGCGCCGGTGGAGAGGGCGTAGAAGGGGCAGGGGTGGTTGCCGACGAAGCATCGGCGTTCGCGGAGGGGGCACGTGGGGACGCGCTGGTAGTACGGGGAGCCGCGGTAGGAGTCCGCTGGGCGGCAGAGGATGGACTGGGAGTAGCGGACACGGTGGGTGGAGGCGCGTTGGGAACCGCAGGTGAGGACGGGGTCCGGGAACGGAGAGCCTCGGCGTACGAGGAACCACGCCGGGGCTCGCAGCCACGCAACCGGTCCCGCGCCTCCCGAGCGCTGAGAAACTCTGATGAACAGAGGGCCCGAACCTCCCTTTCAAAGAGGAAGGACGGGCAAGAGCGGGATGAAGCAGGGTGTGGTCCATGGCAGTTGGTGCAGGAAGGCGGAGCAGTACAGGGCAAAGGGTGGGGAGGGCCGCCGCAGCGGACACACAACGGGGCCGGCTGACGGCAGGAGCTGCTCACGTGGCCAAACCTATTGCACTGAAAACAGCGCGTAGGATCTGGCACGTATGGTCGTACTGAGAATTCGCACGCTCGTCTCTCACAAAAGCCCCAGAATACCGAAACGGGGGGCACCAGTGAGTCGAAAGTGAGGAGCAGGCGAGGAGAAGGGGCGGTTGGGGACCGCGATCTGTCGGGAAAGCGGTACACCCTCACAACACCCTGGGAGGCGAGGTCAATCTGGAGGTCTTCCACCGGGATGGGTAGAAGACGAGCAGCGTAAATTGTGCCCTGGCACTGATTGAGGCGGGGGTGGGGAGTCACCGTAATCCCGCAGCCAGGACATCGGGGATAGCGAGCAGAGAGGAGGTTTCGGCAGAGGAACGCGACCTTATCAAAATGGAGCCATCCCTCTGAGGCCGAAGGTCAAAACGCGCCGTCCCCGTCTTCCCATGGATCGCTCGAAAGAGGCGTTCGTGGTTAGTGGGGAGGGGCTTGGAGGAGGAGGGGCGGAGGACGAGGAACTTGTCCATCGTCCTAAGGCCGAGTGAAGCCGTCTGGCCAAACACCACCGGAACTTCGAGGGGGCGAGAAGACGAGAAAGGCGGACGGCGACGTCGGGTCCCACGTCCCCCAGGGGCCGAGGGGGCCGGGGGCGATGAGGCCCGACCGGAGTGGGAGGCGACCGGGGGCCGCGGGCCTCCCACCTGAGGGCGAAAAAGCAGGTGGGTCCCTATCGGGACGTGGAATATGGGGGGATCCAGGGGTCGGGGGGTCCACTGCAGGTCCATCCGCTACTGGCGGAGGTCGGGCAGCGGCGCCACGAGCCTGGGGAAGAGAGGGAGAGGAGGTGTCGGCAAGAAGAGCAGACGGGGTGGGCGAGGGCTGCCGACTGCCCTTACCAGACCCACGGTCCAAAGAGGTAGTCAGAGGGAGGTCAGATACACAAGCCGGGTCGTCAACGAGGTCCATTAGATTTGTAAGTGTTTCCATAGAAAATTTTTATTGTTGTTTCGCGCCCGGGGCCGCGGGAACCGATTACCCGGGCCCAAGGGGACCAAGCGCACGCCGGCGGGGGATGGGTGCCTCGTCCCATGTAGGTACCCCCGTTTCAAAAGGGGCCCTTGCAGCGTCGAAAGTTCTCCCCCGCGGCAGCAAAGACCAAGGCCCCCCAGGGTCCCAGGCCTGGGCACCCTACCAGCCAACTTAGTCCGGCCCCGGCCATGGGGGCGAGACCCCAGCGACCAGCCCCGGCAGCCCACGGGCGCGCGAAGTGAACAGAGAAAGCAGAAAAAACAGAGGGGGCAAGGAAGAGGGGAAAGAGGGGAAGACAGGAAAGAGGGGGCTGTAGGATAGCAGGGTATGCTAAAAGTCCACTTCGCAACCGGGCGGGGACCCGGCAGGGCCCCCAGCCGCGGCTGACCCCCCTCGCCACATGGAGGCAGGAGCCCGCGGGCGATCCACCCCAGAAAGACCGCCCGCGGAGGGGGATATATATATATATATATTATATATATAATATATATATATATATATATATATATATATATATAAAGGTTCGTTGAAGTTTGAAATACTCACTGATTTTGCAGCGTGACAACAAGTTGGTCGTGGTTCTTGAAGAGGCTTCCATGCGTGATGAGCACCATGGAAAGGTAAGCAACGCAAATTCCTCCCAGAAGAATGAGTTTGATGATGGAGAACATGAGCTGGTAGACGGCACAACTCACCATCACGAGAAGAACGCAGAAGGTGAAGTACTGAAACGGTTGTTGAGAAATTTACCTCAAACTCAGTTTTAGAAAACAATTACGTTTGGAGTTGTTTAATCACCACCTCAACATCTACCGAAATTCATATGACGGAGGAGACCTACAGAGTTACGTGGAATCCGAACTACTATCCCACCAAAGAAAATCGGGAGAAACACCTTTATCGCTCAAATCCGAGCAATGTCTCGAATCAATGCAAAACCTTCAGATTAACTGCTTGACACTACCAATTGTCTGCTCCTGGCGGGTTAAAAACAAATGAGTAACGTTCTCATAGACATCTTCAAGGCTTCTTAAAATGGAATCAAGAGGTAGAGCCCAGTAAAGCCTAAAGTTTAAGAGCCAAATAAGAGTGACTTGTTCACTGTATTGCTGTAACAGCAGAAATTACATTTATTAAATAATTTTGAATAATTCTTAAACTCCTTCGGTACAAAATAGTATGTACATAGTAAAAAATGGAAAATAAAGTTTTTAAAATTTAATACTTTTCGAAAACTTTTTACCACCGAAATATTTTGGGGTTTTAAACCCTGACTACCTTCAAATATTGACCCAGTACTTAATGAAATGTAAAAATTACCTTAAACTATTTAAATATTCCTCCTTTAAGTAAACACTAATGATTAAACGAGATGTTTTATAGCAATAAAAGTTAATTAATAATGGCTTATTATGTAACTAACATACTCGCTAATTTCAAACTTTATTCGAACTTATCAGAAACCTCCAAATAAGCACATCATCCAATGCCAAATTTAATTAATTAAAAATAAAGCTCCACAAATCTATGGATATACAAACTCTTATTTCATTATATCTTGTAATTTTTCATAAAGAATGGCAAATGCACAACATTTAATCTATTTTGAGACATCTGATTGATGGACTTAATTTTCCTTCGTTAAATGTATTTCATAATGTAACGTGAATAATTATTTTATGATTCAAATTAATTCAGCAAAATTTCTAAAATTAAATTAACCTACATATTCACAAAAGTTTTCAAGGAAGTTTAAACGTCTAGTCTCGTACATTAACATATTACAAGTGGGTCACAAAGTCTGGAATCAATGGAAAATATAGTTTATAATAATTAATTCAAAGAGTGAACGAATTTTTTCCCACTTTGTAGCCATTCTGTACTTTTACACAAAACGTTTGCCTCAGTTTCTAGTTGCCCAAGAAAATATAAATAAAATACATATGAAAGAGAAAAATCAAATGAGACAGAGAGACAGAGACAGAGACAGAGACCTGAATATACTCACATCTGGAAAATGACTGGTTGGATCGTCGTGACAGAAATTAATTTCGTCTCCGATGGAAAAATTAAACCTGTCTCGAAAATTTGGTACGATACGGTTTTCGGTTGATTCGGCCACTGTCTCGTTCTGGGGGAGGGAATTATTTTTGGTCTTGCTACTGTACGGAGTGTTATCGTAGTTAAAACTGTTGCTGTTGTAGGCGCCATTGTCGGCTTTAGAACGATGTAACACGGATGATGGAGAGAGAGAACCATTTCTTTGAAAGTATTCGCCATCATTAGGGTAAAGGCATTCTTGGTAACTGGTTAAGTCTACGAGGAACTGAAAAAAAGTAAATTCAATTGACTTCTATATTTCACCTATTTTAAATAGGAAAATTAACCTACAATTTTTCCTCAGCAAGAAAAAAAAATGTAGCGGTTTTATTAATGAAAGTCGCGTATTATAAATTTTAACACACACACACACACACACATATATATATATATATATTATATACTGTATATAATTGTGTGCGTGTGTGCATACAGGGTGGCGCAAAAGTCAGGGACCATAGGCACATTTTAATAATTTGTTTTAATATGCGTTTTCTTTTCAGATTTGTTGCAGAAATTGACAATAGGTGAACGGGTGGAGATAGTTTTAATGTGTGCGAGGCGTGGTAAAACACACCGATCAGTTGCTACTGCTTTTAATGACAAACACCCTGAGAGGCCGCCAGTTGTTCAGGTATCAGTTGGAAAACTGTTCACTCGCTTCAAAGAAACGGGAAGTGTTCTGATCGGCCGCATAGTGGCCGGCCAAAACGTTCAACCGATGCAACAGCAACATCACTAACGGTACTCAATCACCTCGAAAACAGCCCACGTAAGTCCTTAAGAAAGTTATCCCAGGAAACGGGTGTCTCCAGAAGATCCATTCAACGAATTCTTACAACAAATCGTTTCCACCCCTACAAAGTTCAACTTGTTCAGGAACTGCACAGTGACGACACAGACCGTCGTGTAGAGTTCTGCCAGTGGTTTCTACAACATCGACAGCTTCAACGAAGGATCATGTTCAGCAACGAAGCGGTTTTGCACCCCAGCGGTCGTGTCAATAGGCATAATGCACGCTATTGGGCCAATGAGAAACCCCCACTGGATGGAGGAAGGACATGCGCAATTCGATCCACGAATTATGGTGTGGGCTGCGCTCTAGGGGGGATCGGTTAATTGGTCCGTACTTTTTCGACGGCAATGTAACAAGTGAAACATATCTGCATATGCTGCAAACATTTCTAATGCCCATATTGGACGACATTCCGATTGGCAGAACGGGCGGAGATGTGGTTTCAGCAAGATGGTGGACCACCACATTTCGCAACCATCGTCCGGAGCTCTTTAGATGAAACATTCCCGAGCAAGTGGATCGGACGGCGAGGGCCCGTCGAATGGCCACCTATGTCTCCAGACCTCACGCCTCTTGACTTTTTCTTGTGGGGCTATCTCAAGTCAGTAGTCCATGCTGATCGACCCAGAACTATACGTTCTCGTAAGGATAAAATCACATCCGAGTGTACCAAAATCAGTACCAATGTGTTAAGGAATGTTCAAACATCACGCATTCAACGCGTCAGGAAGTGTCTCCAAGTGGAAGGCCACCAGTTCGAACATTTATTATAATTTAATAAAATGTGCCTATGGTTCCTGACTTTTGCGCCACCCTGTACGTATATATAATGTGTGTGATAATTGCGCTTTTAATTTGTCGATGGTGTGTGATAACTGTGTTACTCGTCCTTCCCAAAGGAAACGGATACGCCCAAGCCAATCATGTCATTCTTTTTAATTATATCGGAGTTCGACAGCACTATCTGATTCGCACTGAGAGAAGTCACTCAATACTTGTGACGCCAATTAATGGACTTGAATAAGAGCAGTTCTGACTGCGGAATTCAATGTATTTTCCAGCATATATATATATATATATATATATTATAATCTATCTATCTATCTATATCGTGTGTGCGCGCGCGTGCGTGTGTGGCGATAAAAACCACCAATCTCCCCTACGTTTCATTATAGCTAATCTCGATTTAACATGAAAGCAATATAGAAAATAAAAAATCTAAAATTTTATTTACGAGCATTTAAAAAAAAATGAAAACGTCATTTTGATCGGAGATATGAATCAACGGAGCATGAAACCGCATCAGATTTGCGTGCGAGAAAATCAATTTTCTTTGTCACAAAATTTATTTAAAAAAAAAATTAACATCTTCAATATTTTTTTTTATTTATCTTTTCTGAAGGGAGGGGGGGAGTAGGAGGAAGTTACATTTAAATTATGTTAATCCTAAAAGGACGACCGCTACATATTGGTAACCTTTCAAATACACGCATTCATAACTGAACCCAACAAACAATTCCGGCGTTAAAGGGTTAAACTTTATTACATTCGTCTCGGGTTAGTTTAAAAATAAGAAATTGATGTTTTCGGTTCACGAAATGTGTAGGAGTCCCTTAACCTTTATAGCTATAAATTGGGAAATTAGAAGCTAGTGGGAGTCGTCGAACTCGGGTAGCGTGGTCGCGTGGTCTGCAGACCACGCCATCCACAACCATGGAAATCAGTAATTTTTTATGCTTTTTAAAAGTAAATTTTAGGAGAACACTTTTCCGAAACTACACACCATAGAAAATCTACATATACGTGGACAGTAAGGCTATGCATACACGCAATAAACAAAAATTTCCGAATGGGGAAAAGGATTGGTAGGGGATGGGGGTTAATAAGAGGGGAGAGGGGGGGTTAAGAGTATTGGCATGGAGGTTGAATTATCTGTTATAGGGAAAAAGGTTTCTTACCATGGATGCGACTGAGCAAAGGAAGAGCAGAAGAATGAGAAAGGAAGCGAGCATCTGGCTGATGGTGCGACTATTCCAGATGGAATTGCTCATCGAAGATAACCACGATGGTGAACACTGATCGCCGCAAAAGAAAAAAAACGTTAATATGTAAATTATTAAATTAAATAAATTTTGTATTTTATATATATATATACACAGTATATATATAATATATATATATATATATATATATAATATATATATATATATATATATATATATATATATAACTAGTCTATTAAGTATGATTAAGCAAAATTAATACATTGATACAATACTTCAAAATTATAAATTTTTAGAGTTCCTTAATCTCCTTCGTAACGACAAAAGGTCATCACGTGACGGAAGGGACCTACAACTTTTTCATACGCGAGATCCGAAACCTCTACAGGTCGACACGCAATCTAAACGCGGAGGACGGCCACCCAGCCAACAGCTGAACAAACTCAACGTCGCTTATCTTTGCCGACCTAGCAGGAACGAAACTATAAACACCGAATAAAAAAGTAAAAAAATACTGTATAAAAGCAAAACTATTTCAGTAATAAGTTATGAACGAAATAACTACATTATGGATGATGAGTTTTCCATTTGTATTGCTAAATAAACAAATACAGTTTTCCGCATCAAAATGAATAAATGAATACAGCATTTTATACAGGGTGGGCCGTAAGTTTCCATACATAGGAAAAATAAACATTTTTTTATGGACAACCATTTTTATTTATATAATATGCTCTACATGGTTGCCATTGTTTTGAAAACACATTTCAATACGTGTTCCCCACTGTTGATGAACACGCATTAGCACAGTTGACGTTATGCTTGTAATGGCGTTGGTGATACGTTCCTTTAGATGATTTATGTCTCGTATCTTTTCCTGATACACCATGGCCTTCAAGTGCCCCCAAAGAGAGAAATCAAGGGGGGTGAGATCTGGGGATCTGGGGATCTGGGAGGCCACTCCACAGGACCACGCCGACCAATCCAAGCATCCGGAAACTGCTGATCCAAATACCGACGCACGTATTTAAATTTTCCTATGTATGGAAACTTACGGCCCACCCTGTACATTGTGTGAAATGCGTCACTTTTTGGTGCGTGCGCGTTATTAATAGTAAATAGATATTAAATGTTGAATATGGCCTATATTGTGTAGAAATAGCCTGTCTACAAATTTCTCAGTGGGGTTCATTTACTGTACACAGATTACATATACAACCGATGACTACACACACACACGTGTATATACAGTGGCGGTTCCTCATATGGGCAATATGGGCAGCCGCACAGGGCGGCATTTGTGGAGGGGCGGCATGAGCGCCTGCAAAAAAAATAAAAATAAAAATAAGAATAAATAAATAAAGAAATAAAAAAAAATAAAAAATAAAATAAAATAAATAATAAAAGATCAATGACTTTGCATCAAGGAAGGTAAGAAGAGTCAGGCTTTAGATGGCAGTTGTGCTGTGGTGCAATTTATTTTGTTTCTTGTTCAAAGTGTAGCATAATAATTACCCTCTCTTAAGTGTCTTATTCTATTTATGTGATAGAGCATTTGTACAATTTAGAAATTTGATTCTCTAGTTTATTTATGGCAGTTGTGCAATTTAATTTGTATTTTTCCTGTTCATAGTATCATAATTACATTCTCTTAAGTGAGTTATTCTATTTACGTGATGAAGGATTTGTAAAATTCAGAAATTTGAGTCTTTGTTTTGGTTCTGAAGTTCCAACAATTAGTCCAATAAAAAGTTATTTTGTGAAAGAGTTATGTCTGTCCTTTATTTTGGGGGGATTCGAATGTGTGTGTGTTGGCGAACAGGGGGGGGGGCGCTGAAGGTGAGGTTCGCCCAGGGCGTCATGTAAGCTAGGACCGCCACTGTGTATATATATAATATTGACGGATACAAGTTTAAGAAAATCCTCTCCTTCAAATTACCAAATAATTTCAAATCTCGTATACAAATTACATTTATTTGTAAATTTCTGTCTTCCTCACACGTTCGATGAGAGAGAGAGAGAGACGCTTCTCATTAATTGAAATACTTCCTCATATATATATATATATATATATATATATATATATATATAATATATATATATATATACAAAGCTGGGCACAAACCGTTAATCCGTTAATTAACGAAGTTAACTTTTTCGTTAACGATTTAACTTTTAAGTTAACTTTGAAAATCATTATCGGACTAATTAACTTCCGTTAACTCAAGTCCGTTAACCCAAAAAATTCAAATAAACGTTTAAAAGTGTATTATTTTCAGTGCTGAGCAGGTGCGCAATTAATCCGCCTTGGTCGACGCACTTTTGGCAGGTATCGACAAAAGGTTTGGGCCCCTCCTGGAGGATGACGAATGCCAGCTGGCTGTTGCCTTCCATCCCAGGTTTCGCCTCATCTGGTTGGACAAGTATGACAACACCAAGGTCGCCAGGGTGAGGAAAAGCATGGAGGGTACAGTCGAGGAGGCCATGAAGCAGCAGTCCAACGAAGTGGGCAGCAACAGTGGAGGCAGCAACAACGAGGAGGAGGAGGAGGATGACTTCTTCAGTGCTGTCATCCAGACAAAAGAGAGCAGCAGAAGCCACAGGTCACTCAAGGGCAAGGCCCAGAACTTGGTCAAGACTTGGCTGGAGACCAACTCCAAGGACTTGCTGACAGATGCTGCCTTCTTGGGTGAGCAAGTGTTGGTGGACTTGTTCATCAAGTTCAACACAGCCATCCCCTCCAGTGCTGCAGTGGAGCGTTTGTTCTCTATGGGCAAGGACATCCTGAGGGCCAAGAGATCATCCCTGTCTGATGAAAACTTTGATATGCTAATTTTCATGAAGGGCAACATGCATCTCATGGACAAAATGGAGAACGAGAAGAAGAGGGAAAATTAAATTATATATATATTGTGTTTTTCATTTTTTTTATAATAAAAGTTAACGTTAACGGTTTATCGGTAACTTCCGTTACATGTTTAACGAATTAACGGATTAGCGGTTAACGAAGTTAACTTTTTGGTTACAGGGTGGGCCGTAAGTTTCCATACATAGGAAAATTTAAACGTTTGTTTTTATGTTTCAGATACCCTAAGAATATGCGTTTGTAAGATCTTGTTTACTGATGAAGCAAATTTTTACGTCAATGGAGAGGTTAATCGGCAAAACATACGTTATTGGAGTAATGCTAACCCTAACTGGCTGAGTCCGACGAAGATGCAAGGTGCCGGTAAAGTGATGGTGTGGGCCGGGATATGGGGTGACAGAATTATTGGACCAATTTTTGTCAGTGGAAATCTTAATGCCGAAAGGTATCTTAACATGTTGCAAGAAGAGATTTTCCCATCCCTGCTAAACGAGGAAGGTAACTTCCCAGTTTACTTCCAGCAAGATGGAGCTCCACCTCATTATGGTCTTCACGTGCGTCGGTATTTGGATCAGCAGTTTCCGGATGCTTGGATTGGTCGGCGTGGTCCTGTGGAGTGGCCTCCCAGATCCCCAGATCTCACCCCCCTTGATTTCTATCTTTGGGGGCACTTGAAGGCCATGGTGTATCAGGAAAAGATACGAGACATAAATCATCTAAAGGAACGTATCACCAACGCCATTACAAGCATAACGTCAACTGTGCTAATGCGTGTTCATCAACAGTGGGAACACGTATTGAAATGTGTTTTCAAAACAATGGCAACCATGTAGAGCATATTATAAATAAAAATGGTTGTCCATAAAAAATGTTTTTTTTCCTATGTATGGAAACTTACGGCCCACCCTGTATATATATATATATATATATATATATATATATATATATATATATATCCCCGCAAGGGGGTTCTAAGCTCGTGCTCTTGAGTGCTCTTTGTGCTCGTTTGTACGTGCGCCCTCCCGGCCCTAGCACCCAAGGATGATGGGGCTCGACCCTGCAGTCTTTCTCATCATTGGTCTTTTTCCACTTCGATTGTCCCCTCCACCCTTTCTTTTTCCTCTGTCTTTCCTCTCACTTTTTCTTTGTTTTTCCGCTGAGATATGCCCTTTTAAATAGAGGCGAATCGGTTCTTCCCGAACTTAAAAAAAAAAATATATATATATATATATATATAATATATATATATATATATATATATATATGTGTGTGTGTGTGTGTGTATATCATTAGAAAAATACAGTTTCAATAAAAAAAAAAAAAACGATATTTTCTGAACTTTTTTTACGTCTGGACTCCTTAAAAAAATTAAATTAACCAAACAAGAAATCACGAACTGGAAAGGTTTTAAAAAAATTTAAAAACGCAGTAGCCAGATGTACGATAAAACTACATCAAATATTTCCATTATAAATGGTAAGTAAATATATAACGAAAGAAATTCACTGAAAAGAAAACTAAGTGAAACCAAAGTTAAGTCCAACAGAACCACAAAGAACTATCTCTGTCGGCATCATCAACTATGCAAAAACCCTTTACAGAGTGGTCCAAAGGGATGACTGGGTTAATTTATTATTTTTTTTTTAGCATTTTTGGCAATATGATTTTAAAGAAATGAATATATCAAATAACTTTTTTCTTGTACAGATTCCATCATGTGCGGTGACAGGTTTAAGATTTTGCTAAGTTACAAAATATGTGTGTGTGTGTGTGTGTGTGTGTGTGTTTTGGGGAAGTTGTTTTACCACTTTTGTTGCAGCAAAGGTCACATAACGTGGGGGACCTACTGCTTTACGTGGAATCCGAACCACGGGACATCACCACTTGGACGCGGAGCAGTGTCCCAACCAACTGCTACCCAGACTCAATGTCGCTTAACTTCGCGGATTTCAGAAGCGGTGTTGCGACAATGGCCATGATGTAACTCTTCTTACAAGATAGGTAAGAACGAAGCCGATCCGATCGTGACCTTTGGACTACCCTGTAGATAGGTTAAGATTCCCCCCCAAAAAAGGCAATATCATCGTTATCAGAGGCCTAAAAATGTAAATCTGCTGCACCCCAATTAATGTCATGGTGCAAACTGAGAATGTAACTAGGGCTGGGACCGGATTACCGGAGGGTAATCCGCCGGATTGACCGTTCCAGACAGAATCCGGACCGGATTTTTTACCAATTCCGGCAATCCGGTATTAAAAAAAAATTTGGCGAGTGAATTACCTACAACATTAAAAATTATCCGAAACACTTACGACTGTATCAATGAACTTAAGTACCTTGTGTGAAATGCATGCAAGGGACTCTGAATTCTAGTTGAAAATGTAGTTTATTAATTATATCAACGTATAACTTCGTGACTTTTATCGAGCTACATTAATTTTTATATTAAAGGGCGAGTCAAAAGACTGGAAACATAGGAAGGATAGGAAACTTTTATTGCAAAAAGACAGGTTACAAGTAATGTTATAAGATGTGCTCATTTATATATTACATTTCCAGACCTTCTCGTTATTATTCGGTGTATATATATATATAAATATATAAACAAACTCTTTCTGGGAAATGAATGGAAGATTAAAACCATTAAAAAAATGTACATAAGAAATCAATACGGTCTTTTCAAGTCTGACTTAATCTAAAAGTTAAGTGTGTCATCACTCAAGATTATGAACATCAAAAACATGTTAACTATAAAAACTTGTGAAATAACAGATAAGTATCACAAATTTATTTTTTAACCAAGATTACTATAACTATCCTAATGAAACTATACTAGTACTATGAACTTAGAATTCCTACTATCACTGACCTTCACTCTCTCTGATAGTACGAGAATGACGAAAGATAAAGTCACTAAAATTCCTGTGACGAAGACGCCAATACACATAAGTGATCTAGAAATAAACAAAATTTAGGTACATTTATATACAATACTAAAACTTTAGTTGTGTTTCCACCCAGCTTGTTGCCCTTACCTCAGACCTATAGCTTAACGTGAAGTCCGAACCACGACCCAAGGGTGGGTCAGAAATTACAAAGTCCTCGCCCGGACTCGATGCTAGGACCTCACGATCAGCAGCTTAGCGGCTTAAACACTAGGCTAGCCAGGGTACCCATTTATCTGCCAAATTATTATTACAAAATAGGCTAACAGAAGTACAGTACAAAGTCAACAGTCTCAATTACGAGAAGTTAAATTACGGGAACAAAGTTTCAATAAGAAATTAATTTATTGAAAGCACAAACTTTCAGCCTATTGTAAAGTCTCCATCTCTCCCATCTGGTGAAGTCTTAGTATAGGTCGAAAGCTTGTAGGCTACTACTAATACTAGGGGCACTCAATATATTTTGCCCCACCCTTTTTTCTTAGCTACATAAGCCATGGGGCTGAAATGTCTTTTGGGCCGCAAGTTTGAACTTTCTGCGCTTCCCATAACCGGATTTTTCCAGTTTGAACCTCCCCTCCTTGTATAAAACCGATGCTTAACGCAGTTTCGAAAATGGCGTCTGACAGTGATGTGCGTAAACAGAGCTGTTATAGAGTTCTTAACCGCAGAGAAGGAAACAGTTGGAAATATTCACAAACTTCTACAAAACGTTAAGGAGATGTTGATCGAAGCACAGTTGGACGCTGGTCTAAACGTGCAAAATCATCGGAGAGAGGGAGAGCCAACCTCGATGATGAGCCACGTAGTGGTCGCCCGGCATCGGCTGTGACATCTCTCACTGTGCAACGTGCTAACAGCATCCTTTGATCAAATCGGCGTGTCACATACAAGGAGCTATCACTGGAGCTAGGAATTAGTGAAGGAAGTGTGAATATGATAATTCAGCAACTGGGATACTCAAAAGTGTGTTCACAATTTGTTCCTCGCCAACTGACTGACAAGATCACAAAGCCCAAAGAAAAGAAATTGCTTCCGGGTCGTTGGTTCGATACGAGACAGAAGGGGATGACTTCCTTTCACGAATTGTGACTGGGGATGAGACTTGAGTACACCACTTTGAACCTGAAACAAAACGCCGATCCATGGAGTGGCATCACGCAGACTCCCCACGCAAGAAAAAGTTCAAAATGGCTCCCTCTGCAGGAAAGGTTATGGCCACCATCTTCTGGGGCATGAAAAGGTGATTCTGGTGGACATTATGAAGAAAGGACAAACAATCAACTCAGAGGCATATAAAGCTACCCTACAGACTCCAGAGACGTATAAAGCGAGTTCGACAGGAGAGAAAACTGGAAGACGTCCTTCTTTTGCACGATAACGCAAAACCACACAACAGTTTGCAAACAAGACAGGCCATCACAAAAATGCGCTTGACTGTTACCCCACCCTCCATACAGCCCGGATCTGGCACCTTCAGACTTCCATTTGTTTGGGCCAATGAAGGATGCTATTCGTGGAAGAAAGTTTCAAAGTGACGATGAGGTTGTTGAGGAGGTTAAGAGGTGGCTCCAGCGGAACCCAGCGGACTTTCACCAGCAAGGAATAAAGGCCCTTGTTTCGAGGTGGAGAAAAGCCGTAGAAAAGGATGGAGACTGTTGAAAAATAAAAACTTGTAAAAAAGGTATGTAACTACTTGTGTACAAAATTTCTGGAACTTTACGAGGAAACTTGGAAAGAAAAAAAAGTGGGGGAAAAATAATATTGAGTGGCCCTCGTAAATCCATTTATTATTACAGCTTTATTGCCCAAAGGACTACAGAAATTTTATCTCCATATCTGCGATAACTAATATGAAATAGAAACAAGAATGTACAATTGTGGAAAAATGTGGAAAAATGTGGAAAAATGTGGAAAAATGTGGAAAAATGTTCGCCAAGAAGATAATTTCGAACCTCCCCACACTAATTTTTTCTTTCGCCGAATGAAAAATGATTAAACAAAATTTATTAATTTCTGGGGGTTTGTTTTCACTCCTTTCGGCAAACTTTTTTTTCACAGCTATACATACGAATATAACGTAAAAAACACATTTCCAGTTTGGTAATATACCAAGCGAATTCATTAGAAGTTTTAGTACCAAAATTTTCAAATTATCTTTAAGCAGAAAAACAAGAGATATATTTTCAGTTTGGTAAAAATTTACAGTCATGAAAATGATAAACATTCTGAATCAGTACATTTTACAATGAACACGTAATTCGTGAAATTGGGATTTTACTCACCTCGGAATAATGATAAGCTGCGTTGCAAAAATGCAGAGAATAGTGACGAGAGAGAATAAAAAGTAGGCTGGAAGCATCGCGTCTCTCTCTTTCGAGTACTGAAAAAAAAGATATATATCTGGAGTGTGTGTATCTGTGTATCTATCTATCTATCTATCTATCTATCTATCTATCTATCTATCTATCTATCTATATCGATCGATCGATATAAATGAAGCAATTGGACAGGTCCAGACTAGGCTTTCAATTTTTCCAAGTATATAATGCAAGTTTTAGCCAAACTACTTGCTCGCTTTAATATGTAATGCAAATAACTTTTGAACACATTTCTGGTACAATTTGTGACTTCTGTGAAAACATATCTGGATTCTGGACTGGTCAGAAATCCATGAATCGCCGCCCTTAAGGAAACCCTCACAATTGTCAAAAATCCATGACTCACGAATCAGCCAAGAATTTTTATGTATAGATTATTATAAAAATAAGATTCATATATATATATTTTAATGCGTGTGTACTGTATATAAATATTTTTTGTTACAATAACCGCATGTGCATATCATAACCATGTAAGAAACTTATCATACGTACAAACAGTTCAAAATTGACTTTTGTGAAACAGTTTTTTACCCATATTTATAGATAAGAAAAGAGTTATGGACTGTGCGCGCAACTCCGGAAAATAGTTCGCCTAAAAATTTTAAGCACAAAAAATTACCAACAGACTTAGTCTTTCTTTTTCTGCGTGACTAATAAAACTTCAAAAAGAAAAAGCAATCATTATACGAAACGATTATTAATTTACGAAAGTGTTTCTAGGCCAGGGGTGGGGAAACTTTTCAGTACCAAGGGCGAAAATCGATAACATAAACACCTCCGCGGGCGTCTGGCAAATTTTAAGCTTATATACAGCGTGTCCCAAAGAAATGTATACCCACTTTGTTCGATAATACCAGCTATGAGGATAATAAATATATTACTTTTTATGTTTTTTAATAAAGAAGTTTCTCCTGAATCTAAATATGTAATTATTTTTATTAAAAATTGAAAAACAAAAAAGTTACAGATGTTTAAATTATAATTATTATTTTCGAGACTTCATGTGCGATATTTTCTAATATTTTAACCGACTGTTTTGAGATACTTATGTTTAGTGTTGATATTGAAGCATAAATGTTGTAATTATTAGTTAATTCAAAAAATTTACAAATTCCATGGTTAAATGACACTTTATCTAAGATGTTCGACGTCTTCCAGAACGTTGTTTTTGTAAGTTTTGCACAGTGCCGTCGGTTTCAAACTTATCTCGTATACGTGCAAAAATATTAGAAAATATCGCACATGAAGTCTCGAAAATAATAATTATAATTTAAACATCTGTAACTTTTTTGTTTTTCAATTTTTAATAAAAATAATTACATATTTAGATTCAGGAGAAAATTCTTTATTAAAAAACATAAAAAGTAATATATTTATTATCCTCATAGCTGGTATTATCGACACGCTGTATATAAGATGTATTTTAAAAAGCTATTTGCTGGGCTGTAAATAAATAATTTTTAGTAAATAATAAATACCTAAGCAGGCGAATTGAAATTAGCTCGTGGGCGAAATTTCGCCCGCGGGCGAGGGTTTCCCCACCCCTGTTCTAGGCGAACATTTTTCAAAAAGTGTACAAATGCACGCGTATAGCTTACATTGAAGTGGGAAAAGATTTCGTTAACGAGGTATCTTAATGAACGAAGTTTCTACTTTAAAACGATCCTGAAAACTTAGAGAAACTAAACTTTGTTTTTGAAAGACAAACATAACGGAAACGATTACAAATAATACGTAAGAAAGGTCGACAATTCCCACTACGTAGTAAATATTTCTTAGACGGAACTGGAATTGAAATTTGATTCGATGAATTTCAATATGAAATGCGAATCTTAAGATTTCTCAGGATGAAATGGAAATTGGTATCAAAGAACTTTTTTCAGGATGGAAATTTGAATGGATTTTGGATTCCTTCATGGTAATCCACATTAGGATCTGTTTAGTCGATGGATGAGGACCGTTCTTTGCATTCAAGTAATGCAGCGACGCGTGATCCGAATTCCACTGATTTTTATATAATATAATGTAAATCTCTGCTTATTAGCCCGGATATTAAATCATCCACTTTAAAACTTTAACATGCATTTACTGCGTCATATTTCAAAGGCTACGTCCAGTCAAAGTCAGTAATTATGTAACCTAACCCGTGCTAACCTAACGGGCTAACATTCTCTCGACTTGAGATTTAATAGACAAGTTTATTGTAGGTTAGATCCAGTTGTTAGGTTAGGTTAGGCTAGGCTAGGCTTTGTTAGATTAATTTTTTTATGCAGGAAGGAGGGACCAAGGGCGAATGCCCGCAAAAGCGCCCCTCCCTCCCATGGAAGAGCCAAAATCAAAGTCCAGGGTTTTGGAGATGCCTAGAGAGCGCGTTTGAAAGATTGGAGGTCATGGATAGGGAGAAAGATGGACTGAGGAAGATTGTTCCACAGTTGACCAGTTGAGTAGATGAAAGACTTAAAATACCGATAAACTCTCGCGTTAAAGAATTTGACAGAAAAAGAATAATAAAGCGTAGAAAGTCTGGTGCTGCGTGCTCTCCTTAACCCTTTAGCTTCGTATTTAGTTTTCGCGGCCGGTTCACTACAGGTGTCATTTCGCGGCCAAAAAATGAAAGCGTTTCTGAGCCCGTGGACTACAGTCGGATGTCGAAGCTAAGCCAATGGAAAATTCATGCGACCACGGTCGAATATCGAAGCTAAAGGGTTAAAGGAGGAGGTATATAGTTAGAGAGTTCAGAAGAGCAGTGTCCGTTATAATAGCGATAGTAAAGAGAGTGAGGCAACATTGCGGCGAAGAGAGGGATTGAAGACATTCAGTAAGAGGCGGGGAATTGATGACACGAAAAGCCTTTGATTCCACCCCGTCAAGTACAGCTGTGTGGGTTGAACCACCCCATACACGAGAAGCGATACTCTATACAGGGGCGGACAAGACTTGTACAGAGAGCAACTGATCTGGGGATGAAGAAACCGCGGAGGCGGTACAGCACCACAATGTTTTATTAATTAACGAAATGGACAGTCATACGAGCAGGTTTAACAAACACTACAATTATCCCAATAAAGATTCAGTGATTGAAGCGAAAACAAACTCGCGCTTCTCTCACCTTAAGAGGGAGTGATGTACGCGGATGCAAAATCAAACTACGTAATGTAAAGCATTCTTGAAGCTGAAATTAATTCCGTTTTCATCATCTCGCTGTCTCGAGAACGAGAGGATTTTGCATTAATAACACGAAACCAAGTCAGTGTAGCGATGACTACAAATGACGACGACAGAAAACTATCACAAGGAAAACGACGGAGGATGACAACGACATCGACGAAGAAAATATAATTACTGAGGAAACTTTGGAACAATAAAACATCGACGGCTGAATATTGAAAGAATTCTGCTTCGTTGTCATGGTGATGTCAACCTCAATTACTCACAACTGGGAAGATATAAAAATAGATGTTAAAAGGAGACGAGAGAACGAGATAAGGAAACTGCCTCACAAACAAAAATCAACGGAAACTGCATTAAAAATTTGCTAGTTCATAAAAGGGGAAAAAAAAATTACTTTTATCCAGATCAACAAAATCCATTAAACATGAACACAAACTTATTTAAGTGTTTTATTTGGGTCCAGAATTCTTTTAAAATTTATTCAATATTCAACCAAAAACGAAACTTTCAGAAAAAGAATACAAGTTACAAAAAGTTTCATCTTTTTCAATATTTTTATACACAATTTAGGTACCTGAACATGGCATTAATATATTCACAGTATTCTTTTCTGAATATGGCGTTGAAAGAATGGAAGCTTTTTAGGCAAGATTCAGTTTATTACGCAAGTGAAGTGAAAATGGTTAGTAATAAATTCATCTAAATTTGTAATAGGAACAAATAGCAATAATAATAATAATAATAATAATAGACAAAAGGTAAAAATTTACCCCAAGTGATATTTAATTATTTTACATAATTTTAAATAAAATGATCAGTTGTATATTTAGTAGAAAATCAATGATGCTTAATGAAATTAACATTTTATGTAATTATGAAATAGGACTAGTGAACTTTTCAGAAGGAAAAAAAAATTAAGTACTTCAGTAATTGGCGAAATACATTTAGTGATGAAACCTGTTCGATATTTATGGGAATTTCATACATCCGCTACACTGAAGAGTATTTCCTGTATTTTCCATGTATATAGTTTGGTTTGCGTATAAAACCCCTGGGGAGTCTTGTTAAAATAATGTATTTGATAGGGGATGATTGTTCTTTGAATAGGTGATGTATACTGATTTTTATTGATAAATTTGGGCATATTGGCAGCAACACTGAATTTGTGCGTGTCATTTAATTTTAAAATATTTAGCTCTTTAAACCGAGGGTTTTCAACCTTGTCTCCACCTCGTACCCTTTTGAAAAGACGAGGTGTTTTTGTGTACCTCCATACAAAATATATATTAGGGTAGTCCTTAATTTTAAAGTTTGTAAATTGCTCCTACCATCTAAAATCGTTTCGTTTGATGAAAAAAACAATGTACTTAAAATATTTTACAAATAGGTTAAGATTTAAAGGTCGCTCAATGACCTTGAAGTTTAGTCTTCTGACCAATTTAGAGATAAACGTGCAGCTGGAAGCCTAGACCAGTTCACACGTGTTTATCGTGTCAGCTGGTTGTGGTCAGTGCTGCCCACGAGAGGTGTATTTGGGGTTATTATAGAAAGATTTAACGAGTTTTTACCACTATATTGTGTTTATATTATTAGCATTTTATTGTGTTATATTTATTGTGCTTCTGACCACTACTTGGTTTCCTTTCGTAGATTATTGTAGAAAAAGTTAGTGTTTTTGACTATTATAGAAAAGTGATTTGGATTGTATTTCATTTTACAATTTCAAAAATGTCCGACTAGATCGAAAGACAAGTTATATATTTGTTGAGTTACCCAATTACCAAATTGACTGGCTCCAAACTATCATCCAATAAACAAGTTTTGAGCCTCTTTTTGCATTATCACATGTTCAAGCAGCAGCATCAGGCTGGCTCATCCGTGATTCAGCAGGTGGAATAATTTTGGAATCAAGCACGAATTCCAGCAAGGCGGAAGGACAATTTGCTGTCAAAGCTTAAAAAGTTGCATATGGAATGGATCAACCTAAAGAACAAAACAAACAATCAGGCACGTAGGAGGCCAAGGTAAAGGCGTTTCAGCAGAAACTGGAAAATCTTTTTGATGTCGCACATGCTGATGCCCTTACTCTCATTACCATCCAAGAGGACCGCGATTTTCTATTGGCTCAGCGAGAGCGGGAACGAAAGGGATCCATGGGTCAAGTCGACATCACTCTCCATAAGAAAGAAACGAGGGGCACAAAGATCAGAAGCTATCGAGAAGAGAAGTCTTCGTTATGCGTCCCAGCAAACAAGCTCATCTACAAGTATCCTATTGGCCTCCAACAGCAGCAACAGCGAAGAAGAAAGTAATAATCTGCGGGTGAAGATGGAGGAGCCAGGCTCCAGGAAGTGAGTGAATGGCGAGTCTTCATCCGAAAGGTGCCGAACCACAATAAACATTGTGTCGCCCTCCCTCGCTGCTGCATTGGATCCTGTTAAACTAACTGATAGAAAGGCAGCCTTTGTGATCGCGGAGACAGCACGGGGTCTTGGCCACAACATTGAAGATTACGATGTCAACCAATATCAGTCGACATTAACTAGGCGACAATGAGTGGGATGCTAGCTCCCATGAAGCTAATACTCTCCATTGGGTGAGGGGGACCTGGATTCCAGCAATTCGGTTAAAAAGGTTATATTTTATTGTGATCCCAACTGCTACAACGTCGCATATGCTACCTCTTACCATATGATATACAAGTGGCAGACCTAAAATTTCAGTGCCATGAGCAACTTCGAAATATTAGTGTATTTCGAGGAAATTTTGCACACTCAATTCTTTCATCAAATAGAACAATTTTCGGGGGTAGGACATCTGCATTTTAATTTTTATTTTACCCCTATGGCTAAGGACCACCCTAATATACATATACATACATATATACTACTGTGCAAAAGTATTAGGTACCCTTGTACAGTTGCATTTTTTTTTTTTTTTTTTTTTTAAATAATCATGCTGAATATTTCAGCATGTTAGTGCTGTTTTATTATAAATATAAATTACAATGTATAGTCATTGTCAATAATATCAGTTATTAGGCAGTTTAACAAAGAAAACTGATGTTTCATCAAAACGTGCTACTGCTGGATAGAAGAAGCTTTTGTGTTAAATTCCATTCTAGGTACTATTTTACGAGATATTCTAAGCTCATTCAGTAACAGTTTGTAAACGGAACTTCTATTGTCTGTTTTTGTAGTTGTTTAATGCTCCTAACTAAATGAAATTTAATTTTTTTTAATAAAATTTCTTAAATTGTTAATTTTCTCTCTTTTTCCAAATGAAAGCATAAAATTTTACATTGGTTGAGTAATGGCTAAAATATCCATTGCAACTCGACACCAGGTGGTATTATTGCACGAGCGGGGTCAATCTCACCCTAGTTTGTCGCGATATTTCTGATTATCAAGATGTGGTATTCAAGCAATTTTGAAGAAACAGCGCGAAACAGGCAAAGTTGAAGATCGAAAACGCAGTGGAAGGCCAAGGAAACTTTCTAAAAACGATGAGACACCTTAAGCTAACATCTCTCAGAAATAGACGAAAATCCACTGCAGAACTTTTGGCAGAACTTGCCCAGACCTCAGGATTACAAGTCTACTCATCCACCGTGAGATGATCACTCATCAGAAACGGTCTTAATGGTCGAGTAGCAATCAAAAAGCCATTTCTCAGGAAAGGGAACAAGTCAGAGAGGCTCAAAAGCACAAGAATTGGAATGCTGACCAGTGGAAAAGGGTCCTCTGTAGTGACGAGCCAAAATTTGAAATTTTTGGCACAAAAAGAAGACAGTATGTGAGAAGAAACTGAGAACAATTTAAGGAAGTGTGTTTGCAGCCAACAACTAAGCATGGTGAAAGATCTATCCAAGCTTGGGGCTGCATTTCAGCAAATGATGATGGGGGATCTTATCAAAATTGGTGGAATACTGAATGCAGAAAGATAGACAGATCTAATTCATCATGCTGTGCCATCAGATCGGAGATTAATTGGGCAAAATTTTATTTTTCAGCACGACAATGACCCTAAGCATACTGCCAATGTAGTCAAAACCTATTTGGAGAATAAAAAGGAACGTGGAGACTCGCAACTGATGGAGTGGTCTCCCCAGAGCCCTGATTTGAATATTATTGAGGCTGTCTGGGATTATTTAGACAGAAAGAAGCGAGAAAAGCATCCAAAATCGAGAGAAGAGCTATGGCAGGTCCTTTTAGATGCATGGAACAACATTCCGGCGGATTTCTTACAAAAACTCCAAGATAGCATTCCAAATCGAATCGCAGCAGTTTTGCAGGAAAAGGGTGGTCATACAAAATACCGACTTTCGACAATTGTATGTAATTTTTCAGTACTTACGGTGATGGTTCTCTAATAAATGATAAATCTTGAAGCTAACACGTGTATTTTAACCTTTGAAATTGAGAAAATTTATCAGTACAAGATTTTCTCAGACCTGCCTAAAGACTTTTGCACAGTAGTGTGTGTGTGTGTGTGTGTGTGTGTGTGTGTGTTTTCAAAGTCGCTATTTATATTGGGTCTGGCTAGTAGTTGAATAGGGGAGCGTTCTCTGCGCTCAGATGTGGGCGACCTGTGATTCGGATCCTACGTAAAGCCTATGTCCCCTCCGTCACATGACGTTAGATATTGCGAAGGAGGTTAATCACATCAAACAATTGACACGCATTGTTGAAATGTTTTGAAAAATGCATTTATGAAGCAACAGAAAAAGAGAAACCTTTATTTTGTCAGTTTACTGTGTACCCCTGAAAATTCCAATATGTATCCCTGATTGAAAACCCCTGCTTTAAGTAATACAGTTGACTCAACTATCCGTACAACTATGACATCACATGTCAACTATCCGCACAAAATTGGTCGTATGACATCCGTCATGTACTGGTTATTTTTCTATAATTGTTTTATACTTTCTATAATTATTTTGCTGTTTCTATTCATGTACTAGTCCGGTAGCACAGACCCTGATTTTACTGGAACCCTGCATTGTTTGTTATAAAGCAAATTTTTACATTTTGAAATCCTATACCACCCCATTCAAGAATCCATCAGGTGTACACCTGACCCCCGCTTAGCTTTTTCAATATGGCTGCCATTTTCCAAGATGGCCGGCGAAACTGAAAAATCCCATATCCTGGTCAATACTTGATGGATTTTGATGATCTTGGTGTCATTTCTAGGGGTGGGAAGGGCCCTAGTGGTAGCATTGGTAACACCCAAAATCCACAAGTGATGGCCACGTGGGTATACAGCTTCAATGCTCGTGTGTCTGACTGCTGACCTCCTAGATATGAGTGAGCACCTAGAAACATTCCATCTGTACCACAAAGAGGAGGCAGGAGGTCGCATCAAACATGATGGAGAAGATCGCCAATCACTTCATGATTCCCTTTCTAAGTGCATGGACCCAATGGATCCAGAGTCACATCGAGGAGGCAACTTATACAATATTCAGACAGGGCAGCTTGCATCTCCAGATGCCAATGCCGATAGAGCTGTTAGTATTGGAAAGACGCAACTGGCACAGTACGAGTCATCATAGCCACAAGGCTTTTATGGCACCATTTCCAAACATGTCATCACCTTTGCAAGTAAAACGAAACATCAAGGTGGGTGCCCACTTGGTTATGGACCAAGAAGTGATTTATGCACGCGTCATCGGTTTGCTGATGAGCGAACGCGAACTTGACTTGACCCATGTATTCTCAACAGAGCTTGCGGCATACCCACCCGCACTGTTCCAACCAGACGGCTTAATGAGAACTGCAGCTAAGTCTGCATTGAAGCAGAACTTGGGAGTGGAAACATCCTCTCGAACATGGGGTCGACCAACAATTATCATGGATGTCAGCTGTTTTGTGGACAGTCGACTGGCCTGCTAGTGGCACAGTTGCTACATTTATCCAAACCTTCAAAGTATGGCTACCGAAACATCTCTCTCATGCATCTGTAGTACTAGCTTTTGATCGCTACTATGATTTATCTCCGAAATCAAGCACTCGGGCAATGAGAAGCAAGAGCAGCAGAGTTCACAAGCTGGATGACACAGACGTGTTTGCCATGCTGACTCACTTCTATGAATTTAAGAAACTAGGCTGTCCCATGATTATGGAGTCTCCAGTGCGTGGCAGAAAATCAGTGGACATCCGAGCAACTGTAACCCAGCACAAAGACCTCATCCCACAAATCCTCAAACTACACGCTTTGAGTGGTTGTGACAGTTGCAGCAATATATGGTATCGGCAAAACCACTGCCATTGCCACAGCCAAGAGGAGTCGGAAGCTAGACAAGCTGGAGTCCCTTGATGCATGCTTTGACCATATAGAGAAAGACAACAGCGTTCATTGTTGCATGCTATGGGGATAAGAAATCCTCATCTTTTACTGTCGTCAGCGAGTATGGGCTCAGAAGACAGGGAAGTCGGGAACTGCTGCACCCAAACTATGTTCTCTACCACCACCAACTGAAGCTTTCCATCAAAATGTGCTCAGAGCCCACTACACTGTGGCGAACTGGCTCGATGCACTAAAGTGTGACCCACCACCACTTGATCCTGTGCATTATGGGTGGGAGAGAGACGAAACAGTTCTCATCCCAAAAACAGTTGAAGGAGTGTGCTTAGCACCAGATGAAGTTCTGAAGTTAATCAATGTGGGTGTGAATCACAATCAGCATGCAGGGGGAGTCGCTGCGGCTACATGGGACGCGGAGTCCCTTGCATAATGTTCTGTGCATGTGGCAGCGGCTTGGATTGCAACAATCCATTGACCCAAAACGCAAACGAAGAGCAGACTGATGATCCTGAGACAACCATGTCTTTTGATATTTGCCCCCAATAAATGGTTACCTAATGTGAATAACTGCATCAAAGTTGTCAATGCCAATCCCCCAGCTAGGTGTGAGCTTTGTTTTGCTTACGAGGTCATATCTTGTAGCTTTGCAACCTCCCATAGAATGCATGTGCCCTGCACTTCAGCATAAATTGTGGTTTATATCCGAATATCCATATAATGTGGGTTATGTCATTAAAGCATGATCTGGTTTTATCTGCAGGAAAGATGTTAAGTGCTCAGCAGTTAGCTAGATCGTAGAAATTGTCACTGAAATAAAGCAAATACAGTGATGTCAACTATGGCATTATCATATTTCAAGGCCAAACTTTAACCTCAAATGACCTTCACTTGACCCATGGAGTTGCAAAATAATATCCTACTGTTATCATGTACCTATAGAACTACTCAGTCTCGCCCAAAACCATAAAAACGACAGTAAGATCACCAAAATATCTCCACGACTGTTTGGGATATGGGATATTCCTTATTTCGGGGGGCGTTTGACCTCCAATGACCTTCAGTATTGACGAATGTGGGTCAAACTGACTCCCAAAGTATGTGCAACCTCTCCAGATCGACTCATCATCCAAAAGGCCCCTAGAAATGACACCAAGATAATCAAAATCCATCAAGTATTGACCAGGATATGGGATTTTTCAGTTTCGCCGGCCATCTTGGAAAATGGCGGCCATATTGAAAAAGCCAAGAGGGGGTCAGGTGTACACCCGATGGATTCTTGAATAGGGCGGTATAAGCTTTCAAAATATGTCAAGATTTGCTTTATAACAAACAATGCAGGGTTCCCACCCCGTGCAACCGGACTATACTACTTTATAATCTATATTTTTTATATTATATTTTTTTCTAAGTGAACCTCAAATATCCGCATTTTTCAACTATCCGCACGCCTCTAGAAACGGGCGAATCAGGCGAGTTTGTCTAAAACAATTCGTCTAAAATACAATTTGTCTAAATCAATTTGTCTAAAACAGTTTGTCTAATAACAATTTGTCTAAAATACAATTTGTCTAAAATACAATTTGTCTAAAATACAATTTGTCTAAACAAACAATTTAATATAATATGGCATACAAATTGTTGCCTGATGTACAATGCTATTTATCACTTGCCACGCCCCATCTTAAAAGGTTACCTCTTGTGCGGAATAGTACATCGAAATCAGTTATCCCGGAACCCATAACCCGGTTAGGTTAGGTTAGGTTAGGTATATTATGAAATAAAATCAACCCATTTTCAATCTTTTCATCCTCACTCCAAATTTATCAAGCAGACAAATGCATTTCTAGTTATCTTCAGTTATTAGTCAAATTGTATTTTAGACAAATTATTTTTAGACAAACTATTTTAGACAAACTATTTCGATGTACTATTCCGCACAAGAGGTAACCTTTTAAGATGGGGCGTGGCAAGTAATAAATAGCATTGTACATCAGGCAACAATTTGTATGCCATATTATATTAAATTGTTTGTTTAGACAAATTGTATTTTAGACAAATTATTTTTAGACAAATTGTATTTTAGACAAATTGTATTTTAGACAAATTGTATTTTAGACAAATTGTTATTAGACAAACTATTTTAGACAAATTGTTTTAGACAAATTGATTTAGACAAATTGTATTTTAGACGAATTGTTTTAGACAAATTCTCCTAGACGCAGAAACGGGCATGCGCGGAGAGTAGAGAGTATTACTGTGTGTGTGTGTGTGTGTGTATTTTAACTGCAAACAACACACAGTATAATTAATGTAAAGAATGACGCTTGTGTAGAAGAACGTTCCGCACAAGATGAGGAGGGAGAACGAACGAATTATACTGTGTGTTGTTTGCAGTTAAAATGTGTGTGTATATATATATATATATATATATATATATATATATATATACGGCATGCGAAGGTGCCCCCTCAGGGCATTGGTTTCTGCTCGTATGTAGGAGAACTACGACTTCTGATTAATTGAGGCCCATGGTGTAGTGGATAGCATATCTGACCGGCAATCGGAAGATCCCGGGTTCGATTCCCGGGTGGTTACCTCATTTTTCATTCGTTCGTTCTCCCTCCTCATATTGTGCGGAACGTTCTTCTACACAAGCGTCGTTCTTTACATATATATATATATATATATATATATATATATATATATACACACATATTACCAATCATAAGCGAGTACAATACAGTTAAGAGCAGAGAGGCAACTTCCCCAGTCCCCACCCCTAAAAAAATGATCACGGCACTTTACAGGTTTACAGTACATATAAATTATAGCAAATTATTAATAATTATCGAAGGCAGCTCAGTATTCAATGTTTAGCATAACATCCTCGAGAACAGACGATGACTTAACATCTCGAAAGCATAGAGTCTACTGGAGCCTAAATTTAGCTTTCCGTAAGAATTGATTGCCGTTTCAAATGGGCAGAGCTGTGACTAGCGCCGCTAGTTTTTTAATAGCGCCACCACTAGCGTCGCTATATTTTCAAACTACTAGCGCATTTACCAGCGCCGCTAGTTTTTTAAATAAAAATTAACGCTATGCGCTAGCGCTAATTTTTATTTCAAAAATGAATTTAAAGTCCTATTCCATACAAGTTTGAACGTTTCAAACATGTATTTTTTCGACAGGAAAAGATATATTAAAGCCGAAAAGGTCCTCTTTGTCAGATTCAAATTTTGAAAAACTGTTGTTACTAAAATTGAAATAATTGTCCTAGGTCGTTGTAATAAAGTACGACTGAAACAAGTTGATACCTAAATTAGCTTGATTATATTGTATTGTTTTGTTTTTTTTCTACTTGATTTGAATAATTACAAATATATTACTTGAAATACTTCTGTTGTATATATGATATATCAAATAATTAAATAAAAGAAATGTATTGTTTTCTATGGTATTAGGTATTAGGTAATATTGAAAACTAGCGCTAGCGCTAGCGTCGCTAAATTTTGAAATGACTAGCGTTAGCGCTAGCGCCGCTATTATTTTGCCTCACTAGCGCTAGCGCTAGCGGCGCTAGTTTTCACGAGTAGCGCGCACAGCTTTGCAAATGGGCAATACAACTGAAGTCAAGTAGGTTTGTTGGCTCCATTTTTGAGAGAGTATTTTTTAGAAGTTTCTACAAATGCTCAGCGAGAGATAGATCGGGTCTTTATGGTGAAAACTTCAGTACTTTGACCCTCCCAATCAGTTCCTGCCACTTCAAGCAAGCATTATTGAATACTGCAGTATGTTATGGGTGGTTGGTCTTGCTAGATGAATCCCTTCCCAACTAAAACTCCACCCGGCAATGAATGATGAACCAAAATTTCTTGGTAGCGTATTTTATTCCTATTCCCATCGATTTTTAGGGGAACTCGATCCGAACTGAAGCAATCGTACACCATAAACCAAAATCTACAAAATAAAAATCATCAACGTTCCTATAGTATCCACGTTGGTATTTTTATTTTTCAAATTTAGCTCGAATCAGGAATGGGAAAATTTTGTTTTCAACATTCACCCCTAGTATCATTTAAAACAAGGGTCATATTGCGTAGAAAGTTCTCTTCCGCATACGCCGACATTAGAAATAAAAATAAGGCTTTCTGGTAGACCTTTAGTAACTCCGAGTTCAGTTCTTGATTTAGTTAAATATATAATTATTGAAACTCAAATTATTATATCTTCTTACTAATACATACAGACATACACATTTTATATAATATAATATATATATATATATATATTTTTTTTTGTATTGGGGCGTTTACCGCCACTTCCCGCTATATGGTAGCGGATATCATGGCGAGGCGGAATACGAGAAAGAGAAACGGAGACGGAGAAAAGGCACTAGAAAAGGGAGAACAGCGGACTACAGGTGAGAAGTCACCTAAAGCTCAGATAGGATGCGAGATTGGGAGAGGAAGAGGAAAAGACGGTCAAGCGAGAAGAGAGGGCTCTCAGCGAGCATAAGGCGTAAACGTTCGGGGAGGGGGAAATCAGAAAGGAACGGGAAGGCGCGACGACGTACTGACGACAGGGTGGGGCATTCCACAAGGATGTGAGAGAGGGTGAGGGGCGACTGGCAGGAGGCGCAACGAGGAGCCTCCTGTTGGAACATAAGATAGCCGTGCGTGAGGCGCGTATGGCCGATGCGAAGCCGCGCAAGGACGACCTCTTTGTGTCTGGAGCGGTGGAAAGAGGACACCCAATATGACAGACGGGGGCGGATGGACCAGAGTTTATTTCCGGTGGCATCGTCCCAGGACTGTTGCCACATGCGGTCGTAAAAGGAACGAAAGACCTGCACATAGTCTGAGAAGGGGAGCGGGCGGGGGAGGGGAGGCAGCGAGGCGGCGGACCGGGCTATGCGGTCCGCCGCCTCATTACCGGAAACACCAACATGGGCGGGAACCCAGCAGAAGGTGACCCGGATCCGGTGAACGGTGTGCAGGACATGGTACTCCTGTTGAATAAGGCGTACGAGGGGGTCCGGGGAATCATAGCGCTCGAGCGCCTGAAGGGCGCTCAGCGAGTCAGAAAAAATGGTACAGGAGGACCGCGAACAACCCGATACCAGACGGAGGGCTTCCAGAAGGGCAAAGAGCTCCGCGGAAAAGATGGAGGCCTGAACCGGCAGGGGGATACCCCGGGAGGTAGGTGACAATGACGGAGAGAAGACGGCGGCCGCGACACCTGCAGGGAGCGCGAGCCGTCGGTGTAGACGGGAACGTCGTCCGAATGGACGGGAAGATGGGCCAGAAAGAAGACCGGAGGACGGCAGGAGGAGACTCCTTACGCAGGCCACGGAGCGCCTGGCAACGGCAGATAGGGGTGGTCCGCCAGGGGGCGACAGATCGAAGGAGAACGGCAGAATAGAGGGTGGGGGGATCCCCAGGGACGAGAAAATCTCGGCCAGAGAGGCAGCGAAATGCCACGTGTCAGGCCGGGGTAGCGCCTGGGAGATCGCGGAGAAGAGTAGGGACATCGGAAGGCGGCAGATGCGAAGGTAACACTTCGCCATGAGAAGGCCCCGGCGAAGGGGCAGGGGGGGGTGTCCACAGTCCACCTGAAGACTAGCGACAGGGGACGAGCGGAAGGCACCCGACGCCAGGCGAAGGCCACGGTGGAGAAGAGGATCCAGCATACGGAGTGCCGGAGAGGAGGCGGAGCTGTAGACCACACAGCCGTAGTCGACACGGGATTGCACCAGGGAGGTGTACAGGCGCCGCAGAGTACGCCTGTCCGCCCCCCAGGTCGTGTGGGACAGATGACCCAAAAGGGAGAGGGTGCGGCGAGATGTTTGCCGCAACCGCATAAGGTGTGGAACCCAACCGAAAAATCCGTCGAGGGTCATACCCAGGAATCTAACGGATGGGACGAGGGGAAGAGGAGTGCCGGCAAGGGTAAGGGCGAAGGTATGCGACAGACGGAGGCGCCGAGGACGGAAAAGCATACTGGAAGACTTAGAGGGTGAGAAAGCATAGCCAACCGAGGACGCCCAGCGAACCACCGCGTTGATGGCTAGCTGGAGCCGACGTTCAGCCAAAGACGGGAGGTGGCCAGAGCAATAGATAGCCAGGTCATCGGCATAGAGGGAGCTACGAACGGATGTAGGCAGGACCGTAGCGACTGTGTTCATCACGAGTGAGAAACACAAGACGCTAAGGACACTACCCTGAGGGACACCCTCCTCCAACGGAAAGCGGTCAGAGAGGGCAGAACCGATGCGGACGCGGAAAGAACGGGCGGACAAGAAGTTATAAACAAAGGAAGGGAGAAAGCCTACGAAACCCAGGGAGCGTAAGCAGTCGAAGACCGCGCTCCGCCGGGTAGTATCGTAGGCCTTCTGGAGGTCGAAAAAGACGGCGAGTACAAATTGACGCCGGGAGAAAGCCTCCTGCACGTCATGGCTATGGAGGAGGGGGTCGGTGGTAGACCGGAAGCGCCGGAAACCAGCTTGGGTAGCAGGGTACTGGTCACTCGCCTCCAAGGTAAAGGACAGCCGCGAGGCGACCATCACCTCCATCACCTTGCAGGCACAGCATGTTAGGGAAATGGGGCGATAGTTCGACGGGAGTGAGGGGTCTTTATCGGGCTTCGGGATGGGGACGACGATGGACTCACGCCATCGGTCCGGAAATGAACCCTCCAACCAAATCCAGTTATAGAGGTCCAGTAGAAAGCTGAGAGCAGAGGGGTGGAGGTGCCGTAACAAGTCATAGGGGATATTATCGGGGCCGGGGGCGGAGGAGCGTCGGGGGCGGAGGGCCTCCCGAAGCTCTGTCATGTGGAAGAGGTGATTATAGGGGTCATCCCTATGAGGTGGAAATTCCGGTGGGTCGCGGCGGGAGTGGGGGGAATCGGAACTGGAGATGGCTGCGAAGTGCGCCGCGAGTGCGTTCGCGACGGCCTCCGGATCGGACACGAACTCGTCGTCCCCGACCCGAAGCACCGGGGGTCGAGGGGGACACGGGTCCCCTCAAAGCTACGCACCTTGCGCCAAACAGTCGAGGGGGCGGTCGAGGAGGAGATCCCGGACACGTAACTCCGCCAGGAGGTACGCCGGGCTAGTTTCAAGACCCGACGGGCCACTGCCTTCAGGCGCTGAAACGCCATCTTATGCTCCGGCTGGCGGGTCCGGTAGAAGCGACGGCCAGCACGGCGCCGCTCCTGAACGGCACGGGAGCACTCTGGGGTCCACCATGGGACGCTGCGCGGCCTGGGGGAGCCAGAGGTACGGGGATGCAACTGGTGGCAGCCGAGAGGATCTTGCTTTCGAGAAAGGCGAGGGCCTCACTAACGGAGGGAAAGGCAGGAATGGACGGCGAGATCGCCGTGCACCTCGTGTATGAGGCCCATTTCGCTCGGGCGAACAGCCAGCGCGGGCGGACAGAGGTGGGGGGGAGGAGACGGGTTGGGGTAAGACACACAGGGAAATGGTCACTGCCGGAAGAATCCGGCAGGACCTCCCAGGTGAACTCCGTCACGATATCGAGGGAAACCAGGGAAAGATCAATACAGGTGAAACTGTCATGGGCCGAGTGGAGGCAGGTTGGGGAGCCATCGTTCAGAAAGGTGAACTCTAGCTCGTCCATAAGGGAGAGAAGGGTCCCGGAGAGAAAGGTGGAGCAAACGTCCCCCCAGGCCGGGTCCCGACTGTTGAAGTCCCCGAGAAGCAGGAAAGGGCGGGAAGCTGCGCAGAATTAGGTCACGGAGAGAATCGGGTGGAGGGCGTACGTTAGGGGAGAGGTAAAGAGAGCAGACCGTGAGCTGACGCCACAAAGAAAGGCGCACGGCCACAGCTTGCAAGACAGTACGGAGCGGGAGGGGGCGGAAAGGGACGGAGCGGTGCACGAAGACCGCGGAGCCCCCCCTACCCGCCCCATCGAGAGGCGGGGAAGGGAACCCGCAGTAGCCGGACACTCGAGGGAGGGAACGGGAGCCCAGTATCGTTTCCTGAAGGCAGAAACACGCCGGACACCTGGAGGCCAGGAGAGAAGAGAGACTCTCGAGGCCTACCAGGAGCCCGCGGATGGTCCACTGCAGGAGCGAAGTATATGGAGGGGTAGGAAAGTCTGCGAAACGGATGGTTATGGGGTGGGTGGGCCGATCGGGCGGCCCGAGATTAACAAGGGGATTGGAAAGCCCCGGGGCCCAACGGGGGACGCCGAACGTGGGCGAAGGTCACCCCGACGGGGGGGCGATGTGGAAACTGACGCCGGCAAATCCTCCTGAAGAGGAGTCACCCGGACGCCCGGGGGAGAGCGATGCAGAGAAGGGGATGTGAGGGGTATCCAGAAGGCCCCTCCCTTCACCGGAGGTGCAGGGGAGGCTGGACTACAAGGGGGAGTGGAAAAGGATACCTCACCCGGATGCATAGGCAGGTCAAGGAGAGAGGTGGGGTAGGTCACGCGCGGGGGCGTGCTCATCCCACCCACGCCGACCAGGCGGGCGAGTTCCCCCTCCAGTGGGTCCATCGACCGAACCGGTGAGGGATGTATCTCCGCCCCCACCACGAGGGTCGTCGGGGACCCCAGGGGGGAGCGTCCATAACGGTTGCGCAGCGGGGACGGTGAGGACACCGGGATGGTAGGGCGAAGGGGGCGTTTGTGTCTGGGAGAGGAAGGTGATGCGAGGCCCGTTCCCCTCCGTCGTGCGGCCCGCATGGGCGACGGCGGGTCACGGTCTGGAATGGGGGTGGCCGAAAGCGCCGGTGGAGAGGGCGTAGAAGGGGCAGGGGGGGTTGCCGACGAAGCATCGGCGTTCGCGGAGGGAGCACGTGGGGACGCGCTGGTAGTACAGGGAGCCGCTGCCGGAGTCCGCTGGGCGGCAGAGGATAGACAGGGAGTAGCGGACACGGTGAGTGGAGGCGCGTCGGGAACCGCCGGTGAGGACGGGGTCTGGGCCGGCGGCGGCCGGGGACGGAGAGCCTCGGCGTACGAGGTACCACGCCGGGCCTCGCGGCCACGCAACCGGTCCCGCGCCTCCCGAGCGCTGAGAAATTCTGATGAACAGAGGGCCCGAACCTCCCTCTCAAAGAGAAGGACGGGCAAGAGCGGGATGAAGCAGGGTGCGGTCCATGACAGTTGGTGCAGGAAGGCGGAGCAGTACAGGGCAAGGGGTGGGGAGGGCCGCCGCAGCGGACACACAACGGGGCCGGCTGACGGCAGGAACTGCTCACGTGGCCAAACCTATTGCACTGAAAACAGCGCGTAGGATCTGGCACGTATGGCCGAACCGAGAATTCGCATGCTCGTCTCTCACCAAAGCCCCAGAATACCGAAACGGGGGCACCAGTGAGTCAAAAGTAAGGAGAAGGCGAGGAGAAGGGACGGCTGGGGATCGCGATCTGTCGGGAAAACGGTATATTCTCACCACACCCTGGGAGGCGAGGTCAGTCTGGAGGTCCTCCACCGGGATGGGTAGAAGACGAGCAGCGTAGATCGTGCCCTGCACTGATTGAGGCGGGGGTGGGGAGTCACCGTGATCCCGCAGCCCAGGACATCGGGGATAGCGAGCAGAGAGGAGGTTTCGGCAGAGGAACGCGACCTTATCAAAATGGAGCCATCCCTCTGAGGCCGAAGGTCAAAACGCGCCGTCCCCGTCTTCCCATGGATCGCTCGAAAGAGGCGTTCGTGGTTAGTGGGGAGGGGCTTGGAGGAGGAGGGGCGGAGGACGAGGAACTTGTCCATCGTCCTAAGGCCGAGTGAAGCCGTCTGCCAAACACCACCGGAACTTCGAGGGGGCGAGAAGACGAGAAAGGGGACGGCGACGTCGGGTCCCACGTCCCCCAGGGGCCGAGGGGCCGGGGGCGATGAGGCCCGACCGGAGCGGGAGGCGACCGGGGCCGCGGGCCTCCCACCTGAGGGCGAAAAAGCAGGTGGGTCCCTATTGGACGTGGAATATGGGGGGATCCAGGGGTCGGGGGGTCCACTGCAGGTCCACCGCTACTGGCGGAGGTCGGGCAGCGGCGCCACGAGCCTGGGGAAGAGAGGGAGAGGAGGTGTCGGCAAGAAGAGCAGACGGGGTGGGGGAGGGCTGCCGACTGCCCTTACAGACCCACGGTCCAAAGAGGTAGTCAGAGGGAGGTCAGATGCACAAGCCGGGTCGTCAACGAGGTCATTAGATTTGTAAGTGTTTCCATAGAAAATTTTTATTGTTGTTTCGCGCCCGGGGCCGCGGGGAACCGATTACCCAGGGCCCAAGGGGACCAAGCGCACGCCGGCGGGGAATGGGTGCCTCGTCCCATGTAGGTACCCCGTTTCAAAAGGGGTCCTTGCAGCGTCGAAAGTTCTCCCCGCCGGCAGCAAAGACCAAGGCCCCCCAGGGTCCCAGGCCTGGGCACCCTACCAGCCAACTTAGTCCGGCCCCGGCCATGGGAGCGAGACCCCCAGCGACCAGCCCCGGCAGCCCACGGGGCGCGCGAAGTGAACAGAGAAAGCAGAAAAAACAGAGGGGGCAAGGAAGAGGGTAAAGAGGGGAAGACAGGAAAGAGGGGGCTGTAGGATAGCAGGGTATGCTAAAAGTCAACTTCGCAACCGGGCGGGGACCCGGCAGGGCCCCCAGCCACGGCTGACCCCCCTCGCCACATAGAGGCAGGAGCCCGCGGGCGATCCACCCCAGAAAGACCGCCCGCGGGGAGGGGGATATATATATATATATATAGCACATTTTTATTTTAAATTTTTAAAATTTACCTACAACGCATGCCCATTTTTTGTTTACCTTTGCGTGTGATGTAAAAAAATTCTCATTCCTCCATTTCTGCCATTGGCAGATCATTTATAGAGTTGGCTCAATTATAAGGCACAAACTGTCAGAAAATTCAATACCTAATTTTACAACTTGCACCATGTTCTAAAATCACAAAATTTTCTTAATTACCATGATTTAGACTCCTCATCAGTTCTGTAAAAATTACAAAGTCCAAATTCAAATTTGAGCTCTTAAAACCACGTGTTAACTGTTCGTTTCGCAATTATTTTTTTTATGCACGAAGGAGGGGCCACGGGCAAATGCCCGCAAAAGCGCCCCTCCCATACAAGAAGAGCCAAAATCAAGGTCCGAGGTTTTCAAGATGCCTAGACACAATGCATTTCAAAGAGAGAGGGAGAGAGAAAAAAAGAAAGTTACAAGGAGTTAAAAGGAAAAGAAGTACCTCAAAAGGCCTTGCGGCCCATACCGAGGAGGTACCAATAGCAACGGGTGCCAGTGGAAATTTTTTACACCCTCAAATAGTGTGCAAGATTTGGTCTAACCTTTTCTTAAAATGATCCACAGAGGAACTGTTCACAACTTCTGAAGGTAACCTGTTCCACGTGTCACAGATCTTATAGGTAAAGTAATTCCCACACACACTAGTCCTAAACCGCTTCAAATCCAACTTCCAACCATTGTTGCGAGTTGGGTTATCATTTAAACTAAACATGCTTCTAAAATCGACATCGTTGAACCAGCGTTAGAACTTGAAAACCTCGATCAGTTGACCGCGCAGCCTCCGAGTTTCCAGCGAAAACAAGTTCAGGGCGCGTAACCGTCGATTGTAGCCTATATGCCTAACGAAGGGGATTAACTTTGTGGCCCTCGCCTGCAATCGCTCCAGCCTCTCAATATCTTTAATGAGGGTGAGCGAAAAAAAACTGCACAGCATATTCCAGGTGCGGCCGAACCAGGGAATTGTACAGAGAGAGCACAATCTCCTTGTTCCGAAACTGAAATTGCCTCCTGATATAACCTAACAGCTTCTGGGCTTTCTTTTCAACCTCTACGCACTGTTTGGTAAACTTAAGGTCGCTACTAATTAGCACACCCAAATCCTTTTCCAAATCAGTCGCCTCGATATTACCCCCCAACAGTGAGTAGTCCGACTTGGGATTGGCATAGCCAATGTGCATCACTTTGCATTTACCCTAGTTAAACGGCATTTGCTATTTTTCGGACCACTCTCCTATCCTACCTAGGTCCGCACGCAGTTCCTCGATCGCTTCGGGCGAACCAAGATTGGCCCCAAGCTTTGTGTCATCAGCGAATTTGGCGATCCGACTGACGATGCCACCGTCAATATCATTTATGTAAATGATAAACAACAGTGGCCCCAAAACGGAACCCTGAGGAACCCCACTAGTGACCGAGGCCCAACCCGAACTAACCCCTTTAATTACAACCCTCTGCCACCTATTCTTCAGCCAGTTTTCAATCCACCTACCTACTTCCCCACCGATACCCAGCGCGCGCACTTTCGCCATTAGCCGGCGGTAAGGTACCTTATCAAAAGCTTTCTGAAAGTCGAGATAAAGTATATCAATCGCCCTACTCTTATCATACTCACCCAACATGACGTGGAAAAACTCGAGCAAGTTGGTGAGACACGACCTATGCCGTCTAAACCCATGTTGGGAGTCCCAAGCAGCTTGTAGGAATCTAAATGGTCAACGATCCTATCCGCTATTACCCCCTCTAATAATTTACCTACAACTGAAGTGAGACTAATGGGACGATAGTTCCCTGGACTTTCGTGATCCCCTTTCTTAAAGATAGGGGTCACGTTGGCTTCCCTCCAGTCATCAGGCACCTGGCCCGTCTCCAACGATTTGTTGAAGACTGTAGCCAGGTGGGGAGCCACCTGGTCGCGCAACTCTCGCAACACTCTGGGGAGAAACTGGTCTGACCCAGGAGCCTTAAACGCGCTCAGTTTGTCTATTCTATCAGCAACGACTATCGCGGTACATCGAACACTATCCAGGACAGCACCTTCGTGCCTCACGCCTGGCTCGGGGATGACGCGGGTGTCCTCCCTGGTGAACACTCCCGCAAAGTATTCATTACGAACATTAGCGATGTCCGCGTCGGAGGTCCGCAGAACGCCGCTTAACATAACTGAAGAACTCCTTAGGGTTCCCCTTGCAGAGGCTTGCCACCCGTAGTTCTTCGTTACGTTTCGCTAGCCTAACCTTCGCCTTCACTTCGCTACACAAGCGGACATACGCTTCAGTGTTCTCATGGCAACGATTGGCCTTCGCCCTCCTATACGCTACTTTCCTATGTCGGATAGCCGAAGCGATGTCACGATTGAACCACTTAGGCTGCGTTGAAGCAGGGGTGACCGGTTTTGAGGGTATGGCAGCAGACTGCAGCACCATAAACTCGTCCCGGAATGCACTCCACACTCCTCCAACATCGCCGCCGACCTCTAACCCCATCTCACCTACGCTATCCCTGAGGCTAACAAAGTCCGCCCGCCGTAGATCGAGCTTACTGCCTCTCGAGTTACTACGCTTCACCCGAGGGACGCACACACGGAACCTAATCAGACCGTGATCACTCCCGCCCAACGATTCGTCAACGGTGAGGCCAGTGACGAGGTTGTCTTCGGTCGTGAATACTAAGTCTAGAACGCTTTCGCCTCGTGTAGGCTCATTGACCCACTGAGTGAGGAAGTTCTCATCAGCAAAGTCAACTAGCCTCCTCCCTTCAGCATCAGCAGTCCTGTCTTCCCACTTTATGCCGCGACAGTTGAAGTCTCCTAAAACTACACACACCCTATCCCCTAGCAGGCTACGAGTTCGGTGTACAGGGCTGTATCCTCCTCGAGGAGGAGATGCGGAGGTCTGTACACCAAGATTAACCTATAGTTCGTCCCTCCCACGTTCAGATCGACGCCAAGCAGCTCCCGTTCCGACCGGAACTGGCAGTCAACCGGACTCAACGTGTCCCTGACGTATATTAGTACCCCCCCCCCCTCCCCACGGGTGCGGTCTTTGCGAAACATTCTATACCCGGGAATTTCGAACTCCCCAACGTAGTCCCTACGATCAGTATGAATCCAGGACTCGGTGATAGCAACGATATCCTGGTATTCTGATGCTAAGAGCGCCCGTAGCTCGCAAAACTTGTTCCTAATCGACCTAGCATTAAAAAGCATTGACCGCCCCCTAGCACGACCCGTTTCCCGAACAGCCAGGGCTGTCGGGAGTTGAAGAGCCCCTCACTAACGAGGGGGCAACTTCCGCAGGAGCCTGAGCCCCCTCCAACGTGGAAGGAGGGTCACCCACCTGTACCTGGACGCACCCTTCAGTTGAAGGTACGTCCGCCACCGGCTCATCATCATCCTCCCCGGTGGGGGCCCATCATCTCTCCCCGGACTCGACCTCACCATTCTGTATAGGTGCCGGTCGAGCAGCGCGCCTAGCACACCTTTACCCTTGTTATTGAGGTGGACACCATCCCTCTGGTAAAGGTCCCACCTACCCGAAAATGCGTCGAACGGGTCAATAAACCTCACGCCCAGCGGGACGCACAAGTCTTGCACCCTCTCGTTGATGCCAATGACCTTACTGAGCGCGTGGTCACTGGCATTCATTCGCGGTAAAATACCCATTAACATTCCCCTGTCTGTCTTCAGTTTTAGATCATCCGCAAGAGACATGATCTCGGTGATGATCCCTTCTGTAAGACCTACCCTACCGCCTTTGAGGAACAGGTCGTTGCCACCAGCGTGGACAACGATCGCAGTCCTCCGACTAGCCACGCGCACCTTCTCTACCTCCTTCCTTAAGTGCGCCGTTCCCCGCCCAGGTAAGCACCTTACCTTCCTCCCTCCCGGTTTGCAGAAGCAAAGTACTTCTCCTGGCCCCTGATCTGCGAGTCCCCAATCAAAACGGTGTCTTCCTCCTTCGAGCACAGGAGACTAAAGCGGTTGGAGGTCCTGACAGGGGCAACTGGGGTCTCAGGCTTCGGCTTCGCAGCCTTCTTGCCCGAGACCTTTCGAACCCGTCGCCACCCATAGACGCAGTTACACCACCGACCCACCCCGACCGGAGCTACATCCTTCGGTTTCTTTGGGCCATCAGTAGGCCCCTTCCCACCCTTTTTCTTTCGGCCCCTTCCCACCCTTCTCTATCAGCCCCTTCTTTACGCCCTCCACCTTGCGCCGCGGTTCCGTGCATTCCACGTGGGTCGCTGGCGATTCTTCACACTGATTTTGTACCCTAGTCCCCGGTTGCACCTCTACCCTTTCTCTGCGGTCCCGAGCCTGTCCAGTCCATCGCTGGACCGCCTTTCCATGGCAGCTATCCTATCAATGAGCTCCGGGGTGGAGGGCGCAGCCCTATCAATGAACTCCGGGGTGGAGGGCGCAGCCCCAACAGTGACCGCCGCACCTCCAATAGCCGGTCTGGACGACTCGAGCCGCCAGACCCTCTCCTCTAGCTTCTCGTAAAACCGCATGAGTTCGCAAAAGCGACACATGCTGGAGTGGTTGATCTTCGCGAAGCAGGCTTCTTTGAAGTTCGTCACCCACTGGTTTACTTCACACCTCGCACATTCAGCCCTCAGTTTCTGCGGTCCAGTCATTGTAACTTATTTTTATTCGAACTCTGAATTAGATAAAGCGTTCTAACAATGAAAACTATCAAAAACTGACCAGTATATAAAAAAGTAGGGGGGAGGGGTGAATTATTCCCGCGCATAGACGCATCCACCTATTTGCAAGTGACGTTCATCCCTTCCAGAAGACTACACCTCTCGCTGCTGCAGCACCGACCAAAGGTCTCCCCAGGGCCAGACAGTCCCAAACGTGTCGCAGCTACCAACTGACAAACACTCGCGACGCAGGCGTCACGGATTTCCCGCCAGGAGCGACAGCGAGATGCAGCCCCTTACTAGTCACTCACAAGCGGCCAGACTCTTAGAATCCAGTGTTCAAGGGATATCCCACCAGACCCAGAGGCTACGCCCGGGACTTTACGCTGGCCTGGCAGCCAGCTGGGCAGTAAAGCTCTCTCACCTCAGAGCAGTACAGCCAAGCACCATCAATTGGTCACCAAAGAACGGTCGCAGGGGGCTGGTCAGGCCATTACGCGTTAGGAATTGGCTTAACGGGGCACTAGCCACACCATTCATCGCGCCCCTACGCCTGGGACCCCTCCATCCCAGTCTCTCTCAACCTACGAGCGTTAAATGGCGTTATTTATAGAGGTTCCAAAGCCTCTCTTCCCACGCATGAGGTAGCAGTAGGGTCCTACAGTAAAAGAAGAGACACAATACTAAAATTTTTTTTTTTGCAGTCAGAGGAGAACATCCTTAACGTAAGCTAAAAGGACAGAGTAGGGATGGGATGGGGTCCTAGTAACCCACGGGACAGGATTGTACAACATATTTCACCCGCCCTCCCGAAAGAGAACCTAAAGGAACTGGCAGCCAATTTCTCTAGAATCCCACAACTCGGGACCGGAGGGCTGTCACACCCCAAGTATAAAGTTTACAACGTCCAGAAGAAAACGAGAGAAAGTGATATATACAGTGTGTCCGTAAAGTCATGGTGGGATTTTAAATAGCTATAATATTGCAACGAAACATGATAATGAGATGAAAAAAAGGCAAATTGAAGAACAACTCTAAAAAAATAACTTTATTTAACGTAGTTCGATATGGGCTCCTCTGGTAGCCCTGCAGACATCTAGGCGGTGATTCAATTCCAGCCACACACGCCCAAAAACATCAGGAGTGACGGATGCGATAGCTTCCGTGATTCGCTCGTGCAAGTGATGAATATCCCTAATGGGTACACTGTACACGCTTTGCTTGACGTAACCCCACAAATAAAAGTCCAAAGGTGTCAGGTCCGGAGAGCGTGGAGGCCATGGCTTCCATCCTCCTCTTCCTATCCATCTCTGTGGAAATTTTTCATTAAGGAATTCTCGAACAACGTTGGCATAGTGCGGAGGAGCACCATCTTGCTGAAAGATGACATTATTGTCAATAAATTGGGGTACTGCAAAATGTTCCAACATAGCGAGGTAGTTGCGTGACGTCACAGTGGGTTCCGCGAAGAAAAATGGGCCAATCACACGATCTCGTGCTAGAGCACACCACACATTAACTTTCGGGCTATTACGCTCATGTTCAACATAGGCACGTGGACAGCCTAGACTAACTACGAGATAAAGGTTAAGCTTAGCCTAGACTAACTACAAGATACAACTTTGAGAGTTGTTCTTAAATTTGGCATTGTTTCATCTCATTATCATGTTTCGTTGCAATAATATAGCTATTTAAAATCCCACCATGACTTTACGGACACACATCAGAGCCTAGATGTCTACAGGGCTACCAGAGGAGCCCATATCGAACTACGTTAAATAAAGTTATTCTTTTAGAGTTGTTCTTCAATTTGCCTTTTTTTCATCTCATTATCATGTTTCGTTGCAATAATATAGCTATTTAAAATCCCACCATGACTTTACGGACACACTATATATATATATATATATATATATATATATATATGACAATCAATAAGAGGTGGGGAATTCACGAGACGAAAAGTATTTTATTCCACCGGGTCAAGTACGGCTGTGTGGGTTGAACCACCCAACACATGAGAAGCATCCTCCATACAGGGGCGAACAAGACCCCTGTACAGAGACAGCAACTGAGTGGGGAGGGAGAAGAAACTGCGGAGGCGGTATACAGCAAACCTAACCTCTTAGAAGCTATTTTAGAAAGAGTATATGTGATCTTTCCAGGAAAGTTCACGAGAAAAGGAAACGCCAAGAATGTCAAGAGAAGGATTGAGTTGTGTGTTGTTGAAGGTAAGGGGATAGTCGTGTGGAAGGTTGTAACGAGTAGCCAGATGGAGGAACAGTGTTTGAGGCATTGCGAGCCACAAGGTTTTCTCTGCCCCAATCAAAGATCAGAGGTCAGAGGTCAGGTGCTCCATAGCTGTACTATGCGAATCATGGAGTGACTGTTGAGAGGGACGCTTTGGGAAGCGGGTGAAGTGAAGAGTGGAATCATCGGCATTGGAGTAAGTAGGACAGGAAGTGCGAATTAAAAGATCATTAATAAATAAAAGGAAAAGAGTGGGTGACAGGATAGAACCCTGAAGAACACCACTGTTAATAGCTTTAGGAGAACAGTGGCCATCTACAACCGCAGCTATAGATCGGCCAGAAAGAAAATTATAGTATATATGAAGGAACAGATAGAAGAATAGAAATCGAAGGAAGGCAGTTTGGAAATTAAAGATTTGTGCCACACTATTAAAAACTTTTGATATGTCTAACGAAATAGCAAAAGTTTCACCGAAATTCCAAGAGGAGGATGACCAAGAGTCAGAGAGATGTGCAAGATCGCCAGTAGAGCGTCCCTTGCGGAATCCATACTGACGATCTGAAAGATTGCGAAAAGAAAGGTTTTTAAGAATCTTCCTATTAAGGATAGATTCAAAAACTTCGGAAAAGTAAGAAATCAAAGCAATTGGACGATAGTTGGAGGGTTGAGAGCAGTCACCCTTCTTTGGGACAGGCTGAATGAAAGCGAACTTCCAACAGGAAGGAAAAGTACCAGATGAGACAAAGACGAAAGAGTTTGCCTAGTAGGCAGGATGTCAGCACAGAAGCACAGTTCTTAAGAACAGGAGAAACACCATCAGAATCATACGCCTTCCTAGAGTTGAGCCAAGATAGAGCAGAAAAAACATCTTTAGAAGATATTCTAATTTAAGACAAAGTCAGAGGGAGGAGGGGATGGAGGAACAGCACTGGAATCGTTGAGGGTTAAACTGTAAGCGAAAGTTTGAGCGAAGAGTTCAGCTTTGGCAGGAGAAGATACGGCAACTGTGCCATCGGAATGGAAAATGGGAGAGAAAGAAGAGGAAGTAAAGTTGTTGAAGAGGTTCTTAGCTAGATGCCAGAAAGAGCGAGAATAATTAGAATTGGATAGATTTTCACATTTTTGTCGGATGAAGAAATTTTTGGGCACGATTCCGGGCAGAAATACAAGCTGAGTGAGAGTCAGGAGATGGATGCAGAGGATAATCAGACATTGCCCTTAAAAAAAAAGGGGGGGGTGGAGGAAGAAGACCAAAACTCTCTCAATATTTATGATCTTTCTGTACATCTGACCTCGTATATACAAGTATGAAGACGAAAAAATAATTTCTGTAAAAAATGTGAGGATTCTACCATACTCGCGCAACTACAAACTGTACAGGCTGCCTACGAGACGCTTGAATAAGCTGCTCTATAGGAGAGTTGGAGATGTATACTTCTGTGAAGCATAAAAGCTTTTCGTTGGAAAAGCCAGCATATTGTATGTAAAAACTAGCGAATAGTTTTGAATTCTGAATATGGTTCATCGTTTTCAGTGTAGTTGGTCACATCTTCCATGTCCTAACGATCAATTATGGATTACAATTAATTCTTCGAACTCTATTTCAGGGCTGTTTTCTGTGCAAAATCTAAACAGGGGTTGGACAGAATAATGGAAACACTCGCAGTTTCGGTACTGCATTTTCGAATAGCCTTATCATCATATAATGTTGGTCTCATAATATTGAGTATCATCTACTTTAATACGCTGATAATAGGTGTTTTCCTATTTTAGCAAAATAAATTAAAAACTGATGCTTAGAAAATATGTCAGACTATGAAAGGAGCATAATAGTAGGAGTCCGTTTAGTTGGTGCCTTAGTGACATTTTAGCTCCTTTAACTTATATGCCTTACTGGAAAGCTAGAACAACATTCCACGAGGCAGTAAGAGAAATATATAGGATACAAAGTGTACAAAACTAGTTTTGCTGCCCAGTAGCTCAATGGTTACGATGGCCGACTCTGAGCGGTGTGGCGCTGTTTCGCTTCCGCCTCCTGGGTTGGGTCGAGTTGTCCGCTTACCCTGTTAATGCTCGGGCTAAAGGTAACCCTTGGGGCATACTCAACCCCACATCGTGTGGAAATAAGCTTCCTGGCTGTTACACCTTTTCACAAAACTAGTTTCTTCTCTTTCATTTGATATAGTACTTAGGAAACGGTGGTGTTTAGGGTTGTTCAACCTCATTCGTAATAACGACGGTCATGTGACGGAGGGAACCTATGTATAGTTTTACGTGGGATCTGAACGTTAAGAACGGTTCTCCATCCGACTACCCAACAGACAAAACGTTGCTTAACTTTACTGATCTTACTGAAAGCAGTGTTGCCACGTGGCCACGAAGTAACCCTAGTATTTAGGAAAGGAAATGGCTTTCTTAACGCCAAATCATACAGAGTTAATTCATGATAAATTTAGTCATAATACCTGAAGAGCTATTTTTATCATAGAATGCTACACATATACATACATTAACAAAATATCTTTTCCCAATGGAGTGGGGTGAGAAGGCAGAAATAACTCGGATGTGAAAGGAAGGAAGGTGGTGAAGAAGAGAAAATTAACTTGTACGGATTTATCCGCCTATATGTACAGGGTGTCCCACAAGACCTGTTTCATAGGGAAATTTGTTTTAAATTAAATTTACAGAAGTAAATTAGAAATAAAACAAGTGTTCAAATTGATGTCTTGTTCCGGGACCTTTTCTTTGCTGCAGGTAAGAACACGCAATAGCTAATATGGGAGAGAGTTACACGTGAGGAAAAGGTGGAACAAGACATCAATTTGAACACTTGTTTTACTTCTAATGTATTACTTTTGTAAATTTAATTTAAAACATTTTCCGATGAACCGGACTCGTGGGTGGGGGGGGGATTATTTATATATATATATATATATATATATATATATATATATATATATATATATATGTGTGTGTGTGTGTGTGTGTGTGTGTGTGTGTAAAAATGAACAATGAATAATCCATATTCATTTTTACATGAAACCAAAATCGCCTGATGCGATTTTGGATAAAAACTATTGGTTACTTTCTATTTTTGTTTGTGTCACAACCATACGATCTACCATTTATATGGTTTAGTCGTATCCATATTTCCATTTTTCATTTGTTATAGAAGTTATTATAATTAATTATGATTGTCTTGCATCTAACCCGTAGTGTACTTAGTCCTTATTACCACTGTCTCTAATTCGTTCCTTTTAAATCCTCCCATTATTTATACGTTGTTCATTCGTACATCCATGTCCTTTCTTGACCTTTATCTTTTAATTTTATTACTCATTCATTCAGCTACCTATTGTCTATCATTGTCAACCTGTTGTATGACTACCCATGTGTGTACAATACTTTGTGCATTCGTACTTGTCCCCTGAAGATCATGATTACGTACATAGTTACGTACATGTACATACGTTCACGTGTATTCTTTTTTTTAATTATTTCACCTCCCGCAATGAACTCAAAAATGCTTATGCGAAGCGTTCAAATTCCGCTATCCACAGCAAAATCAAGCATCTGAATTCGAAATCCTCTCTTGCTTCTGTTACAAGTTTATAACAAGGTGTTATGTTGTATGTTATATACCGTATGTGCCCATGTACTTTGTATTATATTTCTAACATCTTAATTGTCTATTAATATGAAACACTGCAAAAACAAAAAGTTATAGTAACTGTTTAATTGTAATTAACTAATAATTTAATATAATGTAATTTAATGAACTGTAATTGGTGATAATGATTTATAATGTAATTAATGTACTTTAATAAAACTATAATCGGCGATAATAAGCGAATATGAATTAATTGGTAATCATTATCATAATTGTAATAAACCAAAATCACAATGTACTTAGATTGTACTTAATGTACTACTACGAAATTATATCGCCTTCAGAATGTATACTCGGCGAAAATACGATTAGTTTTTTTTATTTTTATTTTTAAATTTTTTATTTGGAATCTTCCAAACATCTGATCATGTGTTTAAAGGGGGGAACTTAACCTCCAACTGCATTCCCCCAACATTTAGACTTATATGATACATGTAATCGCAAAATTAACTTCATTACTGCACTCTTCTTTGGTCACTACTACAAGACTCCCTTGTTAGCAGCCTCGCTGCGAGGAGGGGGCAGAGGCCCCTTGCCTCCTTAATTTTTTTAGATTCCGGCCTGAGCCATGGTCGAAAGAGGTCGAACCTCTACCCCTGTAAATTCAGAGCACTACCTGTACATTTTAGAAGTAAACTACAGTCAAAGTTTTTTTTTATCTTTTCCTTCGAGCCTTGTTCTCTTCAGGAATTTAGTAAAGTCGATAAGTTTAGTACCAAGAGGAAGTATCAGAATATTATAGAAAAAGAAAAATTAACAACTGTCGACCATATAGCGAGAGAAAGAAATTAAAATATTATAGAAGAAAAGTATGGCGAGAAAATATCCGTTGCTGCCTCTCAATCAGAACCCCCGTCGATTCGAACCAACCCAGGGCCATAGACGGAGGGGTTATGATATATATATATATATATATATATATATATACACACAGCCGACACTAATCAGAACCTGGTGAACACAAAACATTTTCCTAACCTTTTCTTCTACAGACGGTTTTATGAAGGTGAGCAGAATCCTTCTGCAGTGTTCAGAGCGAAGTCTATCGATAGAGCGAGCATCAATGGCACGTGCAAGATATTCATTTACTTCCTCTCCTGTGTTACGGGGATCTGTCGGATCTCTGAGACCTAATCTGCGGAAGGGAGAGTTAAACCATTATTTATTTATTTATTTATATATATATATATATATATATATATATATATATATATTATATATATATATATATATATATATACATACAAACTCAGAATGGTCCCCTGAGAAACTTATATGTTAAACACAGACCGTGCATGGAACAAGGAACTCTTCTGGGAAAATTAAATCCACTATAGTCCGAATAAGTAATGGTAAATGACAAATACCATAGTTTTTCTTTTTCATGATGCTAGCCCGACGTGGGCAACGGGTCTCTCGCAAAGAGTTCCCATAAATATAGCTTCCCTCACCAGCTATCTGCAAAGCAGACAGGATTCAGCTTTGGGATATATATATATATATGAATAAAACCACGAAGGAAAGGAAACAGAATGGTGCTCAAGCGCTTTCGTCTAATGACATCCTCAGGAACACTGACGTACATAAAGAGTTATAGCCTATACATAGATTACAGAACATACATACATATATACACACACACACACATATACACACATTATATATATATATATATATACACATACATATATACACATATATATACACATACACATATATACATACACACATATATATATACACACAATAAACGGAGAAATAAAAAAAATTAAACATTAAAGGATTGTGGGAGGAGCATACAAATTTGTAAGGAAAAAACTACCGATGTTTTAGCACTTTGCTCGAATCCAACACAAGATCAAATGAATTGTTTCCAACCAATGTTATAGTTAATTAAAAAAAAAAAAATTGGAAAATAAAAATAAAACTTAAGAGGAGCATACAAATTTATACTGGAAATCTGCCCAGGTTTTAGCACTCTGCCCTTCTTGTCTAAGTTCGATGTATATAAAAATAAACTGAAAAATAAAAGTTATGAGAGTAGCATACAAGTTTACCAAAGGTTTAGCGTTCTACCCTTCTTATCTAAATCCGTTCTGAAGAAATTCAAAACAACAGGATCGAGTTGAAAAAGACCTTTGCTTATGTTGACGTTATTTGTAAGTTGGATAATGGCAGACTCAAGAATATTTCCATTAACAATGTTGCTAGAGTGAAACAAAACTGTAGCATTATACCAATCAATACAGTGGGATAACTCTGACAAATGGACAAAAAGGCCACTGGACGACTGTCCTGTTCTAACGGAGAAATAAAAAAATTAAACATTAAAGGATTGTGGGAGGAGCATACAAATTTGTAAGGAAAAACTACCGATGTTTTAGCACTTTGCTCGAATCCAACACAAGATCAAATGAATTGTTTCCAACCAATGTTATAGTTAATTAAAAAAAAAAAAATTGGAAAATAAAAATAAAACTTAAGAGGAGCATACAAATTTATACTGGAAATCTGCCCAGGTTTTAGCACTTTGCCCTTCTTGTCTAAGTTCGATGTATATAAAAATAAACTGAAAAATAAAAGTTATGAGAGTAGCATACAAGTTTACCAAAGGTTTAGCGTTCTACCCTTCTTATCTAAATCCGTTCTGAAGAAATTCAAAACAACAGGATCGAGTTGAAAAAGACCTTTGCTTATGTTGACGTTATTTGTAAGTTGGATAATGGCAGACTCAAGAATATTTCCATTAACAATGTTGCTAGAGTGAAACAAAACTGTAGCATTATTCCAATCAATACAGTGGGATAACTCTGACAAATGGACAAAAAGGCCACTGGACGACTGTCCTGTTCTAACGGAATATTGATGCTGTTTTAATACGTGTGCAAATCCTTTCCCGTCTGACCTATATAAAATGAATCACATTGTTTACAACCAATTTTATAGATAATGCCTGAATTATTGGTAGAGCTATTTTTTACTGATATTTTTCACGATATTGTTATATGAAAATACTACATTAATATCCAAAAGTTTAAGTACATTAGCAATGCCTAAACAGCCCGGGAAAAATGGAAGTACTAAAATATTTTTTGACAAAGTACGTGTGTTATTATTGACACGATAGAAAGTTCGTTTTGCCTTGTTGAGACAAGATTCCATAAACGCAGATGGATAACACAGATCACTTCCAATACCGTTGATTTTTTCCAATTCGGCATCGATGTATTCCGGACTGGCGATCCTAAGGGCGCGGAGAAACATTGAAGAAAACATGGCCTTCTTAGTGGGGGTGTTATGTCCCGAGTAAAAGTGTACGTAGGACAAATTGTTTGTTTTTTTCCGATAGATACTAAACTTAAAACCTGGGCTTTCCCTATGTACACGCACATCCAAAAACGGGATTGAGTTGTCTTGTTCCACTTCTATAGAAATATTCTTGAGTCTGCCATTCTCCAACTTAAAAATAACTTCAACATAAGCAAAGGTCTTTTTCAACTCGATCCTGTTGTTTTGAATTCCTTCAGAACGGATTTAGATAAGGGTAGAACGCTAAGCCTTTAGTAAACTTGTATGCTACTCTCATAACTTTTATTTTTCAATTTATTTTTATATACATCGAACTTAGACAAGAAGGGCAGAGTGCTAAAACTTGGGCAGATTTCCAGTATAAATTTGTATGCTCCTCTTACGTTTTATTTTTATTTTTCAATTTATTATTATTTTTTTTTTAATTAACTATAACATTGGTTGGAAACAATTCATTTGATCTTGTGTTGGATTCGAGCAAAGTGCTAAAACATCGGTAGTTTTTTACTTACAAATTTGTATGCTCCTCCCACAATCCTTTAATATTTAATTTTTATTTTATTTCTCCGTTTATTGTATGTATATATATATATATATATATATATATATATATATATATATATATATATATATATATGATGAATAAAACCACGAAGGAAAGGAAACACAAAAAGGTGCTCAAGCGCTTTCGTCTAATGACATCCTCAGGAACACTAAAGTACATAAAAGGTTACGGCCTATATATAGGTTACAGAAAGAAAAAATAAATAAATAACATACATCACACAAACATACATATATATATATATACATACATATCTACACACACACACACACACACATATATATATATATATATATATATATATATATTATATATATATATATATATGCAATAAACGGAGAAGTAAAAATAAAAATTAAAGATTAGAGGATTAACAAAGAGGCATACAGATTTGTAAGGAAAAATATCGATTTTTAGCACAAGATCAAATGAATTAAAAATACAAATTTATACTGGAAATCTAACCGGGTTTTAACACTACCTTTTAGAGTCAAGATTCGATATATATAAAAATAAAATGAAGATTAAAAGTTAATAAAGTAGCGTACAAGTTTACCAAAGATTTAGCGTCCTACCCTTTTTATCTAAATTTGTTTTGAAGGAATTCAAAACAACAGGATCGAGTTGAAAAAGACCTTTGCTTATGTTGAAGTTATTTGAAAGTTGGATAATGGCAGACTCAAGAATATTTCTATTGACAATGTTGCTAGAATGAAATAAAACTGAAGCATTATTCCAATCAATACAGTGGGATAACTCTGACAAATGGACAAAAAGAGCACTGGACAACTGTCCTGTTCTAACGGAATATTGATGCTGTTTTATACGTGTGTGCAAATCCTTTCCCGTCTGACCTATGTAAAAGGAATCACATTGTTTACACCCAATTTTATAGATAATGCCTGAATTATTGGTAGGGCTATTTTTTACTATGATATTTTTCACAATATTGTTATATGAAAATACTACATTAATATCCAAAAGTTTAAGTACATTAGCAATGCCTAAAAAGCCCGGGAAAAATGGAAGTACTAAAATATTTTTTGACAAAGTACGTGTGTTATTATTGACACGATAGAAAGTTCGTTTTGCCTTGTTGAGACAAGATTCCATAAACGCAGATGGGTAACACAGATCACTTCCAATACCGTTGATTTTTTCCAATTCGGCATCGATGTATTCCGGACTGGCGATCCTAAGGGCGCGGAGAAACATTGATGAAAAAATGGCCTTCTTAGTAGGGGGGTCATGTCCCGAGTAAAAGTGTACGTAGGACAAATTATTTGTTGTTTTCCGATAGATACTAAACTTAAAACCTGGGCTTTCCCTATGTACCCGCACATCCAAAAATGGGATTGAATTGTCTTGTTCCACTTCTAAAGTAAACTTAATGGAGGGGACTTGAT
>JAJOZX010005953.1:62500-157500 GCA_023014485.1 Bathynomus jamesi
ACATTTACTTGTTTGGGAACCAATTATTTAAGTTGTATGTTTTATAAATATAAGATTAGTTTATAGTAACATTATTAACAAGTTACCGAATTTGTTCAGATTACTTTTCATTAAACGAAGAATTTAAATTTTTAAGAAAGTACTTTATTAATAATTACTACCCTTCTAATCTTTTCGGCAACCAATTAAAAAAATTTTAAACACCACAATAGTAAACTCGGACCTTTTCCAGTTTGTGTACCGTTTTTCATATAATTTATTTTTGCTTTATAAGGCTAACTAACGAAAATATCATGACCTAACCTAACCAATCGTCAAGGGCGTACAGTTAACTTAACGATTGGTTAGGTTAGGTCGTGATATTTTCGTTAGTTAGCCTTATAAGCCTAACTAAAGAAGCAATAATTTATTTTTGCTTCTTTTCAGATCAAAAATGAGTGATAATATCAATCTCTTTAGTTAGGCTTATAAGGCTAACTAACGAAAATATCACGACCTAACCTAACCAATCGTTAGGTTAACTGTACGCCCTTGACGATTGGTTAGGTTAGGTCATGATATTTTCGTTAGTTAGCCTTATAAAGCAAAAATAAATTATATGAAAAACGGTACACAAACTGGAAAAGGTCCGTAAACTCCCCATAACTACAGTACAAAAAGAAACCAGATATAAATTACCTTTTTATGGTTATTTATCATTGCGTATTCGACATGAAGTGTTCAAACTGCTCAAGTCTAGTTATCCCCAAATAAATTTTAGATTCGCCCTTGTCAACCCACTTAAATTATCAAATTTCTTAAAGTTCAAAGATAAATTCCCCAAAACTGTATGCCCTAATGTTGTTTATAAATAAACGTGCGACAGCTGTAAGGCTGCATATATTGGCAGTACTTAACTCCAACTGGAGGTACGCCTCTCTCAACATTTGGGCTTATCAGTCCGTACCAACCGTCCGCTCAGTAGCCCACCACAATCCGCAATTAGAAACCATAGTAATGAAAACAACCATCTCCTTCACAAAACTCAGTTCGAAATTCTAACTAGATCCAATAACTTTACAGAACTCCGAATTTTAGAATCTTTGTACATCTATAGAAAAACCTTCCATTAACAATAATAGTTCATCTTACAAATTACAGCTCTTCTAACCAACCAACCAACTTTCATAGACATATCATACCTTCTAATTAATTGACCATACAGTTTTCTCTGTTTCTGCCAAATATGGAGGTTGACGTAAACATTGTGTATTTACCAGTTGAGGTAATTTTTATTTAATTTAATTTTAATGATTTTAATTTTCTTTTGTATTGATGTAATTTTCATTATTCTCATTTTTGTTTTAAGGTTTTAAGACTTATAATTCACTGATGATAAAAGATTTGTCGAAACGTCAAGTATTAAAAATAAACGAAAATGTTTGCTGTTGTGTTGGTGGTCCTTTTCATCTGTAAGCTCCGTTTCCCTAAGAAGAAGTCAATAGCTTTGATATATATATATATATATATATATATATATTATATTATATATATATATATATACAGGACGTTCTAAAATTACCTAGTAAACTTTTATATGAACGTAATATCTTAAAAATTATGCGATATTTAAATTTATTTTAAATGGAGCAGCACTAGGAAAAGCAACAATAATTATTTTAGATACTCAAAGTGTCTTCCTTCAACTTGAACACATTTATCGCAACGTCCGACTACTGATCGACAGACATAAAAGTTTACTCATTAATTTTAGAACACCCTATATATAATAGGCCTCGGTGGTGTGGCGGTTAACGTCGCTGACTACGAATCCATCGGCCCCGAGATCGAGACTCGGTGACGGCAGGCGGCACGCAGCAAAACCCAGATGTTCATCCTTCCACACAAAAAAAATTGATTGGTAGATAAATGGGTAGCTTAGTGGTTAAGAAGCTGGGCTGCCGGTGGAGCATGGTTCGGATTCCACGTTAAACTGTAGGTCTAAGGTGGAGTGACAAACTTGACCTACGCCAGAAGGAACAATTCGGGCGAAATCAAAACAAAGGTTATATATGTAGGTTCACGAATCTTTTTTTAATTTATGCTTAAATTCACGAGACTTCTGCCAAAAACAGACTGTAAAAATTCTATAATTCATCCACCAGTAATTTTGAAATTTGGTTCGTTATGGGTTGGAGCAAATGTTCATAAATACTCAAGGAAACTCAAGCCAGTTTATGCAAAGACTGAGGTCGGGGGTTTGAATCCCAATAATAATAATAATATTAATAATAATTAATAATAATTAATAATAATTAATAATAATAATAATAATTTATTATTATTATAGTTAAAACAATGTGACGCATTAATTAGCCTGAGCGGTGTGTCAGTTCCTGGTTCTCCTTAATTAATGATTATCAGGAACGAGGAAACTCAAACCCAGACACGATTTTAAAACTAGCTAATTTAGGTTTATGCATACCATTTTCCACAACATCGATCCCGACAATGTCACTTTCAGCTTTCAAACAAGATTCCGAATTCAAGTTAGAAACGTCTATTATTATTATTATTTGGATTAAAACCCGAAATACAAAGATTTAAAAATGAATTTTACAATATTTTTAGTTTCTAAGCTGCTGCTGCTGCTGCTGTGCTGCTGCTGCTGCTGCTGCTGTACCATTCCTTAACATTTTCACTGTCTCTGATCTTAAAATTATTAATGTAAAAGCAGGAATATCTTAGTAGTATTTTTAGAACTTCAAACCTCAAATTTCCTTCCCCTTTAAATAGATAAAAATTATCCCAATTATTCAACCTCAAAACTTAGTAAAGCTATAGGTGTTGTAATACTAAAATCTTAACAATCAGCAATATTTAAGTGGTTTTAAATGATACACAACGTTTTTAAAATTAAATTATTTTTTTAAGTTACCTTTTGTGTATGAAAAGCAAAGTCAGTTGAGCCTTACGTAGACCCGTAAAAGCTTTTAATACTTTATTCATTCGAGGCTCGGCACCTTGTTTTTCATTAGAGGCTCGGCTCCTTGTTTTATGTATGGTTTACTTCAGTAAAATACATAAATCTAACGTCCCCATCCGACCTATTTTGGCAGTTTGCCTTTACCGGGTCACTGGTTCGCGCGAGCTAACTTTTTTAATCCCTTATTTTCCAAATCAGTGATCAACAATTTTACCATTTTAATTTCTTTCAACTTCGTTGAAGAAATTACCAAATCTTCAAATACATCGACGCCGAGTCCCATATGGATTTTACGAATGTCCCTGTACAAGAAACCATATCCATCCGTTTGAACGCATTTCCCAAACGCCGAGACCACAAGGATGACCAATTTTTTTGTTTAATTTTTTACATTTTCAATTGAATAATTGTAAGTGAATAATGTTAATACATTTACGAAATGAACATTTATAAACTTACTTTCACCTAAAATCTAATCAAATTCTTTTCTTCCCACGACAGCCAAACTCAAAAGAAATCTATTAAGCACGGGACTGAAAAGAAGCAAATAGAGGAAGGCGTAACAAAAGAGTGCGTACTGTAACGCCGCTACATTCTAAAGAAAAAATATTCCCGTTAATGCATTTCAAAAGTTTAAAATTTTGATAGGAATTAATTTCCAGCGACGCGTTCCTAATTCCATAACTTTTCCAACATGGAAAACGTGATTAATTTTTTATATTTCACATCCATTAAAAAAAATTACTTTCTATACTAATTTTTGTATAAAAAAAAAAAGTTGTCCACTGATAAAATTTCTCTATAAATATTTCATTGAAAATGTCAGAAATTTGTCTTTATGCTATACAACGATGGATTGGGATCCATTTTACTGAAAAGATAAAATTACTCTGGAAATAGTCCGTAATATAAATAAATCAGGAAAGCTGATTATTTAGTGTGTATGTATAAATAATGGTATACATATACATACATACATAAAATAAAAGCAAGTCTCTCAAAACGATGGCCTTGGTATTTAGCAAGAAAATGATTACTTCTTGTATATAATACAAGTGCCTTAAAAAAGGCATGATGTAAATTAAATAGGTTAGCATTTCATGCTATTTACTTCCCACTGTCGTCTAATGAGTAATTGGATACACTAGATAAGTGTACGCATGGCGTGAATGAAATCTGAAGCTCTTTTTTTTTCATTATACTGTACTTTTCCCTACTTTCCTATAAATCATCTTTCACGACTATTTTCTACCAGCATTGGCTGGCACGAAGGAAAACCTTCTCTGTTCTATAGTTTACTATTACTATTCCCGTGTATGGAAGCTTTACACGTCTATAAGTTTGAAAAAGTTTTGGTTCTTTTGCATTATCCTCCCAACACTAATTTTTTTATATAATGTTGGTTTGGTTTGGGTACTTTATTTTCCTTCCATTATAAAAAAGATTAGTGTTGGAATTAGGTTAGGTTAGGTTAAAAACAGCCCGCCGCAAGTGTTTTGCCAACGTACTTTATTTTCCTTCCATTATAAAAAAAAATTAGTGTTGGGAGGATAATGCAAAAGTACCAAAGTTTTTGGTATTCTTTTTCATTTGCTTTGCTTTATTATTTTATCCCTACTTTTCCGAGCTAGCCTGGAGTGGAGCTTAGGGTCTTTGTTAGCTTGTATCTTTCCCCCCTCTGTATCTCTCATTTATTACTTCTGTTCTGTTCTTTTCTTCTCTCTCCCCTCAAATTAAGGAAAACTGGTAAACTACAGAGCCTTTGACACTACTTTTTCTACCAGATTTAATTGAATACTCAAAGTAATAGAAATTTAATTCACCAGTGAAATTCGATCAATAGCACATTAAAACTATACTTTTAATGTATAGATTGCATATATTGTTTCAAAGTTGATCCAAAACGCAAAATCAGGTCTTTTTAAGTTCACATTTTGAGCATCTCAACATACAAATCGAACCCTGCAAACACCGGAAATGGATACTCATTGTTTTAATAAAAGTGTTTACAAACTATTCCCCAAGAATGCCTCCAGGAACGTATGGAGCTACAAATCTCGCCTCTCTCTCGTTTTGGGGGAAAAAAGGTCGCATAGCAACAATTTCTAAAAAGCATAAAAAAAGTTACTAATTGGTAATTTTCTTTTTGGTTTCCAGATATTTTATTCCTTCTATTGACCATAAAACAATTTCAAAACCAAAAACCCAATCATCGACTAAATTTTTATACTCTTCAGAATTTAATTCTCTAGGCGAACTTTTTTCCCCAAACTAAATAGTTGCAAACAGAAAATTTTAAAAATTACCCCAAACTGAACTAATTCGTACAGTGGAAAAATAATAATTATATTTTAGAAATGCGGCGTAAAAAAAGTTCTTACACGGAACAAACTTATGAATTTTAAAGTACGTTTTTAAAGAGTCGCGCGCTCAAACATCGATTCAGGATTTATTTCTTTTTAAAGTTTTATTTTCATTTCTTAAAAAATATTTATAACATCACATCTGCGATATGATGTCTTATTTTAAGCACAAAATAATTGGGAATAAATTCCCTTATGATTTAAAAATACCTTTTCAACAGTTTTTATACACACACACACACACACACACACACACACACATTATATACAGGGTGTCCCAGAATTAACTATCTATTTCAATGAAATCGGACAAATTTAAAAAAAAAAACTTTTATTTATGTTTATCATGTTTAATGTGTGTTAAAAATGTATAAATTTCTAAATTTTTTTCATAATTTTTTTCATAATTTTTTCATTATCTGGTCCAATGAAAGACCGTCTGAAGTCATAGAATGGCAAAGTGACTCTCCAAAAGTTAACGTGTGGCTTGGAATGACCAAATCCAAAATTTATGGCCCATTCTTCTTTGCGGAAGCAACTGTTACAGGTACCGTCTACCTTGATATGCTTCAGCAGTTTCTCGAACCACAGCTTCTTGATGATGGCATTCTTGATAATGTTGTGTTTCAACAAGATGGAGCACCATGTCATTATGCTCTAATTGTTCGAGAATACCTCAACAGACGCCTTCCGAATCGGTGGATTGAACGTGGAGGACCTCGACCTTGGCCTCCGCGTTCTCCGGATTTGACACCCCTGGATTTCTTTGCATGGGGTTTCATAAAAACAAAGGTTTATCGCCAAAAGATCAATGCTTCTTGTTGAAACACAACATTATCAAGAATGCCATCATCAATTTTTTTTCCTTATCCTCTCCTTACTTTGCATGTCTCTAACTCTTTTCTTGCATGTTTGTAGTTTGCATGGTATGATAGTGAGTTAAGACTGTGTTTGCATGGTTTGTAAGCGTTCTTATTTTACTTCTTTTCATCTTTCATCCCTCTCCTATTCTCTCCGACTATTTTTCTGACTTGTCGCAGTGGCCGGCGGATGATGATGGTGAGACACTTTCCCTCTTTTTTGTCTGAATGTTAACCCATGAGTGATAGTGTTGCTCTTACTTAACCCCTTATTCTCTTCTCTTAACCCGCTACTCTTTCCTTTCTCTCGGGCTAACCTTAGAGTGGATCTTAGGGTCTTTGTTAGCCTTAGCTTCTGTAGATCTGTAGATCAAGAAGCTGTGGTTCGAGAAACTGCTGAAGCATATCAAGGTAGACGGTACCTGTTACAGTTGCTTCCGCAAAGAAGAATGGGCCATAAATTTTGGATTTGGTCATTCCAAGCCACACGTTAACTTTTGGAGAGTCTCTTTGCCATTCTATGACTTCAGACGGTCTTTCATTGGACCAGATAATGAAAAAATTATGAAAATAAAATTATGAAAAAAATTTAGAAATTTATACATTTTTAACACATATTAAACATGATAAACATAAATAAAAGTGTGTTTTTAAAAAATTTGTCCGATTTCATTGAAATAGATAGTTAATTCTGGGACACCCTGTATATAATATACAGGGCGTCCCAAAAAAATGTATACACACACTTTAACAGCTGATAGCTCAATTGATGTTTCTTTCTTTCCAAGTTAAACCCATTAGAATTAATAATGGCAGTCAGACTAAGCTTTGAACAAAGGAAATTCATTCTAAAATGCTACTGGAAGTGTGAAAACGCAGTTGAAGTGCAAAGACAGTTTAGGAGGGAGTTTCAAACAGATCCACCAACGCGACTTACCATCACTCGAATTAGAGATAAGTTTGAAGCCGATGGAACTGTTCAGAATGTCCACAAGAAGCGTTCCGGAAGACGACGTACATCGACAAGCCCCACAAAGCAAGAAAGAGTACTGGAAACGTATCACCAAAGTCCAAGAAAATCTGTGCGGCAAGCGAGTCGTGAGGTAGGAATTTCAGACTCGTCTGTCCAACGCATTTTGAAGCGCTGTCAATGGAAAAGTTACATTCCAAGATTAGTCCATGCTATTAATGAAGATGATGATCCGGACCGAAGAGTGGAGTATTGCGAGTGGTACTTGGCACGATGTGGATGTGGATTGGACGAAGGGTTTCGTAGAATACCCTCCGCGTTCACCAGACCTCACACCACTAGACTTTTTTATGGGGATACTTAAAAGACAAAGTCTACGCTATAAAACCTGCAACAGTCGCTGAATTGAGAGCAGCCATTGAACGAGAATGCACACAAATACCAAACGAAATGTTTCGTGATGTTTGCGATTCCATTGCTTCGCGTTATCAGCAGTGCCTGGACCAGAACGGACGTCAGTTTGAAAACAGGCGTTGACAAACAATTAAATAATGTCTGTAGATTCTATTACATTTTGAAAATTAAATGTATTTTAATAAACACTGCCTTTATAAGTATTTAAAGTGTGTATACATTTTTTTGGGACGCCCTGTGTATATATATATATAATATATATATATATATATACAGGGCGTCCCAAAAAAAAAAATATATATAAATATATATACAGGGCGTCCCAAAAAAATGTATACACACTTTAAATAATTATAAAGGCAGTGTTTATTAAAATACATTTCATTTTCAAAATGTAATAGAATCTACAGACATTATTTAATTGTTTTGTCAACGCCTGTTTTCAAACTGACGTCCGTTCTGGTCCAGGCACTGCTGATAACGCGAAGCAATGGAATCGCAAACATCACGAAACATTTCGTTTGGTATTTGTGTGCATTCTCGTTCAATGGCTGCTCTCAATTCAGCGACTGTTGCAGGTTTTATAGCGTAGACTTTGTCTTTTAAGTATCCCCATAAAAAAAGTCTAGTGGTGTGAGGTCTGGTGAACGCGGAGGGTATTCTACGAAACCCCTTCGTCCAATCCACATCCACATCGTGCCAAGTACCACTCGCAATACTCCACTCTTCGGTCCGGATCATCTTCATTAATAGCATGGACTAATCTTGGAATGTAGCTTTTCCATTGACAGCGCTTCAAAATGCGTTGGACAGACGATTCTGAAATTCCTACCTCACGACTCGCTTGCCGCACAGATTTTCTTGGACTTTGGTGATACGTTTCCAGTACTCTTTCTTGCTTTGTGGGGCTTGTCGATGTCCGTGGTCTTCCGGAACGCTTCTTGTGGACATTCTGAACAGTTCCATCGGCTTCAAACTTATCTCTAATTCGAGTGATGATAAGTCGCGTTGGTGGATCTGTTTGAAACTCCCTCCTAAACTGTCTTTGCACTTCAACTGCGTTTTCACACTTCCAGTAGCATTTTAGAATGAATTTCCTTTGTTCAAAGCTTAGTCTGACTGCCATTATTAATTCTAATGGGTTTAACTTGTAAAGAAAGAAACATCAATTGAGCTATCAGCTGTTAAAGTGTGTATACATTTTTTTGGGACGCCCTGTATATATATACATATATACTTCAATAACGTAGCTAGTTGTTGGTGTACGAATACACGAACCACTGAATCTTGAATAACGACAGAGTACAAAACTCTTTTCAAAAGAAACGGAAATTTAATTACAAGCCAATCAAACTTCGAAAATTTGATCAAAATGCAATCAATAAACCAACTCGCGCGGACGATAAATTCTTCTCTCCCCCAAATCGCGGAGTTTATCTCATTACGGAATGTAGCTTCAAGTTGTTTACATTATAACATTTTCTTCGTGTTCGTTGAAAATTAAATCTTTGGATTACACGCGACTTATGGTTTGATTTGACTGACATATGTAGAGTTCGCGAATTTTTTGTTATCGGTTAAAATGTCCATCTATTTTAAACTAGTAATATTTCAAAGGATTATATAATTAAATTATAATAATCTTTTAAGCACAGGTTAGGTATGATAATCTAAATATCGGTAGGGTTTCATTGTGTAGTTTTATAGTGCAAAATGCTCAAGGAAAGGTAGTGTGAAGTTAACGAACAATTTAATGGGTTTAGGACAGTGATGCACAAACCCTGGCCCGCGGGCCAAATGTGTCCCCCACGGGTCTTTTCAGTGGCCCCACGGGTCTTTTCAATTCAATGAAAAAGTTAGAATATAAAAGTGACCCAATTTATGACTTAGATGGAAAGTAAGTAGGCTAATACATTTAGTTATTTTCTTCGCCTGGCCCTCACATCAAAAAAGTTTGTGCACCACTGGTTTAGGACAATTATTCACTTATGATTATTTTAAAATTATGTACGTGTCTGTAGGTTAATTAAGGCAGACAGGTATCAAGTTTAGCTTAGGTAGGGGCCCAATATTATGAACATTCCTTAATACAACTGCTACTCTATTATTTAGTGCACTTTTCTCTGTATAATGTATTACATGAACTAAAATGTATTGTTTTATGTAGGAGGTTGTTGACCCTGCACTATTGCAGAGTATAGTGAGTGTACGGTATGCGTGTGTTTCATAGTTTTCTCATGACTAAATAAAACTTGGGACTAAACTTGGGACTAACTTGGGACTAAACTTGGGACTAAACTTGGGACTAAACTTGGGACTAAACTTGGGACTAAACTTGGGACTAAACTTGGGACTAAACTTGGTGGAGATTTCAGTTATTTGGATCAGATTCGTGTGAAAGTACGTGGCCTCCGGGTTTGAGCAGGGCCTAAAAGCTTATTTTCAAGCTGGCACCCGGGTCCTTCTGCATTGACTCATTGATCACGCTTTTATACTGCAACTGGGTTAAGTTTCCTGCGCTTGAGGCAATGTTGATTTGAACTGGACTGTTTGAGCCGTGGTTAGACGGCCAACGGTGCAGAGGGGCATCTAAAGGCGGCTCCTGGTTGTAGCACCCTGAAAGGACGACGACCGGACCGTATATAGTTATGATTTATATTAAAATAAAGAATTCCTACTCTTCGCTTTCTTTTCAGTATTTTTCCTTTTCTCGCTATTATCACTTGTTTCCTTTGTGCCTTTATACGCCGCGGGTAACCCGCTTGGGCCGGCGAGCGCCGTTAAACTTTCGAACAAAGCAAAGGGACCGGGAATAATTACTCTTATTTACTCTTCACCGACTATTTATACGGAAACAATTTAGACAAACGAGGTAAACACGAGTGCGGACTATTAACATTTTAATCGCGGAGAGAAAAATATTTTAAACAATAACATACTAATACGAAAAACACGCAAACCCCCGCCCGAGACTGCCGTTTTTGGGCATTCTGAGTCGGCACATTTCACGTGTTGCCAATTCGTATTTTTATATTTTTAATTTCAAACAAAACTATCAATTTCTTATTTACATACAAACCATAATTAAATCTTAAACATTATTTCCTTCTTTATTAAACAAACCATTATTAAATTCGTATTAGACGTTATCATCTTTATTTAAAAAACCGAAAGCACTACACTCGCATCACCCTTCAAAATAAGTGTTCACTTGGAAAACTATTATTTTCTTTTAAAACAATTTATTTATTTACCGAAATTTATTTTTCAGTTTTTTACACTACATAGTGTTTCAGTACGGGCCTGGAATTTTCGTTTGTGGCACACAATGAAACTCGATATTTAGATTATCGTACCTGACCTGTGCTTACAATATCATTACAATTTAATTACATAATCCCTTGAAATATTACGTTTTAAAGAGATGAACATTTTAACCTATAACAAAAATTTTAAATCCGCGAACTTTAAATCTCAATCAAATCAAACCATAAATCGCGTGACATTAATTCTATAAATAAATCGTGTTTTTGATTTAATGTTAACCAACTTTAGGTATTATCCCGTTATATTTAATACACATTCTTGGCAATTGCCTGGGTATTATACTGTACTTACTATTACGCCCATTTTATTGTTTTTAATAATTTTAACCGATTCGAGTTTTAGACAAGGGTAGCGCCGCACTCAGCCACAGAAGTAAAGCCGCCACCGCCACCTCAATCTTAATCTCAAACATTGGGAGCAATACAAGACGGCACCCCCAGTTAAAACCCCAACCCACGACACGGCACACACACACACCCCAGTTAAAACCCCAACCCACGACACGGCACACACACACACACACCCAGTTAAAACCCCAACCCACGACACGGCACACACACACACACACCCACCCCAGTTAAAACCCCAACCCACGACACGGCACACACACACCCCAGTTAAAACCCCACCCACGACACGGCACACACACACCCCAGTTAAAACCCAAACCCACGACACGGCACGGCACACCCCCCAGTTAAAACCCAAACCCACGACACGGCACGGCACACCCCCCAGTTAAAACCCGAACTCACGACACGGCACGGCACACACCCCAGTTAAAACCCCAACCCACGACCCGGCACGGCACACCCTCCAGTTAAAACCCCAACCCACGACACGGCACGGCACACACCCCAGTTAAAACCCCAATCCACGACACGGCACGGCACACACCCCAGTTAAAACCCCAACCCACGACACTGCACGGCACACACCCCAGTTAAAACCCCAACCCACGGCACGGCACACCCCCCAGTTAAAACCCCAACCCACGACACGGCACGGCACACACCCCAGTTAAAACCCCAACCCACGACACGGCACGGCACCACACCCCCAGTTAAAACCCCAACCCACGACACGGCACGGCACACCCCCCAGTTAAAACCCCAACTCACGACACGGCACGGCACACACCCCCAGTTAAAACCCCAACCCACGACACGGCACGGCACACACCCCAGTTAAAACCCCAACCCACGACACGGCACGGCACACCCCCCAGTTAAAACCCCAACTCACGACACGGCACGGCACACACCCCCAGTTAAAACCCCAACCCACGGCACGGCACACACCCCCAGTTAAAACCCCAACCCACGACACGGCACGGCACACACCCCCAGTTAAAACCCCAACCCACGACACGGTACGGCACACACCCGTTAAAACCCCAACCCACGACACGGCACACACCCCAGTTAAAACCCCAACCCACGACACGGCACGGCACACACCTCAGTTAAAACCCCAACCCACGACACGGCACGGCACGGCACACACCCCAGTTAAAACCCAAACCCACGACACGGCACGGCACACACCCCAGTTAAAACCCAAACCCACGACACGGCACGGCACACACCCCAGTTAAAACCCAAACCCACGACACGGCACGGCACACACCCCAGTTAAAACCCAAACCCACGACACGGCACGGCACACACCCCAGTTAAAACCCCAACTCACGACACGGCACGCACCCCCAGTTAAAACCCCAACCCACGACACGACACCCCCCCCCCAGTTAAAACCCCAACCCACGACACGGCACACACACACCCCAGTTAAAACCCCAACCCACGACACGGCGCGCACACACACACCCCAGTTAAAACCCCAACCCACGACACGGCACACACACACCCAGTTAAAACCCCAACCCACGACACGGCACCCACCAGTTAAAATCCTTTAATTTGGATTGGGGTCTAACAACATTCCTCGAAAACTTTGTCCATGTCATTGCTTGATCGCACTTAGCACACAGCATCACTTTTTTAATAAGATTTTTTCCCTTACACCAATTTATTACTGACAATGAATCTTCAACCAATAATGGTAACATTTCACTTTGAAAAGTTGATGCCGTCATCTTGCCTTCAAACTTCTGAATGGTTTTTGCATTTCAGGACTTATTTATAAATATATCGAAACCTACGGTAAAATTATTGAATGCCCGGTTAGGTTAATTGAATGCCAGGTTAGGTCAACTGTACGCCCTTGACGATTGGTTTAAGTCGTGATATTTTCGTTAAAACTAACGAAAATATCACGACTAAAGGGCGTACAATTAACCTAACCGGGCATTCAATTAACCATTTTACAGCAATTAACTCCATTTTAGAACATATGCACCCTCGTTCGACCCCAATCCAAGTAAAAGCACCCCAATGTTTTCAGGACTTGTACGTGAACTGGGACCAGCTTGGTAAGCAAAGTTAGTGTGTGTGTGTGTGTGTGTGTGTGTGTGTGTGTGTGTTTTTTTACTTTATAACCTTTGATAACCGTCCTGATCGATGTTAGTTTCTATGTAAATTTTGTCTGACAAAAATTAATGGTGTTTAAGAATCGTCCTAATTCCAAACCGAAGACAAGTTGTCTTGCTTTAGCCGATTGTAGAGTTTCGGAAAAAAAGTTCTCCTAGAAACAAACTTTCTAAAAAGCGTAAAAAATTACTAATCGGTAGTGACAGTTTTGTTTTTGAAACTGTCACCCAAAAGAATAACATCAAGAAAAAATTTATTACCAATTAGTAATTTTGTAGTTTTTTAGGAATTTGTTCCTCGGCGAACTTTTCTCCGAAGTTGTACATTATGTAAGTGATGCTTATTACGAACACCAACGGCACGGGGGGGGGGGGATCTTTTAAGATCAATAAAATCTTTTGTACTTAGTTACACACCAAACGTAACCTAAACACTTCTTGCATTTGTTAAGTAAAATCAGGTAGTGTATATATATATATATATATATATATATATATATATATATATATACACACACACAGGGTGTCCGGGCTTAAAGAGCAATTTAGTATGCGGTCTACAGACAAATTCACACTTTAGTATGCGGTCTACAGACAAATTCACACTTTAGTATGCGGTCTACACCAATTTGTTTTTTAAATGTAGTTAAAGAAGGTTGAAATGACAATCTTACTTGAAAAAAATTTATTGAAAAGTTAAAAACAAAGTTTAAATGTAAGGAAAAAACTTATTGAAAAGTTAAAAACACAAAAGTTTAAATGTAAGTATACCTTCTTAGCTTGTTTACTAATTGCTTGTTTACATCCCAATGTCAGTCGCCCTTGACGATTGGTTAGGTTTAGTCATGATATTTTCGTTAGTTTTAACAAAAATATCTTGACTAAACCTAACCAATCGTAGGTAGACCGCATACTATAGTAGCACCGGCAATTGAATTGTTTACAACTTTACTGCTTCAAATTTCTCAAGCTACTGATGTTAAACAATCATTTTGAATTTCAAGGTCAAATAGGGTCTAAGTCATGTGAGTGAGTCATTTAGCGAAAAAAAAAAAAGAGCGGCAGAATGCGTGAGCAGGCACAAATTTAACGAAAAAAACCTGTAGACTGCACTTTGAAAAAAGTAGAGCGCGGCAGAATTTGTAGACCGCATACTAAAGGAGCACCACGTATTTTATTGCCATTTAAACCCTGACACCCTGTGTGTATAATATATATATATATATATATATATATATATATATATATATATATACACACACGAAAATTATTTCACAAAAGTAACACGTGAAAAATATTTATGATGAATAAAACCACGAAGGAAAGGAAACACAGAATGGTGCTCAAGCGCTTTCGTCTAATGACATCCTCAGGAACACTGAAGTACATAGAGAGTTACAGCCTATATATAGGTTACAGAAAAAAAAAAAAAATTACAAATTTATACCCGGGCAGATTTCCAGTATAAATTTGTATTTTTTTTTTTTTTTTTTATAACTGGTTGGAAACAATTAATTTAATCTTGTGCTAAAAATCGGTAGTTTGATCTTGTGCTAAAAATCGATAGTGTTTCCTTACAAAGTTGTATGCCCCTCCCACAATCTTTTAATAATTTTTTTTTAAATTTCATTTCTCCGTTTATTATATATACAGGGCTATTTAAAATGATTCAACCGATTTCAACTGAGAATACTTCCGTACCTATCAACCGTGCATCAACTGGGTATACACCACATGAAAGAGGAAATCTCTGAGTTTTACAAGATCACCGCGAGAGGGCTCCAAAGTCACGCCGTGGCCTAGCCTAGCAACAAACAGTCATTGTGAAAATGGCGTCCGCACAGCAGAAGGCGTTTTGTGTGTTGCAGTTTTCGAGCTGTAAATCGGTCGCCGGATCTTACACCGTGCGACTTCTTCCTTTGGGGGTATGTTAAGGATACTGTGTACGTGCCACCGTTGCCCACATCTTTGGATGAGCTCCGAACTCGCATTGTTACTGCCGTAGAGTCAGTGACAACGGACATGCTGGAGCGAGTATGGGAGGAATTCGACTATCATGTCGATGTTGCTCGTGTAACTAGGGGAAGTCACATAGAACATTTATGAGGTGAGAGACAAAATTTGGACAGTTTTTCTTTTGGTTGATGTATCACAAATCACTCTGTATTTGTAACATTAAAAAATATTCTCATTTGAAATCAGGTGAATCAATTTGAATAGCCCTGTATATATATTATATATATATATATATAATATTATATATATATATATAATATATATTATATATTATATATATATTTTTTTTTTTTTTTTTCTGTAACCTATATATAGGCTGTAACTCTCTATGTACTTCAGTGTTCCTGAGGATGTCATTAGACGAAAGCGCTTGAGCACCATTCTGTGTTTCCTTTCCTTCGTGGTTTTATTCATCATATAAATAAATAAATAAAATATATATATATATATATACACACACATATACACAATTTATGAGTTTGAACGACGGTTCAGGATCCACCTGCGGTCAACCCCTCTGCAGCATCTCGCCTCATTTGCAGGATTTGGTGAAGGAGGGAATTGCTGTTTGATCTCCTGTCCTCGTAACCAGCCACGCATGGTCAGGGGACTTCGTACAGGAATCTGTCCAGCTGCTTCTTAAAGTTATTGAAGTCGGTGTACTGGAGGTTCCTCACGTCTTTTGGTTGGGCATTAAAAAGCTTTGAGCCTCGTATTGCGAGGGTATTTTCCATCCTCGTTTTCATGGCCCCCCGTCCCACCGCAGCTGGGACAGTACAAAGTCTGCCTCTTCTCTCATTGCAGTTTGTTTCTATTTCATTTCTAAGGTTAGGGACAAAGCTGTTTTCCTTTTTGCCCGTCTGGAACATGCTTCAGTAATATATGTTTGGTTTCACTTTCTATTATACATCGTATTTGTTCTGCAGTTTTCTCGTGAAGCTGCAATTCCCAATTTACTTCCTTTAAATCTTTATTTACACTTTCCCAATCTACTCTCTGAATTTATGTTTCGTCTTCAAATATTCCTTCTGCGTTTTCGGACTTCAGGATGGTAACTTCAATTGTATATCGATTAGGTTATGGTCGGTGGATCTATCTATCTATCCATCGACCATAACCTAATCGATATACACTTGAAGTTACCACCCTGAAGTCTGAAAACGCAGAAGGAATATTTGAAGACGAAACAAATTCAGAGAGGATTGGGAAAGTGTAAATAAATATTTAAAGGAAAGAAATTGGGAATTGCAGCTTCATGAGAAGCCTCGAGAACAAATACGATGTATTAGATAGATAGAATCTACACTGAACGGCAGAAAAATCGGCCCACTTGGAATAAAGCTTGTGTTTATATAAGTTTTAAAATTCGAAAATATAGTCTATGAGGCAACCAAATAACGAGACAAAACGTCAGCTGCGAACACACTAGCTGTAACCAATTTTCGACTTTTTAAGCATTGACAGTGACATTCAGTTGCTCTTAGACTGCCAGGGCCACCTTTTTCATCCACTAGTGGGAGTAGGCATTTGCGTTTAGTAACAGATAGAAGTCTTTTTGGGTTTCAGAATTGGACATTTACAATGGATTTGAGTGCCGTGAACGTTGCAAGAGTCATCGCTCTAAGTGAAGATGGTCGGAGCCAGCGTTACGTCGCCGATGCGCTAGGAATTCCACAACAACGGTTCGACGTGTCTACGAACGTTATGTGGAGACAGGAGAGTACACCCGAAGACCACGATCTGGAAGATCGCGCTGCACATCTGCCCGTGACGATCGTTTCATCGTCTTGAGTGTTTTGATCGTCGCGTGACTGCCACAAACGTCCGCAGAGCTGGAAAGACCTCGAGATGTCAAGGTATTGGAGCGAACGGTTAGGAGACTTATGGAAAGTGGCTTACACGCTTAGACGTCTAGCAATGGGCCCGGAATTGCTACCACACCACCGCAATGCTTGTCTTGCTTGTGTGTGTGTGTGTGTGTGTGTGTGTGTGTGTACATACTTCACACATTATTATATTATTATTTACAAAAATTAAAACCTTGTTGCTTCCATTTCTTATTCACAAAGAAATTCGTTTTAAAATTAAAAATTCACTAGATTTTTATTAAAGCTCAATATAGTGTACGAATAAACACACACACACGGACTATAGTCTGCCAATAAACCTTTTCATTCATTTCATTTTCATTATATATATATAATTTATTTTAAATTCTTAATGTATATACTCGCAGGAATAAATTACAAATGTTGAAACAAAAACTGATGTGAAACTCGTGACGAGTGCCATGTGAGTGCCAGAAAAATAATTACATTAAATTCATAATTAAAATTCTCCGAAATTTAAACTTCTTCAATAAGGAAATTTAGTATTTTTTTCTTCCACATCGATGATTTAGTTTAGAACGTTTATTAAAATTGGTAGAAATTGTATATAAAACGTATTCACTATTGTTTCATTTCGAGAAACAAATTTTACGTTGCATTAATAAAGCAAAGAATTGCAAATGGAGGCGGAACAAAAGGCTTACTGCTGCCATGTTTGCTTCAATTATGGCGCCATCTTTGGGTGGTTAGCTCATTTTACACACACACACACACACACACACAACGTCAATACGAGAATGAATTTTAGTATAATTTTCAATAGGTATCCGAGATTGAATGTGTAGAATGAATATTAATATATCATCAAATACAGTGTGAATATGAAGGATAATGAACGTGCGAATAAATGATCGTGATTGTAAACGTAGAAGTGTAATTAACGTTAAAGAAAATGTATGAATATTAATGTCAGACTGAATATGAAACTAATGCGAACGAGAACGAAATTGCCGCCATAAAACCAAGTTTCGTTGCATTAAAAATAAACTTTTAAGATAGTGCTTGGGGGCTATATGACGTACTCCAACTCGCATTAGTTAATAATTCAGTAAAGGCGGCCAGAAACTGGCACAGCTCTCGAGCCAGACGAATGCGACTCTGAGCTAACTTCTTTTATTAATAACCCGTACCTTCGGGAGATTTATTACATTAGTTACCGGACGCCAGCACCGAATTCAGAGGAGTCATTTGAGAGGGGGGGGGGCCGTGAAGGGAGGTAGCCCCCCGAAGCTCATCAAGGGGCCCTCCAAATGAGTGTTTCTTAAAAAAAGGGCACCTAATATTTTGTGGATTACCAATATAATGATCTGCTTCAGTTCAAATTTTGAGGTTTTGGTTGATTTTGCAAAAATGAAGTTGGATTTTCTCTAGAAGACATCCTCCACTACATTAGGTGATATAAATTTCATGATTTATTGCTTAACTTAATAATTTGATACTTAATTGTAAATAACCAGTCTAGCTGATACAATTTAATCATTCTTGTTTATATTAATTTGATTATAAAGTACATTGTAAGTAGCACTTAATAAATTTTGACATGCGACGGGCCTCTCGCTGCCTTCTTCCCACCTCCCCCACATGCCAATTTGAAATGACGCCCCTGACCGAATTTATACCTAAAAATTTTATTTACGCGCATTTTCAGGTAAATTAATAGAAAGTTTATTAATAAAACGAGTAAATATTTTAAAGTAACAATAATTACCATTTTATCATAAAACATTTTTTATATGGTGTCACGCCAAAAGGTTCCAATCAAACGTTCGAAAAACTAGAGCTTTTGACAAAAAAAAAAAAAAAAAAAAAATTCTTAAATTCCATATTTCTGTATTCTGCATAGGCTGGTAGACTGATAATTCTTCTGATGTAGTTCAATAATTATAAAGTTGATAAAGCCCGAAACTTGAGACAAGAACCTAATACAAATTGTAAATTAAGACGCTTTTTTTTTCTGAATACAAGCTTACACTAAGTATAAAAATGGGAAACCTACACAGCCACTTCACTGTTAATTTACTCCCTAACCTGGTCTACAGGTTAACCTACTAATGGTAACTAATGCGTGTAGGGAGGGGAGGCCAAATTATTGGTCTTAGAGCTGCAACGTAGAATGAAATTTGGATTTTTAATTATGTATTAATATGTATTAATTAATAATTATGTATTTTAATTATATATTTCTATTAATCAATTTGTATATGTTCCGAATTTAATGGGGTGGGCCGGTGGGAATGCTTTGCACAGGGCGCCATCACAGGTTGGTACGGCCCTGTGGAGGAGGAGGTTAAACGACTCCAATATCACATACCATTCAGAGAAAATTTAACGCGTGATGTTAACAATGTATTTATTATAAATAAATTCTAGTAATGTGATAACTGCCTAAAAGTCAAATAAATACTTTATTTTTCTGATACAGAAAAACTCGAGGATTTGAAGGTAAAGAAGTAATTAAATGTTAAAGAAAAGTCAAAGTGAAAATTTAGTCAAGTTTCAGAAAAACGTCTTTGGAATGATGAAAGATAATGTAGTTCAAGGAGGAACATTTTCGAAACTAATATATGCTTTCTGAAAATGAAAATTTGCTTCTAATTTAACCCTCAGCCCTATCGTGTGGTCAGGGAAAACCCCGATCGGTTTAATTTTACGAAAACACGCATGATGGAGCTAGTGACAGGGTTAAGGCTTCCAATATTCTCAATACGAATCTACGAGTATAAACGTTCGTAACTTCGTACGTCCGTTTCAGATGTAATTTAAGTCAGCGGTCAACAGCCACCCATAATATTAGATATAGTTGTAGTAGTAATTATAAATAGAGTAAAAAATGTATTTTCAAGGAATATTTACAAGAAAAAAAAATTGTTTTAATGTATAACAAATTGAAAATAAATCTCAACGCTCAGAAAATCATCGCTTTTTCCTTGTCTCTAACACCTGTCAGCATTTTCATGCAGAAACTAACCATTTTTGTTTCAGGGTGTGTCACATACACGAGAAGTGATACACTTCACAAGAGAAATTCATGCCAGATTACACCACGTGGACCTTCATTTACGATGAGGATCATTTTGAAATAAACATCTGAAGGACTGACTATTTACGCTTTAGGTGCAAAAGCGATCGTAATTTCAATAAAATCTACAGTTTAGTTTTTTATACACGTCTTAGAATGTACACCTCAATACACGAAATCAGTTACCATTTAGTAAAAGTTCTACACATTTTTGGGGTTAATATTTTTCGTACGGGGTCACCTCGAACCCCACGATAGCAGTTGTGAGACCAAAAAATAAGTGGTTGCGAGTTAAGGGGTCCGCATTAAAAAAAAAAAAGTTTAAAACTACCTACCAAGTTTTACTTTAATATAAAAATTATATATTTCCTTATTTAGCCTCTCTTTTAGGTTATACCTCTCCGGAGTAAAACGCCATCAATCTTCAGCTGCGTACCAACAAAGCGGGTGGACGAAATAGCGGTGCGCGCGTTTCATATATTCATATTATATTGTTAAAAACTCCAATATCCGTCAAACTATCTTTACGTACCAGACCTAATTTATTTGCGCTAAATTAGCTTTGGAGAGGGCCTAACCTAACGTAGGCCCAGGTAAAAAGCTCTATAATTGGAAGGATTTGTCGTAGAAATGTGTAGCGAATATCAATTGACAGGAAATTTAATAAGGAAAAAATCTTCTAGGGGACGTTGGCTAGGAAATGAATGGTTTAGCTAGGAAATGGCGAAAAGTACAAGTTTTTAAAACGCTAAAACCACCATAGAGTTCGGGCCTCGTTGGTACATTTGAACTTTATTCGGTATCAAAATATAAAGGCTTTAATTAATATATATTTAAAAACCAAAGTCGCTTCTTAATTAGGAAACTAATTATAAATCTTTAAGAACACAAAAATGGCTATTTCATCTGCTCGCTTTATTGGTACGCAGCTGAAGACTGACGACGTATTTGGTTCGGGCGCGTATTATACCTACATGTACAGGGGGGTTTCAAGTCGACTCTAGAAATATGGAAGTTGGCGGAATTTGTAGCAAGTAGATAGTAATTCAATGTTTCAAGTCGACCCTATAAGAAGGGTCACATTAGTTACAGAATTACTATTACAAACTTCAAATACCAAATACAAACTACAAATTGCGCCAATTTCCATATTTCTAGGGTCGACCTGAAACCCGCCTGTATATCAGCAGTTTAAAAATCACGCTTTCGACCCTGCTTAATCGTTTCACTCTTTTTTTTCCGATAATTACATTGCGAGATAATCTAGCCAAGCTCGAGTTACGAAAAAAAAAATTAGTTCCAGATAAATTACCAAGAAATCTAACCCGAGGCAAATTTTATAAAAGCGAAAATGAAATACGTGAAATAATTTTCATTTCATTTCAATTTTAATAGATTTGGAGGGGGGGGGGGGAAACAGGCAACATCCGGAACTCATTTGCCAACTTTGTGGGAGCGAGTATGCCAGAAGGGTCATCCGAGTTCGAGCACTGACAAGATAAGTGGCCGGTCCAACCCAGTCCAGGTGACAACAATCGAAGTGAGCCCAGAGAATCACAGCCTAAACTCGGACATCGGGAGCTTTTAGATAAGGTACACATCTATTTTTTTAAATTTGGCTGAGCAATACAGGTGGGACAGTCATACTAAATACGACTCTGCTAAAATACTATTTGTTTGAAATGTCCAATTGCAATGAAAACAGGTCAGATTTACATTTATTTGTAACAAATTATTACACTATTTACAACAGTTTTACATTTTAATTTGCTACTGAAAGCACAAAATACTCGGTTAAGACACTTCATTCATCATGAAAATTCAAACCAAAAATGTCTGAGGTGAGGGTTTCGACCGACTTTTTTTTTAGGTACCGTACAGCTGATCAAAACCGAAATACAGGGTGGGCCATAAGTCGCTTTACCAGGCGCGTCCCTCGGGTGGCGGATGAGGGAACCCTAGAACCTTCGTTCTAGGGCTGCTCCGAATATACAGAATAAGGAGCCGTGGACCAAACAAGCAGCAGAGGGATGGCAAACCGGCTGCTTTATTTGCCAGGAAACCCTCTGATGATGGCGCATACCGCGTACGGGCGAACCGACGCACCTTCCTTCCTGGTTTACAGGAGGGAGGCGCAAACGAGAAGAACCTGGAGCGAAGACGCCATCTGGGGAACCCGACCCGGCTTTAAGCCGGATGGGATATAAGTCAAGTAAGTCAACCTTACGCCACAGTGTATTCCGATTTCGACTTTTGTAACTGATAGTATCTGGTATTCTCGATATACACAAGGAAATTTTCAATTTGTAGTAATCATATTCCAGGAAAAGCTCCACATTTAAACCTTTATCAAATAGATTTACGCATATAGAAAATAAGGCTGTAGACATTAGATACTTTGCCACCTCTTCAGTAGAATTCTTGCAAACATTTTGCAGTAAATTCAGTACTCTAAAAATCACGCGATATTCCAAAAAATAAAAGGGACCATTAAAAAACAGTACAGTACCCCTACACGCCAAGAGTTGTCGCCCATGTAGCCAGATCCCAGGTTCCTTTATAAAAAACATCCAGATTACCAATGTGTATATACAGAATCCATGTAGACCACTGCAGAATATCCACCCCATCTTAATCATAATGCGTAAAAATTTTAACCTTCAAGGAACTAAGTCGACTCCTGCGTCATGAGATGTAACCGAATTTCAGTCCCCGTTCATAAGAATAACTGTAAACCCGATCAAAATGTAATGTTTAAGAGGAAAAATCTGAAGCTGAAGAGTAATTCTACTGTCAATAAAGCTGTAACATTATGCATCAACCCACACTTAATCATGAGGTGTAAAATTTTAAACCATTCAGTAACTAAGTTCAGTCCTTGGGGCAAAATGTAAAAAAAAATCCATGTCGCATATCCCTCAAGAAGCGAGGGGTAAGTGCCTGAGCAGGGGAAACTTTAGCCAGAGTCAATTAAAGAAGGGAGGGGTGGCCGGCCGGCCGCTTCATCGTGACGTGAAATACAGAAAAGACAACCGCCCAGCTTTAGGCAACACTAGGGTTCGAACCCATGACACGTCGGAATCTCAGGACTGCAGGGCTTCCTAACCGATAAAGCCACGAGACACTCAGTAGGATAACGTGTACAGTAATTACATGACCAAACCTGATCAAAACGCAACGGTTTTTTTTAAAAGGAAAATTCTGAAGTTGGAGGGAGTAATCGTATTGTAAAACAATCAAAAGTAAAATAATTCTTATGATTTTTTTCTAAGTTAGTGTGTGTATTTACATCCTACAACTAAATATTTTTATCATTATCAATGTAAGACTTAAAATGTACGAACGTTATCAATATAAATAATTCTGGATAAATAAATATATATATGTATGTATAGTGTCCCAAAAGCCTGAATCTATTTCTAGTAAGGAGTGAACAAGAAAGATTTTGACTTTTGGGGCACCTTGTATATTTGAAGACTTCAGACAAAAACGAAAACTAGCAATCGCAACTGGATACAATCAGTACGAAATATCGGATCAGAATGAACTAATTCGGAAGACGTAGTGTTCTATTGTGAATCCATTTTTATTAATTACTGGGCAAAGGAAGGATTGTTGTCAATTAGAGTAACTTCCCGGTATATATTTATATCGGTAAACAGAACCTAGGACAAAGACTAAGTTGAAAGGAAAATAAATATTTATTATATTGGCGCAATCAATAACGTTTCCCACTCAGTAATTGTTGTTTGTCCAGTAAAGGATACCTTTGTTGTTCAGTTGTGGTTTAGATGCAATTAATGGCGTATAAAAAATGTCCGAGAATAGTTTCTCTTCATCCATGTCCGTCAATTGTGGTGTTTACCTTCACCGTAATTAATTTGAGGAATAAAAGCCAAAACAGACGTTGGAGGTCTTTGCTATTGTAATCAAAATACAAAGAAATAGCCTCTGGCTTTTCTCTCGTAAATACTCTTGTTTTTAGCTAAGAAAGGCGGTAATGTCTTTCTCAGCCGCCCTCATCATATATAACACCCACTCCATCTCCTTGAAACCTGTACGAAGGATTGTATCAAATAACCCGCATATAAGCGGGTTATTTGATATAATCCTTTATAGGGTATTCATAATTTCTCAAACGAAGTAAATATGAAAGACACCTTCATTAATTGTCGAGTTTTTTCAGGAACCAAATGAAAATGATGTCTCAAAGTTGCTCAATCAAATATATGGGCACAAATCTCTTAAAAAGTAGGGGTACATTTGGCTATCAAAATTAATGTATCTTTAGTATATGTATTTAAAATATCGTAACAAAAAATGAAGTAATATCGCTGTGGATCACGTGAGCGCTACCTAATGAGAACAAACTAATAAGCATTATTATTGCTCATTATTAGTTTCTTGAGATTCGCTTGGGACGTTCCTGCTCATGATTTGTGGCCAAAACCGGGCAGAATTGAAATAATCGTCGCGGAAATCGTCTCTAAAATAAACACCGCATACTGGTCATGGGTCTCAATCCGATATAATATATAATAATAAATATTTATTCATATATTATAATTCCTCTTATTACTTTGGAATACCATTAGCCTAATAAGCGTTCAGATAGTTCCCAAAGAGTGAGGGGTACAATTGATACTTCGTTCCCGGCCTTCAAAAAGTGGAGGGTACATGTCCCATAGGGATTTGCGCCCATGATCAAATAAGTCGTATGCATGCAACATAAATTGGGAAAGTGTGATAGTCATGCTGAGATTATTGCACTTTAAACGACATAAAAACTAGAAGAAACTTTTCTCGAAATAATGTATAAAAATATTTTATTCAAGTTTTACTGTTTAAGAAATCTGTAAATGTGTCAAAAGACAGACAGGTTAGGTGAACTTAATCATCGTTTCGTTGTCTTAGTGCTGATCCACTCTGTACATAAAAGCTTTCATTCGAGAAAAATTTGTCACCAAGAATTTGTTCCGTCGGTCGAAAGTGCTTTAATTAAAATTCCTCAGTGCCGTCAAAAAAGTATCTTGTTTCCTCTCTTTATGCACTGTACAGCTGTGCGTAACTCGTATTGATTTTTTTAATAAAGCTTTACATTTCGAATTCCGAGACGAACCCCACTGAGTGATAATAGTCAAAACTTAAATGGACTTACTTGGTATGAATGGACGTGTTTGGTTTCCCGTGTTCCATATGTCCAATGACTCTCAGTTCTTTGCTCACGCTACCATTCATGCTGTACATCGTCTTTTTACCCGACTGCTGTAGAGAAAAGAAACTTGCATTACAATTTTAATTTCCTTTTTAAAGAATTTCTAAGTTAATATTCGTTTTAGCACATGACCTGGGAACTTTGTGATGACAATAGGTTTTTCTTATGTAGAATTTAAATCTGAATCTTTCTTTTATGGTATTTCTTGTGCGAATTGATATTAACGGAGGTAAGTAATTTTTGGATCGATTAAAATCGTATGGTGTTAATTATTCGTTTTATCCCTGCGGGTCGACCTTTATTTCTTATTCAAATGAATTACTGAGTGCCAGATTAAGTTAATTGAATGCCCCGTTGGGTCAACTATACGCCCCTTAACGATTGGGTAGGTCGTCATATTTTCGTTAGTTGGGTTAAGTCGTGATATTTTTATTAAAACTAACGAAAATATCACAACTTAACCAATCGTCAAGAGTGTACAGTTGACCTATCCGGGCATTCAATAATTCATTTGCGTAAGAAATGAAGGTCAGATTTGAATAAAACACCAAAATTCACCAGAAAAACCTATTCTCATATCAAAATCGACCGGCAGGGATAAAAGGAATAATTACCACCATACGATTTCAATCGATTTTAATCGATCCAAAAATTGCTTATATCTCCGTTAATATCAATTTGCACAAGAAATACCATAAAAGAAAATGGATTCAGATTTAAATTCTACATAAGAAAAACCTATTGCCATCCCAAAGTCCCAAGGTCATGTGCTAAAACGAATATTAACCATTTTTTACATTTAATTCGGGGGAAATGTTTATTGGTAATGTCGTTAGATTCAATTTCAAATTGAATATAAAGTGCGAGGTTTATCATCCTCAAAATGAAGAGGACGGTATTGATATACGTCACAAGAGGATAAATCTTGTCTAGTGATTCGTTGATGCTAAAATAAAACCTCATCCGTTCGTTGCCTGGTTTGGTATAACGTTTGTTTACAGTCAATGAATGGTCCACTGTTCGCGACACATGGAGGAGAATTTCTGAGCACAAGAAATTTTATGCACACTCTTATGAAAAATTATGTACGCTTAATACACAATATGCGAGATACTTTTCTAAATAATACGTAACACTTACTTATTTTAAGAGTTTTTACTTTCGTGATATCCTCAAAACTGATCCCCTGGATTATATATAGACTAAATAAAACCTAACTGAACCGAACGTAAAAAGAATGAAATCAAGGCTCTCTCTTTCCATCTAATATACTATTTCAGAAATGAAGCCTTATATACAGGGTGTACATAGTCAGGATCTATTTTTGTGAAGCACTTGGAAATTATATGGAATTCAATCATAAAATGCTAAAGTGGTAACATTTATTAAATAATTAAGAGTAGGATTCGACGTGACGCCCATCAGTATCCTTGCACAGCTCAAATCGTTCCGCAGCATTTCTAAACACATTCTGGAGCATTTGCGGGGTTATGTTATCTGCAGCAGTTCGTATACGTGTACGTAAGTTTTCAAGACTCGTAATCTTCGTCTGATAGACGTGCGACTCGATAAAGCCCCATGCAAAGAAATCTAAAGGGGTTAAATCTGGTCATCTCGCGACACAAGGTCTGTTGCTTCCGCGTCCGATCCAGCGATTTGGAAAACGTCCATTTAGATAATCCTGAACAATTTTGGCATAGTGACAAGGAGCATCATCATGTTGATAGACAGGTCGCTACAATTGGTGTAGAACAATGCGGTTTCCACCATTCTATGCGTCTTTTGTTTGTGCAGTGCCCATGCTAAAAAAAAAAATTCCATAACAATTCCTCCCCCCCTTTTAGGGGTACAGTTCTTCCCATGCATGTACGTACACGCATTTTTTTAATTTTTCATTTTTAATCATAATTTTGGCACAAAATAAGTCAATATTTACTAAACATTTAATATCATTCGATTCACAAAAGATTTATTTATCGATTCAATTTAAAAAAGTATATATTTTTAAAATTCATAAAGAACTTTTTGCAAAAAAATAAAAACAAACATGCATTTTTAAAATTCAATGATTTTTATACAAAATATTTTGATTTGTTATAATTTTAAAATTTTTCGATTCACAAGAGATTTCTTTATCGATTCAATACAAAAAATCACACAATTAAAACGGGCAATTTAAATAAACACGAGTTTAAAGTTAAACGGGCCACACTCGAAATTATTTACCGTGACTTTTGTGCATTTTATTACTGTGGCTTTTGTACAAATAATGTTATGTATACACAAACAATTGATAGGATATTGATTTATCATTCTATTTTTTAGTTGTCATAGAAATACGTTAATTAAGTTATCTGATTAGATGCGCTTTTATAGTTGAAGATCATTTTTAGAAAATTATTTATTTTCCCCACTTTAAAATATTACAAAATTTCTATTAGGTATCCGAATATCATTATGCCTGTCGCTGTAAGTAAGAAAACAGCAATTATTTTCCATTTTATGAAAATTTCGGACCCCCTAGGCCTACAAAACCAATTTTCCCCTTTTCTTTATAAAAAATTGTTGATTTTCGGAAGTCTTTCGGTTATAAATTTGTACCAGTCTATTGTTTATCTATAATAATAATAATAATAATAATAATAAAAAGACGTGTGTGTGTGTGTGTGGGTTCCAGCCATCAGCCGTAACTCCAAAATGGAAGCAGTTACAAACATGAAACTTCACACACATTGATTAGGTCCCGAGGTTGTGCACGTGGGTGTTAATAAATTAAGTAATTAATTTTAAAACATTAAATGACGTCATCAAGATCATTACGAAACCTATGGTAAAATTATTGAATACCCGGTTAGGTTCATTGAATGCCAGGTTAGGTCATCTGTACGCCCTTGACGATTGGTTAGGTTAAGTCGTGATATTTTCGTTGGCTTTAACGAAAATATCATGACTTAACCTAACCAATCGTCAAGGGTGTACAATTAACCTAACCGGGCATTCAATTAATCTAATCGGGCATTCAGTTGACCTAACCGGCCATTTAATTAACCTAATCGGGCATTCAGTTGACCTAACTGGGCATATATATATATATATATATATATATATATATATATATATATAGCGTTCAACATCCACCCCGGCAACGCCGGGTCGCTCCGCTAGTTTAATCTATTTTAGCTTTCCAAGTACCATATCACAGAGATTCAGACATGATTAACAAACCTTCGTAACTTAGACACGTAAATGCCTTTAAGTGCAATAACCGCACCTCAAAGTGGGATGTTTATTTTAATCATCCATTCTTCAGTCATCATCCTTATTTTATATACAGGGTGTCCCAGGAGTCTGGACTCCTAGGGAAAATAGACAATATTCTTAAAGTGAAAAACATTTCTCACGTAAGTTTCACGTATTTGGGGGAAAAATACCCTGATGGCTCAGTATATCAATCAAGAGAAGGTAGAACTGGTATTGCTACAAGTTTCCGGGAAAAAAAAAAAGCGGCGGCACGTCAGTTATTTCACGAACATTCCTCCCTCTGGCTTTTTCTGGAAACCGTAGCAATACCAGTTCCACCTTTTCTTTGTAGATTCTAGGTTAATCATTCTATTTTCATTTAAGAAAATTAATGTTTCCCTGAGTATATTTCAATTTCCCCAATTTTTATTTTTTATTTTTCCTGAAGCCGTTGAGTATTTGCATTATATTAATTTGATCCCGAACTCAATAATTTTGACACTTCCATTTTAATATAATCGTGATGAAGAGAAACGAAAAACCATCGGATTTGTCAAATAAAACCACAACTCTAAATGATGTAGTAAGAAATGCTTTGTACAGGGTGTTTCGAAAGCCTGGAATCATAGGAAATAGTTTTCATATCTACACACACAATTGAAAAATAAATATTCCTATGATTTCAGACGTGTTTCACAAGCCGTCTATATAATATACGTGGTGGACCGGATATCGCATCCGCAGATACCCGCATCATTTTTAACATCCGCACTTCTGACTGCGGATATTACCTCTAAGAAATTATGCAATTTACAATTAAATTAGCTTATAAGGCCCAGTCATGCACATTTCATGTAAAGTATTAATTATTAATGAACAAATAAATATATAAACCTCAAAATATAAATATCTGGTAACTCAGAAAATTGAAAAACTTTTCATTGAATTTTCTGTGGCTGAAACTCTTGAGAAAGTTATTATTTTTATCATAATGAAAACATTAATATTAATTTTAATTCTTATGCATTGCCTGCCATAATAGTAATATCACGAAATTTGAAAAATTGTCATATTCATAATTCTATATTATATTGATAGATTAATTAAAGATCCGCATCCGCAGATACTGAAATTAAAGATCCGCATCCGCAGATACTGAAATTAAAGATCCGCATCCGCAGATACTGAAATTAAAGATCCGCATCCGCAGATACTGAAATTAAAGATCCGCATCCGCAGATACTGAAATTAAAGATCCGCATCCGCAGATACTGAAATTAAAGATCCGCATCCGCAGATGTTGAAAAACTGACATCCGGTCCACCACTAATCTATCAATCTATCTATCAATCTATCTATCTGACTACATATTAAAAATATTTTCTATGATTCCAAAATTTTGAAACACCCTATAACATTGGGAGGTGAATGTCGCAGCTATAGCGGTTCAAATCTGGTAAGGATATAAAAATGTACATTCTTCTGTACGTATTAATGTGCTCACAATCAGTATATTAAAGACAAGAAATAAAGTAAAAAATAGTAATAAAGGAACATTTCTAGAAATTAAACGAATTCGGTTCCACTGAAACAATCTAAAATAAAGATTTTCACGAAAAGCAGCAAACTGAAAAGAAAGTTTCAAATTCCCTACAATAGTTCATTTACCTTAAGCGAGTAGTAGTAGTAGTAGTAGTAGTAGTAGTAGTTTCGTCATGATTATAATACAATCATTAAAGGCGTAGTTCGATTATTTTAGAACTCTTGGATTGCATTTAAAAAATCAAAGTGATAATTTCTTAATCTTGGTATATTTTATCTTATGCTGTACATGGCTCCGCCCATTGCTTCAGGACGTACACAAAACGTAAAAGAGCGAGCTAATTTTGTTGAATACCATTAAAAATCACTGATCATACATGGTATGAGAAACGGTTGAATCGTATTCATTATAGTTTAATGCAGCTACTCCCAAACTGTGGTAACGCGTACCACTAGAATGACTACATGTAGATGGTACCAGAGCTACTGCCTCGTGATACGCAAATAAAAGTGAATATCAATTTAGTTTAGAGCTTGGAGAAGTAATGGTGATGTATAGGTCTACTCTAAAATAGCTCGAGGGTTCTGTGCTAGTTTGGGTAAATGGTGTTTTGTTGTAAATGGTACAGACAAAAGTATAAAATTTGTGAATCCCTACTTTAATGTACATAGTTTAAGTACTTCCCCTTTTTCCGTCTTTATTCACAACTTGAAACCAAGATGAAAGAACGAGCGAGACACTATAAGCGTAACCTCAACGATCAGTTAATTCTATGCAATAAAGCAATAACCGCAATTCGAGGTCCATAATTGAGTACTGTTCAGTACTAGAGTTCATACGGAAAACCAAACATTACAAAAGCCATACTTTAAAGGACTTGTGTCGAACACGGGAAACGAAAGGTGAAAACTACTGGTCTCGACGACAAACCACGAGACTACTCTCCACAAAGACGTCGTGAGCAATACACAATATACATACTGAAAATGTTCGAGGAATACGCCTCAAAGTTTAGAAATGAAATAGAAACATTGGAATGAGAGAAAAGGTAGATTCTATACTGTCCCAGCTGCGGTGGGACTGGGAGTGTGGCCATCAAAACGAAACTAAAAAATACCCTCAAAATACACGGCCCAGAACCTCTTCAACGCGATGCCGAAAGAATTGAAGAATCTCCAGCATACCAACCTGAATAATTTTAAGGACCAACTTTCGGTTACGAGGGCAGAAGAAGAGTGGAAACCAATTCTCTCCTCCACCAAATCCCACAAATTAGGCGGGATGCGGCCGAAAGGTCGACCACAGGTAGATTCTGATCAGTCGTTTGAAGACACCAAGACACTACTTTGAATCTATCGCTCATCTAAACTCTAATTTGACGTCAACTTTTTTACCACAATTTTTAAGAAACTACTATCATTTATTGAATAAGCGCATATATACGCGCACAAATGTACACATTAAGTTAATGTATTGCCCTAGCTCAGTGGTACTCATTGGGCGGCTACCGAGCCAAATATATATAGCGACCTTTTTTCAAGTAAAAATTGCTTTATACAAACAGATTTAAGAATTAATTTAATTGTTCTGCAAAGGCCCAAATACAGTATAAAAATTCCATCGGGCCAATCAGGGCGAGTCTTCTACAAACACCTTCATGGTCGTTTTAGGTTGGTTAGTCATTTTTCACGTGACCAACTTTCGGCCCATCAGGATTCTCTTAAATTTCAACTGTCAAAAAAAACCTGGGGGTCTCCTTCAGTTCAAGAATATTTTTTCCTTTAAATCAAAAAGTCTACCTTTTTATTGAAAACTAAATATCTTAGTAACTCGTCACTGACATTACACACATTTTGGATTCCTTTTCCCACAACTAAACTTGTATGAACATGAAGCTTTTTAGAAAAGTTTCATTTTAGTAAAATAAACACACACACACACAATGTCCCATAAATCAGGTCTCATAGGAAAATTTATTTTAAATTAAATTTACAATAGTACATTATAAACAAATGTTCAAATTGAAGTCTTGTTTAGGGACTTTTTTGTTGCAGGTAGAACAACATGCAATAACTAATATGGAAGCGAGTTACACTGGTGAGGAAAAGGCTTCAACCTTTTCCTCACGAGTGTAGCTCGAAAAAAAAAGCTCCAAAAACAAGACCAATTTGAACATTTGTTTTAGTTCTAATGTACAGGGTGATCCGTTTGGGTATGGATAAAATACAATTTATGTGAAATGGAGACAGTAACATTGTATAGTTTAATATTTGGCAAACAATGTCCACAAAGACGGTAGATTGTGACAAACCTAATTAGTCTTCAACATGACCCTGCTTCCGGACACGACAGAGGTCATAACGAGAGGCTAATTCTTACGACCACCTGCATGTGGTTTAGTGATAGACCCCCTTTCTTCAAATGTGCGGTACCACTGTACTATGGAACTGTATTTAGGAGGTTTTCGAACACCATACACACGGCGAAACTCGTGCTGTACCACTGTCACACACTCAAATTTAGCAAACAAAATGACACTTCGCACGTTGTTGTGCATTCGCCGCCATCTTCGAAACTGGCATATGTCTCGTAAGTCTGACAGCAGATGGCGCTCGTACGCCTGGCAGCGGATGGCATAGCCTATTACAAACTCCCACATTTTATGACCACACTTGCAACAGATGAACGCTGTATCACTTCTCGGTAGATTCAGCGTTTTTATTTTATCCATACCCAAACGGAACACCCTGTATTACTTTTGTAAATTTAATTTAAGGCACTTTCCTGTTATCCCGGACCCCCAGACTTTTTGTCAGTTGCCAGACTTCAATTTTGACAATATTTTCGTTAAAACTAACGAATATATCACGACTTAACCTTACCAACTAATTAGGTTAATTGAATGCCCGGTTAGGTAAACCGTACGCCCTTGATAATTGGTTAGGTTAAGTCGTGATATTTTCATTGGTTTTAACGAAAATATGTCAAATTGAAGTCTGGTAACCGGCAAAAAGCCTGGGGTCCGGGATAAATTTTTCTACGAGACCGGACTTATGGGGCACCCTGTATGTATATATATATATATATATGGGAATGAACTCAGAATGGTCCCCTGAGTTTTTTATGATACACACAGACCGTGCATGGAACAAGGAACTCTTCTGGGATAATTAATTCCACTATTGTCCGAATAAGTAATGGTAAATGACAAATACCATAGTTTTTCTTTTTCATGATGCTAGCCCGACGTGGGCAACGGGTCACTCGCAGAGAGGTCCCGTAAATATAGCTTCCCTCACCAGCTATCTGCAAAGCAGACAGGATCCAGCTTTGGGACATGGATCTAGGGTTTAAAGCAGCCTAGCCCTGCTACATTTAGAACCTCAATATAAGCAAAAGACTCGCTGCCTTCACGTCAGATTGAATGCATCAAAGAAAAAGGGGTAACTATTATATTTTTAGCCAAAAAACCAAAACTTAAACCTCAACTGGCAGAATTGAGCGTCCACTTTTCAAGGCACATAACATGTCCGTTTCAAGATGGGAATGAACTCAGAATGGTCCCCTGCTTTAAACCCTAGATCCATGTCCCAAAGCTGGATCCTGTCTGCTTTGCAGATAGCTGGTGAGGGAAGCTATATTTATGGGACCTCTGCGAGTGACCCGTTGCCCACGTCGGGCTAGCATCATGAAAAAGAAAAACTATGGTATTTGTCATTTACCAATACTTATTCGGACTATAGTGGATTTAATTATCCCAGAAGAGTTCCTTGTTCCATGCACGGTCTGTGTGTATCATACATATATACAGGGTGTCTCAAAAGTCACTATCTATTTCGGTGACATTAGATGTTTTTTTTAAAAATGCTATGCTGGCATAAAGATATGTACTTCTGGTGCAAATTTGTGTATTTAAAAAAGTTAATTGGTTTATTTCGAATTTTGTGTAATTTATAAATTTATCTTGACATGCTTGAACAATTCCTCGAACCTCAACTTCTTACAGATGGCATTCTTGACACAGTAGTTTTTCAGCAGGATGGAGCACCGTGCCATTATGCAATAATTGTACGTGATTATCTTGACAGACGCTTCCCCGGTCGCTGGATTGGTCGTGGAGGAACACAACCATGGGCAGCACGTTCACCCGATTTAACACCATTAGATTTTTTCGCCTGGGGTTTCATTAAGTCTAAGGTGTACACTGGTAGAAGAATTAGTGATGTAGCCGAACTTCGAAATCGTATTACCGATGCAGTTCAGAAAATAACACCTCAAATGCTGGAAAGTGTGTTCCGGGAAACAACTTATCGCTTTGAGCTCTGTAGAGACACTGACGGTCGCCATGTGGAGACAGATAAATAAATAGCACTAATTCTTTGTGGCACTTACTTTGAAATAAATATATTTTTCATGTCTTAAACCAGTTTTTCGTAATTCCCATTATTTTTCAAAATAGATAGTGACTTTTGAGACACACTGTATATATATATATACATGCTCTGCGGGGATATTACTGGTACTAAAAGGGTTAATATTTACCTGAAAAAAATAAACTGAAATGAAAAATTTTAGCCTACTAAAAACAGCAGCACAATCAAAGCATTTTCATAATGTTTACAATTTAGTTTGGCGCAATCTGTCTTATGTTCTTTGTACTATCGTTCACTAAAGTCGAGATACCGTAAGGTAGGTGTGGGAAGTGGTATCCCAATTTTAGCAACAGACTGTACAATTTCAGAAAAAAGTTAACTTACAAACATTTGAAAAAGCACAACAGTTACTAATTTTAAATATTGTCTTGTATTTTATTTCTGTTGGTAACTAAAAATTTTAAAAATGAAACCTAATTAATAATTACAAATATTTTTTTTTTTTTTTAGAAATTGTGTTCCTATGTGAACTTTTTTCCAAAACTGTACAACACTAAACAGTTCCTTCATTTTTTGCACGAATTTTTTAAAATTTATTCTAAAGTATCACTTAAGTAACGTTTCATAATTGACCTAAATAAAACTTAAACCTCACGCGAAATAAACCTGCGCAATATTTACGATATTAAGTGAACATACCATAGAGACACTAAAAATTAAATTACCCTAAAATTAACGTTTTGATTGATGCCTTACAACCTTCATCGGATCCTAAAATTAAGTTCACCCTATACTGTCGAATGGCAATTGTACAACTGATCAAATAAAAATCTAACTAGGTACAAGGTCACTGTAGGCGAAGGAAGCACGGTTGGTTGGTTGTGCAAATTTACGCGAATAGTAACCGAAATAAAACAATCCTCGATTACTGTAGTCGTAATAAAGTAAATTTAGTAAATACAAAACTGTTCAGTTATTCAAATTATTATTAATTCACTAAAATAACATTTTTATTAAAGGCTCTGAAGAAGACTACCTCGATCCCAGTTTACAGCGTTTAATCTCTCACTCGCACGTTTAAAGACAACACTTGACATTTGACCCACATTAACCGAGTACTTTTACGTTACTTAACTTTCATTCATTTTTTCCCCATTTCACCGATATCATAAAGCTCTTTTTAGAGAGTATGAAATAAACAGACATGATCCAATCTCGTAGGATAATAATCAACCAGGAGAGGCAGAAACTGGCACAGTGCTTAGCCAGACTAATGCTGTCTATTATGCTAACTTCTGGATTATTATTACTAACCAGCACCATCGAGCATCAAACCTCCGACTTTAATGTCTTCACAACGCTTATAGGGAGACTGTGTTAACCCAGTGAACTACAGGCTCTGGCACTCTCCAGGGAATGGAGAAATTCTTTATGAACATATAACTAATGGCTTTCTTAATTAAAATTAAATGCAAGCCTAGTATTAACTCTTGTCGTAAAACAACCTAAATTTCTCCATTTCCTTATAACAGCATCTGCCAAACGCTGATTACAGCACCAATAAATTACACTCCATGTATGTCATTTCCTGTTGAAATAAGGGGATCGTGGAGGATTGATACGAGTTTGAAGGAGGGATTCGATAAAAGACGAAACGCTGCCTTAAATATAAAGGTAAAATGCTAGCTCTTTCACTGATTAGTGCATTGATTTTCTAAAATTTGAGTAAAATGAGAATGAAAACCTTATCTACACGAGACCTTTACACTTTCCAAAAACCAAATCGGAAAAGTGTTTTAAAAAAATTAACCAAGAAACCAGACTAGCATTCCAAAAATTCTTTAAAAGAACACTTCTATTTATACAAAATCAGGATAACATAAGAATAAATAATTATTAAAATGGGATTATCTACTGTAGTAACTTATACTTTTCACCTCATCCTGATTCCACAAAGAGACGCGTTCTTTAAAAAAAAAAAACGTTCATAATAAGAACTTCCGGAATCCGTGACGCTGATTTCCGATTTCCTCGAAAATGAAGTTAGTCTATAATTAAAACCATCCTCTCCAAGTGTGTGTGTGTGTGTGTGTGTTTTATCAAATGCAGATGGGTGTGGCAGAAGGTCAACTAAAGATAAAAACTGCCTCAAACTTAGATTGATTTTTTCTGAACATTAAATTTTTTTCTTGTTCCAGAGTAATTTATAAAAATAAAAGTAAATTATGAACGATTTTGAATATTTTACACAAGTATGAAAGGAATAACTTCCTAATTATCCCATAACTGAAGGTAATAACACTAACTTAACACGGGTCACTTATTGAAATAAAGCTATATAGGCCTACTGCGCAATTTTTCAACAGTCGCAAAGTCCCCCTTAACTTAGCAAAATTGCCTGACGTTAGTCAGAATAAAAATGTGTCGTGGCAGCGTGGAAGCTAAAAGGATTAGTGTAGATTAACAAAAACTGTTCAATCTGCTGTAATCTCGTACGGCTTAATAAAACTGTTAAAAATCATTCGAGTTACTCGAGAATGCAATCCTTTGATATTTGGTAATACAGTCTATTAAAAATGTCGCGTCGTGAAACCGTTTCTTAGAGATTTGTATCGGTAAGTAACGAAGTTTCATGGCAGCTCGACCTTTTGAACTAACTGTATTTTGGTATCGTAACATCACCTTTAAGTTATAAAATTTTGCTTTTCAAACTTTAAATTATCCTTATAATCTTGGACTGTAAAACTTACAGTTAAGCAAGAATGTTTCAGTTGTTATAATGTAAGTTCGCATATATAATCTTATTACAATCTGTAATGTTACATTTCTATTATGTAAATTTAGTACAGTAGTTATGTAAACACTAATCTTAATTTTACATTTCAGAGTAATAAATGCAAAAAAACTTTTTCTATGTGAAGGTCAAAATATGATAAAAACCCACTCTAATAGACAGTTTATTTCCACAAGTTTCGATACCCACTGGCATCCTCTTCGGGTGGATTCACCCGAAGAGGATGCCAGTGGGCATCGAAACTGTTGTGGAAATAAACAGTCTATTAGAGTGGGTTTTTATCATCATATTTCAGAGTAAATTTGTGCTCAGTAATATAATATGCTAATATGATACAGTATATTCTAATATAATCTTCGTACACTATATTTTGATCAGAAAATTTCTGGTTATTAAGAGAATAATGGCACAATATAAATGTATTTATTAGAAGCCCAAGCTTCAGGTCATCATTTGCGAGTGAAGAATTCCTTACATTAGTCTTGGGATAGGTTGAAGGGCTCGTGCTTGTAATAAAATAAATTCGTAATTGTGGCTTTAGTCCCTCAGTTCACCATCTTAGTTGAAAATATTCGCATACCAAATTTTCAGTAATTTATTATTTTATTACAAAAATTTCATAAAGTAAAAATTTATGCGTAGTTCAGTCTGAACTGCATTCCTTCCAACATGCTCGACAAGCTACAAGTGAATGAATATCGCTCAAAATAAAGTGGTTTGGCAAGTTTGAGTTAATTAACCTTTTAATGCATAGCGTGTAACGTTACTAATTTTAGTTTTGGTTGATGCCAGACAATTTTCAGTAGTCCCTCAGCTATTAAAAAGAATATGCACTAAAGGCCCAATTAAGTTTAGGCGAAACGAGTATAGCACAGATATGCGATGAACTGAAAAATAGTGAAACTGTGTCTATAGAAGATTTTTTTCCTTTCTGGGGTTATTTAACCACCTCCGTACCATATAACAAGATAAAACGGAGGGGACCTGCAACTTTACGCATGATCCGAACCACTATCGCACTAAAGACGACCCAGAAAAAACGTCTTCATTAGAAATTTGAAGTCGGAGCTGAGACTAACGCAGGAACCTTCATATTAACAGCCCACTGCTTTACCACTAAACTACCCTGAAGGGTTTCGTGCAGAAACTTTCCATAAACTTTAGTAAGGAAATTAATAACTGTCGCATCAATATTTGCTGTACAAAGTAATTACTTAGACTACATTAAAAATTTTACAGTGGTATATATTTGACTTTTCCCTGTTCATACAAAGTTAATAAATTCGGTAATTTTTCGTTTCGTGACCTGCTTTCGATGATAATTTTTCATTTTTTCTTATAACAACACACAAGATCCAAATTTTATGTTTTTATATATCAAAAAAAGCTTACGGCATTTCTAGCGATGTACCGATAAAAAAATTGAAAAAGCTAACGAAAGCTAACTTAATCTAACCAATCGTCAAGGGCGTACAGTAAGTTGACCTAACCGGACATTCAATTAACCATATTAAAACTTTGTGGGGATATTACAGGATAGTACCAAAACCGCAAGAGATCTAGTTGAAAAATTACAGCTGGTACAATCCATGATCACTTCGCTATAAAAATGAAATTCAAAATGGCGACCCAACGATATGACGCGCTATGGAAAGCAGCAGGTCGCGAAACAAATTCAATACAAATGCTATAGCATACATTTAGTACTAATATAGTATTAGTTAGGTTCACTTAACCTAGCCTACCCTCTGGCATTTTTACCGCACACAATATTTACATATAATGAAAAGGAACAAATAAATACATCCTTTATTTATCCAAGTATTTCGAAATCACCATTCCTTCATCAGTGACTAAAGCGTTAAAATAAGAGCTAAATTTACATTAGAAAAAATGGTTAAAATAAGAGCTTACTAAAACCGCGAAAAGATCTAAAGGTAATTATTCGTTTTTACACCCAGTCTGTTTTTATGATGAGAAACTTTTCTGGTCAATTTTGAGGTGTTTCGCACGAATCTGCCACCCGTTTCCTGTGCAAATGCGTAGTTTTCGAGATATCGTCATCTCGAAAACTATGCATTTGCACATGAAACGGATGGCAGTTTCGTACAAAACACCTCAAAATTAACCAAAAAAGTTTGCTCTCGTCATTTTTGTTTAAAATAATGAAAATATCAACTTAACCTAACCAGTCATCAAGGGCGTACAATTGACCTAACCGAGCATTCAATTGCCCTAACCACAATACCTTAAAAAGGTCTAAACTCGTCTTCATAGAGGGCAATATGGCGGATTACGTCTTCAAAGTCAAATATGCAAAACTGACACGTCATACTTCTGTTCACAGAAACACCGAACTAACAGAACAATAATCGCTAATAATGATTTAATTTTAAAACAGGACAAAGGTGAATTACGCAGAAGTAGCCAGGATCACCAAAAATAGGAAATATTCACCAAATAGTCTATATATATATATATATATATATATATATATAACACGAAAAATAGGAAATATATCAATAAAAAACCACATTTTATACAAATCTGCACAAGATATATATTTTCTTAGTTTTGAATGGCAATTCAATATATGGTGCTTTCCTGTTAACGGGAATACCCAACCGCCCGCCATCATCTGGACTCGTATCTTGCGGAATTCATGTGGCGACAACGTACCGAAAGCAGCGACGTTTTTTTTGCGATTTTAGATGACACATTTTGGCCCCCTACTAACTGATTATCGCTTACATATTAACTAATTTCATTTAAATGATTAATAAATTCGGTACTTACGCATTATCGGTACTACCAAACTGTTTATGATTTTTTCTCTCGTCATTTTCGTTTAAACTAACGAAAATATCAACTTAACCTAACCAATTATCAAAGGCGTACAGTTGACCTAACCGGGCACTCAGTTGACCTAACCGGGCACTCAGTTGACCTAACCGGGCACTCAGTTGACCTAACCGGGCACTCAGTTGACCTAACCGGGCATTTTCCGTTATATTAACCTGTCCCATTTATAAAATACAAAAAGGTGGGTAGGAATATATATATTCACCAGGATAAGGGGGGCACAAGAGAAGACCAGGAGCAAGCAAAAATGTTGATGGCTCTCACAAATGAGTTTATGCTGACACAGGAGATAACAGAAAATACCTAAAAAAATAACTGCCTGGATCTGGTATTCACGAATAACACGAACTTGATTGCTGATATAAAAATAACCCCAACCATTATCTCAGACCACAACTTAATCGAGATATCAACAAATACGACGACGGCATTAAAAGACAATACATATATTGTGGAAAAGTAAATTCGGGGCCTTTAACTTAAACTCGAAGACTATAAATTGGGAAGCAATCAGATCGCACATGGCCCAAATAGAATGGAGAACAATTTTCGAGAATAAAAACTGAAGAAATGCTAACAACCTTGCAAGAAAAACCGCTGAGAAATTTAGAAAAATATGCTCCGAAATCACAGCCAAAAGGAAAGAGGAGCTGGCTAGAGGCAAAAGAGAAGACTATTCGGCAAAAGAAAGAGTGGAGGCGAAGTTAGGTAACTGCGGAGATAATGACAGGAAAGCAATAAAAGAAAAACTGGAGGGTATCGATAAGGAAATACAAGCCCAGATTAAGGACCATACAGAGAGGGAAGAGGAAAAGGCGGTAGAAGCAATAAAGGAAAATCCAAAATACTTCTATAGCTATGCAAAAAGGAAAACAAAAACCCGCGCCGGTATTGGGCCCTGAAGGACGGGAAATAATGAACTAACCGACGAACCAAAAGAAATATCTGATACATTGAGAGCTCAATATGAATCAGTTTTCAGTACCCTAAAAAGTGACAAAGCGATACCTGACATAAATTCATTCTTTGAAGAGGAATTGCAAGGAGTATATATAACAGACTGATTTTACACCAGATGTAGCGAGATCTATAGGACAAATGAAACCACATTCAGCTGCAGGTCCGGACAATTGGAACGCATTATTGATTAAAAACTGTAAAAATGAAATAGCTACACCTTTATACTGGATATGGAGAAAATCCCTAGACACTGGGGAAATACCGAGCATCTTGAAAAGAGCAAACATTGTCCCTATATATAAAGGAGGGGACAGATCTCAAGCAAAGAACTATAGACCAGTGTCATTGTCTCATTGACATCCCACCTCACCAAAGTATTTCAAAGAATAGTTAGAGAAAATTTATGACTTCCTGGAGACACGAGAAAGATTCAACGAAAATCAGCATGGATTCCGATCAGGTAGATCATGCCTATCACAACTAATAGAACACCAACAATATCCTAGATGCATTGGAAGGCAATGAAAACTACGATGTTATACACACAGATTTTGCTAAAGCTTTCGATAAATGTGACCATGGTATAATAGTACATAAAATTAAATATATGGGAATAACAGGCAAAGTGGGAAAATGGATCTACAACTTCCTTAGAGATCGTCTGCAGGTCGTCAAAATTCAAGGTATATCATCAGAATCAGAAGTACGCAGCTCAGTACCACAAGGGACAGTACTGGCCCCACTCCTGTTCATTATCATGCTAACAGACAGAGAGCGGAGTAAACAGCAACAGTATAGTAACATCCTTTGCAGACGATACAAAGATCAGCAGAAAAATCAGCGATGCACATGACGTGGAGGCCTTGTAGAGGGACACGAACAAAATATACAAATGGTCAGAAGACATGTCATTCAACGCCGAGAAATTTCAGCTCTTGAGATCTGGTAGAAAAGAAGAACTTAAGACTGCATATTATGCTCCAGATAGACAGGAAATTCAGAGAAGCACGAAAGCGATCGATCTCGGGATAATGACGACAGATGATGCGAAATTCGAAACACAAAATCAGATAGCGATAAACAAAGCAGAGAGAGTCGCCGGACATGTACTAAGAACGTTCAAGAGAAGGGACAGGACAGTAATGATCCCCCTGCTAAAAACACTGATTAATTATACCAAAACTTGAATACTGCTCAGTTTTGACGTCCCCATACAAAAAGGAAGAAACTAATAAACTAGAAGAAACGCAAAGGCATTTCACAGCCAAGATTGATGGCTGCAAAGAACTCAACTACTGGGAAAGACTACGTAAACTAAATCTGTACTCAATGGAAAGAAGAAGAGAGGTACATCATAATCTACATATGGAAAATGATCGAAAAACTGGTACCAAACCTAAAACTAAACCCAATTACCATTCAAACACTGGAAAATAGGAAAGGCAGAATGTGTAGTGTTCCCAAATTAAAGGCCCGACAAGGGACCTCCTCAACCCTGAAGGAAAATAGCTTGGTTGTCAGGGGTGCAAGACTTCTCAACCAGCTTCCTAAGGACCTCAGAAACGTAACGGGGGTCAAAGTTGAAGTCTTCAAGAAAAGACTGGATGCCTGGCTCAGGACAGTACCAGATGAGCCGGGCGTGTGACTATGTATGGTGGAGAGCGCAAGAAAGCAACTCGCTCCTCCACCAGGCCAGCCTAGAGGCGGGGCCACCAGCTTGACCTCCGTGTGGAGAGACCAACGCACGAAACATAAGGCAAGGTTAATTCAATGCCCAGTTAGGTCAACTGTACGCCCTTGATTGGTTAGGTTAAGTTGTGATATTTTCGTTAGTTTAAACGAAAATGACGAGAGCAAAAATACAAACAGCTTGGTGGCGGGCGGTTGGGTATTCCCGTTAACAGCAAAGCACCCAATATATTGTACCGTTTTAACCGCGCGTGAGCGGGTTAAAAGACGAATATTAACCGATCTAAATTAGGTACTACTTACCTTTCTGGGTCCCGACAATGACCCAACCTTACCTTTCCTGGTCCCAAATCAAAAACCGTAAATTAACTTCAACATATATTTATACAAGGATCTTGTGGGTTATAACCCATCATTTTTGACAATTAAAACTAACGAAAATATCACGACCTAACCAATCGTTAAGGTGTACATTTGACCTAATCGGGAATTCAATTAACCTCTTCCTACTTCTATTAGGTTAATTGAATGCCCGGTTAGGTGAACTGTACGCCTTGACGATTGGTTAAGTCGTGATATTTTCGTTAGTTTTAATTGTCAAAAATTATGGGTTATAACCCAAAAGATCCGAAAGTAGTTAAAATGGTTTCATTCATCGAATACGTATTACTCTCAATTGTAGGTTTGCATTAAATATATGTTGGGACCCGGAAAGGTTATTTTAGTGGGAATATACGTCAGGACTGGAAAGGTAAGTAGTACCCTAAATTAGAGTAATGTCTTGAGAAATATGAAATTAAGGCTGGATTACTGTACACTAGGTTCGGTTGTTTTAGAATGTTTATTTCGCACACGACCAATTTGACAAATTATCAAAAACACTGCTGTCCACGAAACTTAGTACTTACAAAATTAAAAGTTAAGTTAAAAAAAATGTAGCCTCAAAAATAAACCAACCAATCATTGTAAATTCCTAGTTTAGAGGCGTCCTTCAAATTTTTATTGCACATGCATAAAAGTTATACCATTGGAATGAAAATAATTTATGAACGCTGCGACGTAGAAAAAGAACGTAACCTAACCTTACTATGGCATTATTCGACCTAAACCGGGCAATACAAAATCCCAATAAAATTTTAAAATCAAAGTTGTTGAACTATACCAAAATTACAATCTTGGCATGAATTAATGCTGTCAAATTCCATCTTTTAAACTTTAACCCCCTTCAGACGTGGCGTCTAATATTTTGGACAAGATTAACAAAGTATAAGATTTAGTTATTGAAAAAAAAATATTTTGGTTACTAGTCACTTACTTTACACACATTTTGGCTTCCTTTTCCCACAACTAAACTAAACCCATATAAATAAACTTTTAGAAATATTTGTAGAAAAGTTGCATTTTACTACAATTTATATTAGTGACTATTATTATTATTATTTTCACAGTGACTGAAGGGGTTAACGAACAAAGACACGCCTTCCCCTTACAATGTCAAAAAAGTAATTTCAGCACGAAGAATAAAATGTTGCATTACTGATAAGTTGAAAACAAAAGCCTGAAAGTTTAAGATTTGCTCCTGATAAGGACGATGGGTGTCAAAAATATATAAAATATATTCTTTTATTTATAAAACACAAAATTGTAAAACTTCCACCCCTCTTTCTTCATAAATAAACTAGTGCTTATCCAATATAATATAATATTTATACATACGCGTTGCGTATTAAGAGGACGCCTCCAAATTAGGAATTAACCCAAACCATATACAATACAGAGAGATTCAAAATGATTACCTAGTGTTCAAAAGTACAATAACCAAACTAACAAATGATCCATCGGAGTTTAAATCTGATTTAAATTTATGCATGTACAGAGTGGCCACAAAGTCCCTTTGTAGTGAAATTACAGCATATCTATGTTGCCCTCTTTTTCATACGAAGGGACTTTGTCTTTGTGGCCACCCTAGATAGATAGTCCATGATTTCAAGTTTGAGATCACTGTTGCTACTCGCAAGGATCCCGAAATCGGACTGAATAATCGGATGGTTGCGTTTATGACTGTGTATGTTTGAGTTGGGTGGTTTGCTATATATGGTAATTTTGCAAGGAGAGAGATAGAGAGAGTCCAAGATGCTCCGAAATGCAAGTTTTTAAAATGACTAGTGATCTTTTCAATGTACAATAACTACACTTAAATTGATATATTATGCAAGATCCGAAATGGTCAGGAATGAAATCTTCGAACTTAAAAGACTATTAATGGTTTTCCGTAAGTAAAAATTAACCTCGAGTGAGATCTGTGAATAAAACTCGATAAGAATTTTTTTCTAATTGTGAAACTAACATTTCCCACGTACGAAATAGCAAAATAAGTATTGTCTTTCCTCCCAGTTTGTGGAATATCCTCCCTCTATTAATAATTTATTTACTGTTAATTATCAATGAAGTTCATAGGAAATGAATTACTTCGCAATAGTTTACGAATGAAGCGTAATTCTCTATGTAAGTCGTAATAAGAAGGGCATATTTGGTAGACTCTGTTTATCAGGGTAGAAATCAAATTGCGCTTAAAACGCATTTAAATAAATAATGAAACTTTCTTTGTTAACTCAGTAAATATTGTTTCTGGTAAACCGAAGTTTCAAAGGAATTGTTTCTGTAATTAATGATAAAAGACAAACCGTTTTCTATTTCAGAAGTAAAAATAACGTTTGAGTGCTTAGAACTTAAGTATTCGAAGAATAATGAAATATCTTCTTTAAAATGGAACCAAAAAAAGGTATCATCGCTGTAGCGTCTATTAAAAAAAGTGCTTTAAATCGAATTGGGCATTCGTTCAACCGATTTACTTCATGGCGGCTATATATGCAATGGCTAGACATACGTAATCATTTTATATCTTCTTCATACTGTAAATGGTTTGTTTTTCATTATTTTTTATCACGTTAAATTTGTTACATTAATTTTTAATTAATTTTACATTTTATTCAACATTTAAATCCTTTGTTTTAATGTAAATTAATTATTTTTAATGTAAATTTAGTTATAAATTTTATTTTAAACGTTTTAGCCACTGATGATGGAATCAGATGATTTCGAAACTTTGGGATAAATAAAGGATTTTTTCTTATCTCCAGATAGTCATCTTCATTATAAGAAGCCGGTTTCCACCGCACAAATTGGTTGTTCATACATACATACATATACAGTTCGTATACAGTCGGGTCGTTAATTTGAAGTTCCCGAGCTCGAGTCTCAGGGTTGAACTTCGGATTCAGGTACTTATTTTTGGGGTCTTCCTTGGTTGGGTAGTGGTTCGGATCCCGCATAAAATCCTAGGTCTCCTCCGTCATATGATCTACACATTAAACAACCCCAAATATTATTATTATTATTATTATTATCGAAACGAAAAGGAAAGGTCTGGGTTCGACTCCCAACGCCGCCCCGGTTTGAATTAGATCGACCACCGGATCACCTGAAGATCAGGGCCCCCAGCCTCAATTACCAAATGATATCTTCGTTAAAACTAACGAAAATATCACCACTTAACCTAACCAATTGTCAAGGGTGTGCAGTTGACCTAACCGGGCATTCAATTTAATTTATTATTATATTTGGTACTGTAAAGCAAAAAACAAAAATACATGGGGGCCCTGATCTTCAGGTGATCCCGACCACCTACTGCGAATGCTCGGGCTCGGGATAACGTTCTCGTTGGAGTTCACACACACCCCTCCCGCGAGTAGGGAAATAGGGGTTCTGCGGATGTTTCATTTTCTTTTTATTCGTGCGTATATTAATGTGTGGCAATTAGGTTGCTTCGGATTCCTTGAAACTGATAAATAATTAAACAGTGCGCTGAAAAATGAATAAAAGTAGACATACATTAACCTTCTCTTTTATTCATTAAGATATATCATAGCCAAACCGTTCAAATCGAAAGATAAACGACTTCAAATAAACTCCAAATGGAGTTTTGTTTCGAATACGTGAAGAGTTCTATCATACTTAACCAAATTTTCTGTACAAACACAAATAATTTGAATCACCTGAAGATCAGCGCCCCAAGCCTTCGTTAGTTAGCCTTATAAGGCTAACTAACGAAAATATCACGACTTACCTAACCAATCGTCAAGGACGTACAATTGACCTAACGATTGGTTAGGTTAAGTCGTGATATTTTCGTTAGTTAGCTTTATAAGGCTAACTAACAAAGGCTAGGGGCCCTGATCTTCAGGTGATCCAATAATTTTAGTGAAGTTTACTCAAACGTAGTAAAATTTTACTAATCGAAGTTTAGTTTGGAGGTCTTCCGCTAAACTCCGAGTAAATTTTAGTACTGTGGTTTGGTACCACATATTTTATGAATTATTTTAACGTTTTTAGTTAAAGAATTATTAACTAAATTTAAAGAATAAATTCCAAATTACATTAAAACTGTTTAGGTAATGTAATGATAGAGTTGCTCAACTTTCTTCGTAACGACGAAGGGGACCTATATTTTTAAGTGGGATCTGAATCATGGGTAATGTCGCTTAACTTCGTTCATCGACGATAGTAATTTAGTTAAGTCAATTTCATTCGACAAATTTGAAGCGCGAGTCCCGCACGAAGGACCCTTTTGAGACAAAAGAATTTTGATAAACTTAACTTAAATGTTAAGGGGTTAACCTTGCAATGTCGTATTCTAGCAGTACTGCAGTAACTGGAAAGATTAATAACGTATTATACAGGGTGTCCCATAAGTCCGGTCTCATGGGGAAAATTTATTTTAAATTAAATTTACAAAAGTAATACAATAAAACTAAAACAAACGTTCAAATTGATGTCTTGTTTTGGAACTTTTTTTTTGTTGCAGGTAGAATAACACGCAATGGCTAATATGGAAGTGAATTACACTCGTGAGGAAAAGGCGAAGACATTAATTTGAACATTTGTTTTAGTTCTAATGTATTACTTTTGTAAATTTAATTTAAAATAAATTTTCCTATGAGACCGGACTTATGGGACACCCTGTACAACTCAATACTTATAAGAAAGAGATTCTTCATGTTGGAAATTCAACTATGGAATAGTTTATTTTCACATTTTAGAGATACGCAGTAATTACGTGAGTGCAGTGAAGTGATAATACGTTAGATATCCTATTATAATGAATGATAATACGTTAAATAGTCTATTATAATGAATTATCAGATCAAGATTATGAACGTGTAAAATTATATATGTCTGTGAAAATTAATTTGTAATCCTGTTAGGAACGTAAGGCTTGGTAGATTATTTAATTTTTATTTCTAAGATATATATTTAAGTCGGATCACCTGAAGATCAGGGCCCCCAGCCTTCTCCAGTTATAAGGCTAACTAACGAAAATATCACGACCTAACCTAACCAATCGTTAGGTCAACTGTACGCCCTTGACGATTGGTTACGTTAAGTCGTTATATTTTCGTTAGTTAGCCTTATAAAGCTAAGTAAAGAAGGCTGGGGGCCCTGATCTTCAAGTGATCCTTTAAGTCTCATGGTTTAACACAAAGTATTTACAAATTCTTTCATTTGGGACTCAGTCTGATTTCGTATGATTCGCGCCAGATTACGAGGGAATCACTGATAGATTCGGCCATATCACGCGAGGGTCGAGTGATCAGTATATTTGGGTCTTTCCATATACTGCGTTTGATTATTATGGTTATCATTAGTATTGTTATTATTATTATTTATGGAAGGGGAGGAACTGCAACTAAAGTGCAGTTATTGTTATTAATTGCGGGTAGAAATTTAATATAAATTATTGGGAGGGAAATGGTCTTATATATATATTTTAGTTTTCGCTTAACGACGGTTGAGATTGGCGATTCAGTACGCGTTGGTGAAGAGCTTCAGTAGTCAAGAATGGAAAATCAGGGACGGAACGTGCGATTCATGATATCTGGTATTCGTGTCCTCCACCAGACGCCGTTTAGAGAGGAAAGTAACTGTAGAGTCTTTCGCATATACATATAAACTCCGGATAGAGAGAATTTCTTCCCAGTTTCGTTTATTTTGTATATAAACGTCAAAAGGAGAGAATTCTATTTTTTTATATTTTCGTTTGTGTAAACACCATTAAAAAAAGTTTTTAGTTGTTTCACTGTCCGTGTATGTGTAGCCTAAATATCATGTACGTATCGTGAAAGGTCACGAATTTATCACTGGACGTAAAATCAGACACTTTGGTTCAGTGGTGAGATACAATAAGCCCAAAATACTGCCGACAAGTTGCATCCCATGTGTTTCGCCGTTTTGAAGTTAATGTCAGAATCTAACCACGGTAGCAGAGGTGGGACTCCAGTATCGACAACGACACGGATTTAGGTAGAAATTTAACAATCCAAAAGAGAATTTAAAATTTAAATATACAGGGTGTACATAAAGTCAGGATCTATTTTTGTGAAGCACTTGGAAATTATATGGAAGTCAATCATAAAATGATAAAGTGGTAACATTTATTAAATAATTAAGAGTAGGATTCGACGTGACGCCCATCAGTATCCCTGCACAGCTCAAATCGTTCCGCAGCATTTCTAAACACATTCTGGAGCATTTGCGGGGTTATGTTATCTGCAGCAGTTCGTATACGTGTACGTAAGTTTTCAAGACTCGTAATCTTCGTCTGATAGACGTGCGATTTGATAAAGCCCCATGCAAAGAAATCTAAAGGGGTTAAATCTGGTGATCTCGCTGGCCAAGGTCTTTTGTTGCTTCCGCGTCCGATCCAGCGATTTGGAAAACGTCCATTTAGATAATCCTGAACAATTTTGGCATAGTGACAAGGAGCGCCATCATGTTGATAGACGACGGTACTAACAATCCTATCCCGTCGTCTATCAACATGATGGTGCTCCTTGTCACTATGCCAAAATTGTTCAGGATTATCTAAATGGACGTTTTCCAAATCGCTGGATCGGACGCGGAAGCAACCAAAGACCTTGGCTAGCGAGATCACCAGATTCAACCCCTTTAGATTTCTTTGCATGGGGCTTTATCAAATCGCACGTCTATCAGACGAAGATTACGAGTCTTGAAAACTTACGTACACGTATACGAACTGGTGCAGATAACATAACCCCGCAAATGCTCCAGAATGTGTTTAGAAATGCTGCGGAACGATTTGAGCTGTGCAGGGATACTGATGGGCGTCACGTCGAATCCTACTCTTAATTATTTAATAAATGTTACCATTTTATCATTTTATGATTGAATTCCATATAATTTCCAAGTGCTTCACAAAAATAGATCCTGACTTTATGTACACCCTGTATATAAAAGGGGGTATAAATAACTATAAAAATAATTATGAAAGCCTCAGTATCGATTATGAATGTACAATCAATTCAAAAAATCCTGTCCTGAAATTCAATGTTCCTTACCGATATTTGTCGTTAAGAAACGTGGCGTGTCACTCTACGACGTTTTGGATTGATTGTGCATTTTTGTATATCTCTAAGCTGCTGCAGTGTTCTTATAGAATCAACCGAACAGTGTTTTTTTTTTATTTCAGCCAATTGTCAGTTCAAAGTAGAGTCAAAACCTACCTCTATAGAGTCAGACCACGCCTGTACAAAATTTCACTCTTTTGTAAAAGGGAAGAAAAGCCAGTCAGTCCATACGAGTGTGGACCAACTAGATGGAGGTAGGTTTTGGTATAGTGTGTTACGACACATATACCTTATTACTTTAATGATTTTTTTCTTTAACACAATCAACTCAGCGAGGTAACCTAATGGCAATACGCTCGGTCGTCAATTTGAAGGTCTCCTGTTCGAGTCTTGACTCGGAGTACAGATTTTAGTCGTTAACATACTTCTCTACGTCTACCTTGGTAGAGTAGTGGTTCGGGTCTTACGTAAAGCTGTAGATTAACCTAAACATTATTATTATTATTATTATTAGTAGTAGTAGTAGTAGTATTTTCGCACGGTGACAGGAAATATGAAGCTAAGTTTGTAAGCGGTCGAAAGTGACCGAAAACAAGTTTGATGAAGGCATCCTGTTCAAAATTATGCGAGAATTCAGATTTAATACTCTTGTGTCGAAATCGAAAGCTTTCCATCGAATCAAGATATCTGTCAAAAGACGAATTAAAAATGGGGATGTTTTTGAAATTGGAATTGGAATAGATTCCATGCAGGAACACCAGAAATGCTCACCATCTTTTATATATATATATATATATATATATTCTGGGGGAGAGAAAACTCCTACCAGGCACGTCCCTTGGGACACAGGCTGCTCCGAATATACTGAATAAGGAAGGAGCCGTGGACCAAACGGGCACCAGAGGGATGGCAAACCGGCTGCTCTCTCATGCCAAGAAACCCTTATGAGTATGTCGATAATGGAGAATGCGCACATGAAAAAACAAAATGGAGAAACTCACTGGGGAGACTTGAGATCAGCGAGAGATAGAAAGAAGTGGGATGAATATCGACGTACCAGAGGGGACGCGACCCGACGTCAGCCGGATGTGACTTAATAATATATATATATATATATACACACACCGGGTGATTACAAATGATCCTCCCGATTTTAAACATTTATTATGAAAAAACTAAAAACTACATCGAAAAGTAAGATATAGAAATAAAGAAGTAAAAAAGTTTTATTTACAAGCTATTGAAGTTCCTTTTGTGGCACTGCAGACATGAAAGTGGTATTCTGTTTCCCTCCATACATTTTGCAGCATATCATACTGAACTTTTCTCACAGCCTCACCTATCCTTTCCTTCAAATGTTCTAAAGTTGTTACCATCGGTGGAACAAAAACTTAATTTTCGACATAGTCCCAGAGGAAGAGGTCAAGAGGGGTGAGAGATCGGGTGAACGATCCAGCCAAGGAATGGGATCCCCACGCCCGATCCAACGATCATACTGAACTTCAATAGCTTGTAAATAAAACTTTTTGAGTTTTTTTTCATGTGTATATGTTGCTTTTCGACGTAGGTTTGTTAGTTTTTTCATAATAAATGTTTAAAATTTGGAAGATAATTTGTAATCACCCGATATATTATATATATATATATATATATATATATATATATATATATATATATATATATATATATATATATAATGAATAACGTGTAGACTGACTAAATGATGCAGTTTCTTTTGACTTGTCTTCCACACCTGTGACTTCCACATCAGTTTGGGAGTTTCGAACAGTGTGCATACAGATAAAAAATAAAACTCCCTCATATATACAGTATATGTACGTATATTGTATTTATGTCAAAGCAACATAAATTTAATAGAATTTATTAAGAACACGATCAAAGCATGCATTACTGCGAATTAAATAATGTAATAAAATATGGTAGAAGGAAAATGCAGGGAGATGTTAATTTCTGTCATAATGAACTGTAGTTCTTTCGTTTAGTTTAGCTTCGTTTTCCACGGTGTGTGTGGCGATTGCAACCTCCTTCTCGTTATCACTCCAAACGCAATGACACGAACGTATGCGACGCCCAGGTCTCCATGGTGAGAGAGAGAGAGAGAGAGAGAGAGAAGAGAGAGAGGCCAACAAAAACCCTAACATCGACTTTGGGCTAGCCCAAGAAGGAAGTAAAAACGTTAGAAATAGCAATGAAAACGAAGAACACTGAAAACTTATACCATCCTTACGTTTATAAACGTGTAAAGCTTTCACACAAGAATAGTAGTAATGGTAGAATATAGAACAGACAAAACTCTCTCCCTCTTCCACCAGCTGCTGCTGACAGAAAATAGTGATGAAAGAAGATTTATAGGAAAGTAGGAAAAAGTATAATGAAAAGAATAGCTTCAGAGTTCATTCAAACGATGCGTACATTTATCTCGTGTACTCAGTTACGGATTAGAAGACAGTGGAAAATGAAGGACAGCACGAATACTAAACTACGTAATCTAATCTCCACCATGAATTTTTTTTAAGGAATTTTTATTTATTTATGTACAAGAAGTCATAATTTCGTCGTTGCATCATTTCACCTTAGCCTGCCAAAGCCATCTTACCGAAGATTTGTCATATAGTGATTTATATTGCGTCCTTCGCATAGGAATTACCTAGATAAAGGAATACTGGTTCAGAGGGCACCTCCAGCTGGCCGGACCTACAATTTAAGAATTCCCCATGCATAATGGGGAATAATAATGCATAATATGCATAATTTTTATTTCTTACTAAAGTTCCACTTTAAGTAGCTTCCCTGAAGATGAGTATGACTACTCGAAGGTTTTTACTCCTAAAAGATCTCATCAAACTTCCCATAATCTAAGAACTCCCATTGCTCTGAAACCAGACCCGGCCAGTGCCTCCTACTACATTTACTACAAAAGGGAACAGCGCTACTTCTATATAAAACTATAAAATTTTCTCTAGCTAGTTAAGTTAGAGATTTCGTGGTTTAACTAAAAAGTACTAACATTCCTACACTATAAACCGAAGTAGCGTCCTAAAATTGAAAACATCTATTCGGAGTATGATAATAAAAACCCACTCTAATAGACAGAGTTTATTTCCACAACAGTTTCGATGCCCACTGGCATCCTCTTCCACCCGAAGAGGATGCCAGTGGGCATCGAAACTGTTGTGGAAATAAACTCTGTCTATTAGAGTAGGTTTTTATTATCATATTTTGACCTTCACGTAGAAAAGTGAAGTTTTTTGCATCTATTCTGAGGTTTTGGCTCTCGAGAGATCCCATCAAGCTTCCCTTCTCTACCAATGCGGTATCATCTGAGAACTCTCAGTGCTCCGAAACCAGACACGACCAGCGCCTCCTACTACATTTACTGACACAGGGAACATTACTACTACTACTCTATTTTAAAATAGCAATTCAGAAGTTTTGACTCCCAAGAATTCCCATCTATTACAAATACGTAAATAAAAGTAAAACAGTATCATTTGAGAACTCTCGAGGGCTCTAGTACCAGCACCTTCTACTACATTTACATCTTAAGGGAAATCACTGCTTCTATCTCAATGAATAAACACTATATACTTAAAGAGTAGCCATTCTTTATACTAAATTAGCTATTCGGAGGTTTTGACTTTAGAGAATTCCGATCAAGTTTCCCGTCTTTACCAATGAGGGTATCATTTGAGAACTCCCAGTGTTCTGTAACCAAACCAGATCAATACCTCCTACTACATTTAAAACAAAGAAAATCGGCCAGAGAGAGAGAGAGAGGTAACAATGAGTAGCCATGCAGTGTTTCCATTTCATCGTTAATGATTTATCAGAATTCTTATTAACTGTTACTTAATCTGAGGACTTCAAGATTAAAGCTTTGCAAATCTTTCATAAGAAAAAATGTATGGAAAATTTCTCTTCTCCAATAATGCAATCATTATGTTGAAAATGAAAAATGAAGTCGGAAGGAAACTATGAAATACAGAATTTCGAAACCGTATTCCTATGTAATTAGCGAAACTTCTGAATTTCTAACGCGAATTTCACAATCAAACACCATTTCGATAATGATATATTCCAAAGTTTGTAAAGTGCTAAACACAACTGAACAGCTGAAGGAAAACTTGACTAATGTCTTACATCTGGAACTTTTGCAAGCGTCACAAATCTAATTGTTACGATGAGAAAAAAACAGCGACGGATTTTTTATTTTCTAGTTATGTGCCAACACGAATTAAGTTACGAAGGGGTTCGGGGGCGCTTACTTGGCTTTGGAAAATCACCAATGAATTATTTACTACAACTCGTTATCCCTGATAAAGCTCGGGCTAACAGGGAGATTAAAACCAGCTGTGGATAAAGGCTTCATGAAGTGATTTTGGAGACCTTCGACGGACAAAGTCAACTAACGATGCCAGCTGACTTTATAAAACGTGGCACTATTTTGAAGTAGAATTATTTCTCATAATACCTGTGGCAACATACGAAATAATGAAGTTTTTACCTTTAATTAAGATAGATCTATGCGATTAATTAACAGAAGTGAAAAAAACTTATTAATTATCGTACATCTCAGTTTAAGAAAAAAAAAATTTCTTTTGCCTTTTGGCAACATTCATTTAAAGAAAAAATAGCAGATGTTGGCAAACAATATTTGTCATTGCATATACGATATTATACAGGGTGTCTCATAATTCAGGTCTTAGGAAAATTTATTTTAAATTAAATTTTCCACTGAAACCGGACTTATGGGACACCATATACAGTATATACAGGGCGTCCCAAAAACATGTATACACACTTTAAATACTTATAAAGGCAGTGTTTATTAAAATACATTTCATTTTCAAAATGTAATAGAATCTACAGACATTATTTAATTGTTTTGTCAACGCCTGTTTTCAAAATGACGTCCGTTCTGGTCCAGGCACTGCTGATAACGCGAAGCAATGGAATCGCAAACATCACGAAACATTTCGTTTGGTATTTGTGTGCATTCTCGTTCAATGGCTGCTCTCAATTCAGCGACTGTTGCAGGTTTTATAGCGTAGACTTTGTCTTTTAAGTATCCCCATAAAAAAAGTCTAGTGGTGTGAGGTCTGGTGAACGCGGAGGGTATTCTACGAAACCCCTTCGTCCAATCCACATCCACATCGTGCCAAGTACCACTCGCAATACTCCACTCTTCGGTCCGGATCATCTTCATTAATAGCATGGACTAATCTTGGAATGTAACTTTTCCATTGACAGCGCTTCAAAATGCGTTGGACAGACGATTCTGAAATTCCTACCTCACGACTCGCTTGCCGCACAGATTTTCTTGGACTTTGGTGATACGTTTCCAGTACTCTTTCTTGCTTTGTGGGGCTTGTCGATGTCCGTGGTCTTCCGGAACGCTTCTTGTGGACATTCTGAACAGTTCCATCGGCTTCAAACTTATCTCTAATTCGAGTGATGGTAAGTCGCGTTGGTGGATCTGTTTGAAACTCCCTCCTAAACTGTCTTTGCACTTCAACTGCGTCTTCACACTTCCAGTAGCATTTTAGAATGAATTTCCTTTGTTCAAAGCTTAGTCTGACTGCCATTATTAATTCTAATGGGTTTAACTTGGAAAGAAAGAAACATCAATTGAGCTATCAGCTGTTAAAGTGTGTATACATTTTTTTGGGACGCCCTGTATATATATATATATATATATATATTGAATATCCTTCAATATATTATACTATTCTTATAGTTGGGAAATCCAATCTATATGGTTTCTATTCAATTTTTCAGCTACTTTTTATATTAAGAAATATTACTCTCATCTTTCATCTCGACACAAGATGCATTACGATCATTTCATAAATCTTACACAGAAAATCGAGATCCAAAATCAACACCTACAGAGTGTTGACAAAAGTAAATAGACACCTTCTGTTTTTCCATAGTTTTTTACTTGATAATAAAAGTCAATGAATAATAAACAGATTTATTGAAACAATACATTTAGAATCGTGTCGCTTTCCCTTTTCCATTACGTAAAGCTGACACACGTTCCGATATTCTACTATTGATGAGCTTTGCCATTTGTTTTTGTTATTTAATAGAAGAACTTTAAAGTTTGTTAAAAGAAAGTTATTCCATTAATATTTTGTGTACGGATGAGGATTATCTTTTATATTCTGTATTCTCATAAAATTTAAGTAACATCCAAACTTCAATAGAGAAATGCAATTTCTGTAATTTACAGTTCCAAAATAATTTAAAATACAATAAATACATAAATAAAAGATTGTATATATATATATATATATACATACAGGGTGGGCCGTAAGTTTCCATACATAGGAAAAATAAACATTTTGTTATGGACAACCATTTTTATTTATATAATATGCTCTACATGGTTGCCATTGTTTTGAAAACACATTTCAATACGTGTTCCCCACTGTTGATGAACACGCATTAGCACAGTTGACGTTATGCTTGTAATGGCGTTGGTGATACGTTCCTTTAGATGATTTATGTCTCGTATCTTTTCCTGATACACCATGGCCTTCAAGTGCCCCCAAAGATAGAAATCAAGGGGGGGTGAGATCTGGGGATCTGGGAGGCCACTCCACAGGACCACGCCGACCAATCCAAGCATCCGGAAACTGCTGATCCAAATACCGACGCACGTGAAGACCATAATGAGGTGGAGCTCCATCTTGCTGGAAGTAAACTGGGAAGTTACCTTCCTCGTTTAGCAGGGATGGGAAAATCTCTTCTTGCAACATGTTAAGATACCTTTCGGCATTAAGATTTCCACTGACAAAAATTGGTCCAATAATTCTGTCACCCCATATCCCGGCCCACACCATCACTTTACCGGCACCTTGCATCTTCGTCGGACTCAGCCAGTTAGGGTTAGCATTACTCCAATAATGTATGTTTTGCCGATTAACCTCTCCATTGACGTAAAAATTTGCTTCATCAGTAAACAAGATCTTACGTCAAACGCATATTCTTAGGGTATCTGAAACATAAAAACAAACGTTTAATTTTTCCTATGTATGGAAACTTACGGCCCACCCTGTATATATATTCTCATCCAGCATCTGTATGACGCCAAAAGTCACTTTTCACACACACACGCATTTTTGTGTGTGTGTGTGTGTGTGTGTGTGTGTGTGTGTGTGCATAAGTGAGGTACCGACTTTTTAAAAATCCATATATATATATATATATATATATATATATATATAATTTATTATTTACCTTCAAACCTAATTCTAACTTAACCTAACCTTAATGCCATCGAACCAAGATGTTTCGAGCGCAATTGAGAGCTCGAAAGGTAGTTTCTTAATCGAGCCTAACGAAACCTTAATTAACTCTTTAAAGCCGGGATTTTTATAGGGCCGAGTTATGAAGACGTGTATTTGAAACCGTACAAATTCGACTCAGTCGTCCATGAGGGGTTAATTAACCCGAATGTTTATCGATTTTCTTATATAATTTTTTTTAAAATACAAAGACATCAAAAGTGTTACCTCACAAAAAAAATTACTCCACTACATCTGTGAATTATCACATACTCGACCTCACTTATGCCCGGTTGACTACGCACACACATACACAGAATATTACATACATTTTATATTTAACGGCCTCGTTCCACTTTCCAGCTCGCTTCGAAAATCTAACAAAATAGACGTAGAGCAAATTGCGTACACGTGTGCGCACGAACACACATTCACACAATTATTATCAGCATTGCGTATCAACACTTACAAAAGCGAGTCCTTCAGATGATACACGACATATTCATTCGTTTCTTGATCCTTTCGCGTGCATGTCCATACGCCTTTGGATTGCACGAAAGAACACGATGGCGAGCGGAAACGGGACTCCAGAAAGGAAACCAACGATCTGGAACCTAGTCTACGTTCTCTGTTTTAGGTAGACTTCAAAATTATATATATATATTCAATTTAATCTTATAAATTAACCTAACATTTCCCCCTATCCCCCTTATCGAAAGAAAATATTCTATTAAATGACGTTAGCAGTTGGTAAGAGTACACGCACGCAAATATTCCTCATGGCAACACTAGCTAAAACTTAATTTTTATGGTGACATTTTTATATTAATTCAACCATACTTTTCGTATCGATTTAGAACGAAGAGTAAAAAAAGAGGACTCAAAAGTGCTGTACATAAAAATAAAATACTTGAAAATTATATTGATAGCAGGGCAAAAATATATCAAGAGTAAAAATGAAGCGGAACTCTTCTTGAAAAACGCAGTCCTCTGGAAATTTGGAACTAAACGAGAAATGCAGAAAGTCTCTCTCCTCTCCCCATCCAAGAAAACATTTTATTGTACCTTTAATATATTTTCCGCCTACTAAATATCCTCTTTAAATACTTTATATTTAGAGAACATTTATAGTCCTTTTTACCAAGTGTATTCCTTAAATACTTTATCTTCAGAGCACGTTTAGTCCTTTTTTTTATTCTCTATTCAAAAATAGACAAAGAGGATTAATTTTAGTGATTTTGGCACTTCCGAGAATGTTAACCATTATCATCGTGTTACAGAGGAATTCTGTTTATGGTTCTTTGCTATCTAATGGTTCTTTACAAACGAACTGCTATTACGTCCGCGTCAAGAGCACTGTAAAGGCGCTTACGAAATTATTTAAAACTGTTTGCAAAATAGCACCTCGCTTCTTAACAGATTTGTGAATGATTTCGAATAGGACTTTCAAGATACGAATAAGGACTGATGAAGATTGGCCCGTTACGCATGTTGTACATTGAAGCTAGTTATACGGTAAACGCCAGGCAGGATAGTTTAGTTGTAAATTATGGTACCTTGCTGGGTCTTCCTTGGTGGATCCCACGAAAACCTCTATGTAGGGTTCGTCATATACGATCTTAACAGATGTTACAGAGGAGGTTAAACAACCCAAAGGTATGCATTATTGTGCTGTAGATTTACTGGACGAGTATCGTGTATACGTACATGCCAACATCCGTAGCTCAGTCGGTAACACTGTTTCCCTCTAAGCAAAGTGAGGACACTGAGGTCGAGGGTTCGAATCACGATGATATTGATGATAACGTCTGGCTCTCCCGACTGATATTATCGTGTGTATATATATATATGTGTATATATATATATATATATATATATATATATATATATATATATATATATATATATATATATATCCATTTCGTCTGCGCCTTCCCTGACTGTCAGTCTACGGTTCCCTCGAATCATTTCACGAACACAAGCAACAGTGTCATCATTTCTTGAAGTGGAAGGTCGTCCCACCCTTCCATCGTTCTCCGTCGACGTTTGGCTTTCCTTAAAGCGCTTGTGCCACGCAAAGGAGGTCCGACTTAAGGCGTCATTGCCAAATGCTGTGTTCAGCATGGCATGGGTTTCAGAAGTATCTGGCCCAGCTTAATGCAAAATTTTATGCACACACGTTGTTCTTCAACAGTAGCTATTATTCAAATGCACAAAATGCGACCAAACGAACACAAGCAACAGTGTCATTAGTTCTTGAAGTGGAAGGTCGTCCCACTCTTGCATCGTCCTCCGCGTCATATGATGCGCGCGCAGCATAACTAATTCGGCAACGTTTTGAACACACCTCGTATATATATATAAATAAATGGTGTAGTGCGGAAAGTCAGTCCCGTTTAGAGTTTATAATGAACAAAAAATATAAAAAAATCACCTTCGATTATCTCATATAAATGCGCAAATTCCGTAAAGTAAGACATGGGTTCTTTTTTTTTTGGAGGGGGACAGGGGTATTATTACACGCCCGTAAAAGATTCATTGCATTCAACTTCATAGTCATTTTTCTTCAATTTTTTATTTTTTTTCCCCACAATGAATCGAGGGATGAGGATTTAAAGAAAAAGACACTTGTTCCCATTCTTGCTCTCCTAATCGTTCGAATTTTATTTGCGTTTATCAGCAACTTCACAGATTATTTTCTAGGTAAACAGAGATGGATTTTATATATATACAGTATATATATATACAGTATATAATAATATATTATATATATATATATATATCGTAAAGAACGACGCTTGTATAGGAGATATTCCGCGCAAGACGAGAAAGAAAAAACAACAAATGAAAAAATGAAGTACCACCTGGGAATCGAACCCGGGATCTTCCGATTGCCGGTCAGACGCGATAACCACTACACCATGGACTTCACTCTTCCAAATGCCGTAATTCCTCTACATACTCGCAGAAACCAATGCCCCAAGGGGGCACCTCCCGCATGCCGTAACATTATATACATTCAACTGCAAAGAACACGCAGTATAAATAACGTAAAGAACGACGCTTGTATAGGAGATATTCCGCGCAAGACGAGAAAGAAAAAACAACAAATGAAAAAATGAAGTACCACCTGGGAATCGAACCCGGGATCTTCCGATTGCCGGTCAGACGCGATAACCACTACACCATGGACTTCACTCTTCCAAATGCCGTAATTCCTCTACATACTCGCAGAAACCAATGCCCCAAGGGGGCACCTCCCGCATGCCGTAACATTATATACATTCAACTGCAAAGAACACGCAGTATAAATAACGTAAAGAACGACGCTTGTATAGGAGATATTCCGCGCAAGACGAGAAAGAAAAAACAACAAATGAAAAAATGAAGTACCACCTGGGAATCGAACCCGGGATCTTCCGATTGCCGGTCAGACGCGATAACCACTACACCATGGACTTCACTCTTCCAAATGCCGTAATTCCTCTACATACTCGCAGAAACCAATGCCCCAAGGGGCACCTCCCGCATGCCGTAACATTATATACATTCAACTGCAAAGAACACGCAGTATAAATAACGTAAAGAACGACGCTTGTATAGGAGATATTCCGCGCAAGACGAGAAAGAAAAAACAACAAATGAAAAAATGAAGTACCACCTGGGAATCGAACCCGGGATCTTCCGATTGCCGGTCAGACGCGATAACCACTACACCATGGACTTCACTCTTCCAAATGCCGTAATTCCTCTACATACTCGCAGAAACCAATGCCCCAAGGGGGCACCTCCCGCATGCCGTAACATTATATACATTCAACTGCAAAGAACACGCAGTATAAATAACGTAAAGAACGACGCTTGTATAGGAGATATTCCGCGCAAGACGAGAAAGAAAAAACAACAATGAAAAAATGAAGTACCACCTGGGAATCGAACCCGGGATCTTCCGATTGCCGGTCAGACGCGATAACCACTACACCATGGACTTCACTCTTCCAAATGCCGTAATTCCTCTACATACTCGCAGAAACCAATGCCCCAAGGGGGCAATCGGAAGATCCCGGGTTCGATTCCCAGGTGGTACTTCATTTTTTCATTTGTTGTTTTTTCTTTCTCGTCTTGCGCGGAATATCTCCTATACAAGCGTCGTTCTTTACGTTATTTATACTGCGTGTTCTTTGCAGTTGAATGTATATAATGTTACGGCATGCGGGAGGTGCCCCCTTGGGGCATTGGTTTCTGCGAGTATGTAGAGGAATTACGGCATTTGGAAGAGTGAAGTCCATGGTGTAGTGGTTATCGCGTCTGACCGGCAATCGGAAGATCCCGGGTTCGATTCCCAGGTGGTACTTCATTTTTTCATTTGTTGTTTTTTCTTTCTCGTCTTGCGCGGAATATCTCCTATACAAGCGTCGTTCTTTACGTTATTTATACTGCGTGTTCTTTGCAGTTGAATGTATATAATGTTACGGCATGCGGGAGGTGCCCCCTTGGGGCATTGGTTTCTGCGAGTATGTAGAGGAATTACGGCATTTGGAAGAGTGAAGTCCATGGTGTAGTGGTTATCGCGTCTGACCGGCAATCGGAAGATCCCGGGTTCGATTCCCAGGTGGTACTTCATTTTTTCATTTGTTGTTTTTTCTTTCTCGTCTTGCGCGGAATATCTCCTATACAAGCGTCGTTCTTTACGTTATTTATACTGCGTGTTCTTTGCAGTTGAATGTATATAATGTTACGGCATGCGGGAGGTGCCCCCTTGGGGCATTGGTTTCTGCGAGTATGTAGAGGAATTACGGCATTTGGAAGAGTGAAGTCCATGGTGTAGTGGTTATCGCGTCTGACCGGCAATCGGAAGATCCCGGGTTCGATTCCCAGGTGGTACTTCATTTTTTCATTTGTTGTTTTTTCTTTCTCGTCTTGCGCGGAATATCTCCTATACAAGCGTCGTTCTTTACGTTATTTATACTGCGTGTTCTTTGCAGTTGAATGTATATATATATATATATATTATTGTTTATAATATTGATTGCAGAAGCTCATGCAGATATTAATGACAGTGTTGTATCATGTTTCGCAGATGACACAAAGATATGTAAGAAAATACTGAACGAAGGTGACAGAAAAATTACAGAATGTACATTGTACAAGCGGGTGGAAGACAACAATATGAAGTTCAGAGAAGAATTCCAACTTAAAGATATGGCAATAGTAAGGTGCTACAGAATAAAGGATACAAAACTCCGCAAACCAAAATATAACACCAAATACACAAATCAGATCTTGGAGTAATAATGTCGTCGGATGCAGAATTCAGAGACCACTATAACATTAAAATTGCAACAGCTAAAAAAATAATGAAAATTACCTGGGGAAGCTTCCACAGCAAAAAAAGCAAACATCATACTAAAATTATGGGAGAGTCTAGTCCTACTAGTAATTGAGTATTGCTCAGTATTCACAAGCCCATACAGAAAACCGAGACATTACAAACATAGAAACCATACAAAGGACTTCTACGCCTAAGATCGAGGAAACGAAAAATGAAGACTACTAGTCTCGACTACAATCCCTGAAACTCTACTTTCTGGTAAGAAGAGGCGAGCGGTACATATACGTATGGAAAATACTCGAGGGTTGTATTCCTAACCATAGAAATGAAACAGAAACATACTGGAATAAGAGAAGAGGCAGATTTTGTACTGTCCCAGCTGCGGTGGGACAGAGGGCATTGAAAACGAGGCCCAAAACTTTTTAATGTACCGCTCCAAGAACTGAGGAAATTCCAGTTCACCAGCCGGAATAATTTCAAGAATCAGCTGAACAGGTTCTTGCGCGAAGTCCCTAACAAGTCATGCGTGGTTAGCTACGAGAGTAGGAGGAGATCGGAAACCAATTCTCTCCTTCACTAAATCCAACAAATAAGGCAGGATGCTGTAGACGAGTCAACCGCAGGTCGATCCTGAACCGTCGTTCAAAACCCTCATCAGGTGAGGTGAAGGTATACAGGGTGTCCCATAAGTCCGGCATCATAGGAAAAATAATAAAAAAAGGCAAAATAAAAGCTTTTATTTACAGAACGTGCTCAATATGTCCACCATTGTTCTCAATACACAAATTCAGACGTGATACCCAGTCAGCAAGCACACGGTGAATGATGTCAGGAGTAATGGTGTTACATGCCCCAATAATACGCTGCCGCAAATGTTCAACACTCCTAATTTTCTCTGCGTATACCAGCGCTTTCAAGTGGCCTCAGAGATAAAAATCTAGTGGCGTGAGATCCGGGCTTCTAGCTGGCCATTCCACAGGCCCTCGACGTCCTATCCAATGACCAGGGAATTGTTGGTACAGGTATTCCCTTACTTGGGTGCTGTAGTGTGCAGGAGCGCCGTCTTGCTGGAACCATGTTGGGAAATTTCCTTCTTCGTTCAAGACACTAGGAAATGCTTCTTCCTTGAGCATACGTAGGTAGGTGCCTCCAGTGACATGTTCATCGAAAAAGAGGGGGCCTATGATGCGATCCTTCCAAATGCCACACCATACCATCACCCGAGATGCACCTTGTTCCTTCGAAGAGGTATATCAGTGAGGGTTGTTTTGAGACCTCACCTTTCCATAAAAAACAGCCTCGTCACTGAACAGAATGGTGGACGGGAAATTGGCATCCCGGGCATAAGAAAAATATGAATTATGGTTTGTAGAAATAGAAAAATATGAATTTCTCCTATGATGCCGGACTTATGGGACACCCTGTATAAATATACACATATAATAATGAAAAATACAGTCCTATAACTTCAAACTTGTTCTACACAAAGCAGACCGAAAAATAAGTGTTTGTAACTCCATTCATACAGGCCTATTTATTGTTTATATATTTACATTTTTATTTTTAGTGTCCGAATGATGTAATTATTATAAATACATACCTGAAAAGGTATATGTATATATTATATTGCTAAAAAAATTTACATCATGCTGATAATAAACATTAGTAGTGAACGGTAACAGTGGATCATAAGGGTGTCGGGTATCTTATTTCCAGTGATTTATTCCGATGTACTTTTGTGTGTACAATCGATTACAGTGTAAACAGTCCCGAGTTTAAGCCTCGTGCTTACCCCATAGAAAATGCAAATGGTTCTTTAGATAATGTACGTATGTACATATGCATTAGGGGGGGGGACGAAACATATCAAAAATCGAGTTTCTCCAATTCCACAGTATGCACGTAGTTGGAAATGATGATCTCAACATCTTGTAAAAAAAATGAGTATATGCGACCCCCCCATTTTACTCTCTCCACAGATATAAACCCCAAATGTGACAATCATGCATTATATTAAGTCTTATTAAGTAGATTAGATTAATTTGGATAGATTATTTAGATAGAGTTTTAGATAGATTGAATAGATTACATAGATTAATTTAGATAGATTAGATGAATTATATAAATTATTGTCACGTTTTTTTGTTTAGTTTCAGATTGTTATTTTCAGATTGTTTATGATTGAATGAGTTATGATTTAATTCCGAATGAGTTATATTAAATTCAGATTGAATGATTCAACTGCTAGAACTTAACAATTATTTTCTTGTTATTAATGCTACGAGGCCAAAATAAGTGAAATCATGGCGACAAGAAGCAAAACGCACAATTCAACATTTGGTCACCCTGCAGAATTTCCACCTTCAATGACTCCTTCAAGTTCAAAGGCTGAAGAACAGCAAAAGAATGTTACAGAATTGTCACTAAAGATGTGGAAGCCATTTAGGAGAAGTTTTCCTTTCCACATATAGGATTTGAAGGAATAGCTATAAAAGTTGAACGATTGATAGAATCTGCAACAAAGCTAAATAAAGTACCATTAAAACAAAGAAACAACAGTTTTCAGCAGAAGGTGGAGACATTCGATGAAATGTTTGATATTTGCACTTGTACTTGTTACGATAAAAAAATCAGTCGAACGGATTGCAGATGTGATATTAGAGTTCCAATGATTGAGTGGGAGTCTTTTGTGGGACAGAAACAAAGAAAAAACCAACTAGGACCAATCGACAGAGTAACGACTTCCGCAAGAAAAAGAACTCACGATAGAGTTAAAGGATTAGAAAGAAGAGCCAAGATAAGCCTAGATATGAATGTCGCTTCAACCAGCAAACTGGACCCTTTACATATTATGGAAGATGAGAGCATGGAAATTGATGATGACAGCGACGATATTGACTTTGTTCCGGATTTTGAGCTGAGAGAAAACCATCAGAACAGAATTATTTATAACTTAACAATAACAGCAGATAGATACCGTGTAAGTTACAGAGCTACTGCAGCTATAGTAAATGCAGCTTTGAAGGATATGGGAATATTAGACGAAACCAATATGTTGGATAGGAAAAAAGTGGAAAGAGAAAGAATACGTGTGGATAAAAAGAACATAATCAAAGTGAAATCAGAGAACACACAGATTGAAGGCATCGGATTTGATGGTAGAAAAGGTCAAACTAAGACAAAGAAGGGAATGGAGTACGAAGAACATTATGTAATAGTCAAAGAACCTGGTGATGTTTACATGGATCACATAGCTCCAGATAACGGAACTGCTTGTTGTATTGCAGATGAAATACTAACTTTTATAGTTGATTCTAATAGCAAAGAATCCCTCAAAGCTTTGCTATGCGATGGTACCCCAGTGAACACTGGCAGGATTGGCGGAGTGCTAAAATTGATTGAATTATATCTGGACAGGCCGGTACAATGGCTGATTTGCCTTTTGCATGCAAACGAACTGCCCTTCAGGCACGTATTTGAAGCAATTGATGGAAAAACTTTGGGACCAAACACCTTCAAAGGTTCTCATATAGTTGATTATACCCCTGTAGAGGGCAACATTAAAAAAGTTTCGGCCGATATTGTTAAAAGTTTCAGCAGTGACCAAAAATATATGTATGAAATGTGCATTAGCATACAATCTGGACGCATCTCACAAGCGTTAGCCACCAGATCCCCAGGTGCCCTCCATCATGCAAGATGGCTAACACGAGCAAACAGGATCCTGCGCTTATATGTCTCTACACGGAATCCAGACAAAAACATCCAAGACCTAGTAAAAATTATAATGCTGGTTTATGCTCCAGGCTGGTTTTAGATAAAATCTCATTCAAAGGCAAATGAGGAAGCATCTACTTTTTGGTATATCATGCACTTGCTTAAAGGTTTAGATAAAAAGCATCGGATGATTATGGAGCGTGTCCTCAGAAATAACGCCTATTTTGCCCACCCAGAGAATATCTTACTCTCAATGATAACAGACACAAGAAGAGAGGTCAGAGAGCTGGCTCTTCAGCACATCATTCGAGCAAGAACTAGGAGCACCAATGCGAGAAATTTTGAGCTGCCAAAAACACTGAACTTTGAAGCAGACGATTATCCTAACATGATCGACTGGGACAACGAAACCATCACCCCTCCACCTATTTTACAGAATTTGACAAATGATGATCATCTTAAAGTCCGAAATGAACCACTTCAGCTTATTCCTTTTCTCTGTCACAGCCAGGGAGTAGAACATGCTGTAAATGTGGTAACAAAAGCATCACAACTTATATCATTATTTACTTTAATCTTTGTCATTTATCAGGTTTTTTAATTCAAAGAATTGGTTTCAATTTCATTTCAATTTAAAAAAAGGGGGGGCATATGCAACGGGTAGGGGGGGGGGGCGCATAGCGGTGTAATTACAGTATGTTGTTTAGGGGCCCAAAGGAAAGTCCGAGCAGTGTGTAGAATAAAAATACAAAATTTCGACCCCCCCACTAATATGTATGTGCATCGCATATACATAACAAAGCCTTATTATAGGTTTTGTTACGTGATAAACCTTATATAATTAATTAATTAATTCATAAATATAATTAACGCCTTACATAATTAAATTTCTATTATTATTATTAATATCTATGATGCTTTATCATTATGCACCGTAAAAAATAAAGTTCCTTATGCCATAGATTTGAAACTGTTTGGTTCCATATTACATACTAAAATAGGTTAAGGAAAGGTTCCACTCATAAATTGTCCCTTTCAGAACTGGGGACCACACAAACATTAACCTGGAACTTACTGGCTCTCTTTCACCCTATACACTGAAAATGCAAATATGTCGAGTTAACCTAAAAATCTGTCAGATGGACAAACCTTGAATTTGTTAAACTTCTTGGACAAGGTTAGGTGGGAATGGATACATTTTAGGAAAAACTCTTAAATTCAGACGTCTTAAATGTGTCTAAAACTTGTCAAAATATGTATCAAAATTTATATATATATATATATATATATATATATATATATATATATATAAGAGTTGGTCCATTCAAGGAAAAAAAACCTGTCCAAAATTTGACATGTTTTAGTGTGTTAAAATCGAATTAGAAATATATGTATTATAATTATCTTTTCTTTGTAGGCTCTCATCTGGACGGGGAAGACGGTCCCCCATCCAACTACTACTCAGACTCAATATCACTCAACTTTGATGATCTACGGGAAGCGGTATTGACTACGAAGTAGCTCCGAGTTGCTATTAATTAAAAACTATCATATATATAGTGCACTCCTGTGAAGTTTAAGACAGTTGAACCTTTGTTTTTGACCAATAACTTAGTCTATTAACACTGTGTCGAAAACATTACGAAGATTCATCAACATTTTTGGTACTGCGTGTTGAGAGATTAATTTCTATCATACATAGAACTTAAAGCCTTCACTGTTTTTCATACAGAGCACCACTCTTGCCATACACCATTTCAGGGTGTAGATACATACTTTCCTTTCAAAATAAAATTACCCCCCAACACTCCCCACCCCCAGGAGAATTGCTGGAACGAGCGATTTTACGTTAGACTAAATCACAACAACAAAGAGGGATTGAATATTCATGAATGCGATACGAGGTTTCATACTACTAAAGTCTATATTTACTCGTTTTTTTTTTTTTTGGACGCCACCATCAAAAACTCTCCTTAAAATCGTTCAGTTTACGAATTTCTTCAAAAAGAAATTAAAATGCAAAAATAGTTGTTTTTACTAAAAAGTAAATTTACTGAATTTAACTGAAAAATGGCTTCGAAAATATTGTTTTTAAATTGTCAAGTCAGCAAAATTATATACTGCTCTGTATATATTACTGTGTGTGTATATATATAGACGGTGCGGTATAAGTCGCTTACCGAGAATAATGAAATCACCTTGCGAAGAATAATATTTATTAGTTATTACAGAAATTGTTCAAAGTGTCCTCCATCATGTTCAATACACACGTTACATCTTTGAACCACTGAACTCTTGGCGTAGCAGTCTTCATGTGATCGAAGTTCCGAGGTTTCTGGCTGTAGACTCTATCTTTGATTATACCCGACATTGCATGATCAATGTGATGTGATTATTCAATGTTGGGTATAATCAAAGATAGAGTCTACGACCAGAAACCGTGGGACTTCGATCACATGAAGACTTTGATACGCCAAGAGTTCGAGACGTTGAATAATAACAAAGAACTGTGTTGTGCTATTTGTTGTTCAGTGGTTCAAAGATGTAACGTGTGTAACTGTGTACTGAACATGACGGAGGACACTGAACAATTTCTGTAATAAATAATAATTATTATTCTTCGCAAGGTGATTTCATTGTTCTCGGTAAACCGACTTATGCCGCACCCTATATATATATATATATTATAATATATATATATATATGTGTGTGTGTGTGTGTGTGTGTGTGTGTGACCTTAGTACAGGCTACATCGTAGCCAGTGTTGTAACACTGTTTCTCGTTGATCAGCGAAGTTAAGCGACATTGGGTCTGGAGGGTGGTAGTTGGATGGGAGACCGTCCTCTGACGGATCCACGTAAAACTGTAGGTCTCACTTCGTCATGTAACTTTAGATGTTGCGAAGGAGGTTAAATAACTCAATTATAACATAACCTTAGTTTTGATTTCGCCCGAATTGTTCACTCTGACAGAGACCTTAGACTTAAAGCTTAATGTAGAACCCACCAGGAAAGTCAGAAATAACAAAGTCCTCGCCTGAACTCGATCTAATGATCTCTCGTCTTAACCACCAGGCTACCTGGGGACATATTTTCCTTGGATGAACGCATAATATATATATATATAGGTCGCCCTCGCTTTATGCGGGGGTTGCGTTCCAAAAAATGTTCGCATAGAGAGAGCCATTTATTACATATATTTAATAGGGATGCGTTCCAGGCCCTCTACTGACGCCCCCCTCCCCAGAAAAACCTTTCTAACACTCTTTCATAACAAATCCAATGAAAAATCACCAGATAAAATAAAACAATCATCTGACATTATATAAAAAAAACATTCAAAGAAATAAGAGGTGGAGATGCACTAGAAGGTCGCTTAGACGACATTTCACTAAAGTCAACAGTAATGGCAAATCCACACATTACAAGATGAGAGCGAGTAGCGTAAGTCCATACACACACACAACAACAATGGACAATGCGACACTGAGTGAGGGAGATTGAGGGTAGAGCTGAGCATTTCCCGCTCTTTTCTTAATCCTGAGAAACGGGATTCAAAAACTTGCAATCCCTGGATCCCGGGAAATTCCCGGGATTAAAAAAATTAAATAAGATTGAAGTAGTGGAATAAATTAAATAACTAAACAGAAAGTTCCCTTTTATTGAACAAAAACATGCTTTGATAAAAACTTTCTAGAGACTAATAAAACTGAAATTATTGATTTATTTGGATTATGACTTAAAATAATGCTTTAAAAAACAGATGATCAATACTATTATCACCTAAAGATTTTCGGAGTTTTGTGATGAATAATCCTACGGCAGAAAATCCTCTTTCCGACTCACTGAAGTTGGAGGAATTGTCGCCAGAGCATTAAATAAGAGGTTTAAATTTTCTGTTCTATTACCAGTGGCTTCATAAATATTCGTTTCTTTTATGATGTTCTTTACGTCGTATCTCAGGCGCAAATCTTGTTCCTCTGTGGTTCCCATTTCTTTCCGCACAACTGCATCGAATTTTTCTTCCAAGGACCTTTGATTTGAAGATGAGTTAGAGCAAGGGTGTGCTGGGACCGGTTCGGTCCGGTTCGCCCGATCCACTTGTTAAATTTTGATTGGATCACCGAACCGTTTGTTTGTTTTTAACAAATATTTAACAGTCAGTAGATATTTATCTTGAAATTTGCAATTTGTCAGTCAGTCTTGATGAATTTTACGAATGCTCATGACGCCCGGGATTTGTCTCGTTCACAATTGTGTTTTTGTGAATTATAGCTTTAGTTTACAATGTCACATTTGATGTTACATTCGTTGCATGCCATTAGAATGAGTTTATTTCATTATGACATTTTTAGAAAGTATTTATGAAAAGATCGATCGAACAACATCTTGGAAATATGATGAAATCTTATCACCATGGCTGGAAGGTGAAAAAAAGATAAGGCAGTTGAATGAACTCATAAAATTTGAAATTGACATCAATGACTTTCGGGATTTTGTTGATTCAAATGTGGAATCAAAGAATATTCTTCTTCCACCTACCATTGGTAAAGCTAAGAAAATAATGAGCACAATTGCTATTAGCAGCGCGGGAGCAGAACGAGGCTTTAGTGTTATGAACGACATTGCGAAAGCGGAAAGAAGCAAACTTTCTGTTAATCATATTTCCAGTCTGATGACAATAAAAATACTAGGAAAGCCTGTAGCAGACTGGGATGCTGTGCCATATGTCAAGACTTGGCTAAGAAGTCATCGTCAAGCTGATGATACTAGAGTTCGTGAGAAAACTGATACTGAACCATCGCAGAACGAACTGGCTATATGGAAACTTCTTGAATGAGACAGCATGATTGAGAAGGTAAATTTATATCTAAATTCTTTTTAATTTTTTCAGGATTTTATAGAAAAATATAGGTAGTATCACAAGCAGTGGTCGTTTCAATATTTATTTATTTTTTGATGAAAAATTAGTTTATTTTTAGATAATTATGTCATTAGTGAATATAAAGGATATGTTAAATAATTTCTGCCAAAATGTTACAAAATGCTTCCCCGCAGGGGGAGCTACCGCTCACCCCAGACCCCCTAGCTTAATGACTCGCGCCATTGGCGCTCGCCGATTTACACCCCTATCTGTATCAGAACCGGTTGTTAAGAAATTGGCAGCACACCCCTGAGTTAGAGGAAAAGACTTCGAGTTCTAGTGGTGTATCAAAAAACTGTTGGGGTTCATTTACATCAGTACCTTCTGCCACTAGGTCCGTCTCACTTTTTCTGAAAAGCCTGGCAAATAACTCTTTGGCGGTTGTCTGCAATGTTGATTTAGAAGGCAGTGAAAAATTAGAACAAGTTGAATTAAATGCTATTATGGGATTGTTTAAATATTTACATAATCCTACAAGCTTCTTATTACGTCTCTCTTGAAGTCTTTTTTCTACTGATTGTTTTAAGGTGGTAGAAAAACAAGTTCTCTCTTCTCTCAACTCATTTACAATAAAAGCAAACACACCTTCTGCAGTGAGCTGTGTTTAAAAGTCGCCCCTGAAAACAATACCGGGAAATCCCGGGAACGATGACAGTTTTCCCGGGAAATGAGCTACTTTACTTTTGGGATCCCGGGATCCGGATGCCCAGCCCTAATTGAGGGAGCGTGCGAGCTGCCTCGCGTAACTACTAACTCACTGCTCCACTCGCACCAACTACATAGCGGAGTCCGCGCGCGGCTACACTGTTCGCACGAGCTTTGCACATGCAACACGGCCAGTCGCATAATTGCGAATTTTTCTCGCACAAAGAGAGAGAGTGGTAAAGTTGGGTCGTCGCATAAAGCGAGGACGACCTATATATGTTTCGCGTAATTCGAATAATTGCCTAATGTTGACATTAGCCAAGATATTGCCTAATGTACACATTAGAACGTTGCCTTAGGTTGGTTAGGTGTTTTTCTGAGTGTTTGACTGTGTTTGACTCAGAAAAACACCTAACCTAAGGCGAAGTTCTAATGTGCACATTAGGCAGTTATCCGCATTACGCGTAACATATAATCTTGGTTAACCTTGGTTTAGCTCCGGCCCGAATTGTTCATTCTGACGAAAGTCAAGCTTGTTACCCCACCTTAGATCTACAGTTTAACGTAGAATCCGAACCACATCCCACCAGCAGCCCAGCGTCTTAACCACTAGGCTACCCACTTATCTACCAACCAATTTTTTTATTGTGTGGAAGGATGAACAGCTGGGTTTTAGCTGCGCGCCACCTGGCGTCACCGGGTCTCGATCTCTGAGCCGATGGATTCGTAGTCAGCAACGCTAACCACTACACCACCGAAGAGCATACATATATATAGGCCCTATATTATAAAATGCATTCGACCAAGGAAAATGTATCTCGCATCGGTGGTTCATTTTTTCATTTATCTGGATTGATAACGTGACATTTAAACGTTTATACACATTTATATCAGATTAGGCGAGCGATATGCTGCGATAATGTTTCCTTTGATGGTTCTAATAATTTATTATACTTTCTACCGAGAGAGAACATCGATCGATGACAGATACAACCTTCCCGCATGCCTCGTGTAGACCACATGCCAAGACTACTTCAGTGTATTTTCTACTTCATGCGTAAAAACTCAGTGAAAGAACTACAAGATTTTTTATTGAGTAATGATGAATTTTTTTTATTAGCGTTTATAAACGCTTAGAATAGCTAATGAATGATGAAAGAGACCAATGTCATATTTTTCACCAATTCATCACCGCAGCGCGATGAAAGGCCTTCTTTCATGTAAACCTTTTCACCTTGCACGAAAATATGTTCTTATATAAATAGAGTATCATCAACTATTACAAAAAGTTGCTTGCATTCATTCGATAAGGCATTTTACGATCGTAAAAGGTTCCTGAAATAAAATACTGAATATAATATATATATATATATATATATATATAGTTTCGCTATTATTAATCTGAGTTCCGAAACATTAATTCATCCCCCCTCCTTTCCCCACATTTGCTGACACACACACACACACACACGATCAGGGATGGGGGTCAAATACACCTACAAATACACTCCTACAGGGAATATCAAATACAAATAAAAATATTCAGTTTATGAATTATCAAATAGAAATACGAATACGCACCATTACTTCCATTGCCATATGATATAATACTGTCAAAAAATATACAAAACAATGCATTAAAAAAAAACCTATTGATTACTCGTTGTTACTCGTTACATTTAATAAACATTAAATCTTCAAATCGTGAATCACTTAAATTACACCTGTCTCCTTCACGAAAAACATTGCCCGCAACACTGAAAAGTCTCTCATTTCATTAGTGATGTGTCGCCCACTAATGATTTGTCAGCTTTTTAAACTATACAGAGTTCAGCATGTTTAGACAAATGTAATCTGTCGTGTATATGTCATTTACATGTTCTAAACAATAAATAATATATATATATATATATATATATATATATATATATATATATATATATATATATATATATATAAGCGTCGTTCTCAATTGAGGAGGAACTCCACGAAAATTTTACAATAAAATTAAGGAGGGGAGTGACATGAAAGGAAGTGATAAGAATGCATTTTCATATATTTGAGAGTAACGTAAAACCACTTTCAATGTTTTGCCCGTTTCTCAAAAAAAAATAAATAAATAAATAATAAAATAAAATGAGAGAAACGTTTTGGCAAATTTCTTTCATCTCCTCAATATTACTTAATGTGGAGCAAATTTTCAAAAACGTTTATATATATATAACCCTATATATATTTTTTTTTTTTTCTTACAAATAAACAAGTTTTGAGCGCGCGCGCGCGCGCGTGTGTCTGTGTGTGTGTGTGTGTGGTGTTACAAACCATATGCAAAAGGGTTCTTGCAAGGAAAACTATTTTTTACTTTTTCCCTGTATGATGTTCGTTCATCGTTAATTACAGATCTTTTCTTCGGTAGCTTAATTATATATTCATTCAGTAAAAATTTGTGTTACAAGAATCTGTTTCTGCGTTTCAGGAACATTTCTGCGGGTTTGCTCAGGTGACGGCGCAATAAGCACGCGGTAGACCTACGTTGTAATTTATTAATTTCCAAGCGCTCGTTTTTTTTTTGTTTTTTGTTTTTTAACTAATTAAGAGCATGGTACCCCCGTCAAGTACTTGCAGTCGCTGTGAAGAGAAATTTTCCGCTTACGCGTTTACAATGGCTAATAATAATGAACAGTTAGTTTGCAAGTGGTGCTCAAGCATGGAAGTGCTGAGGAACGAGTTAGAACGTGAGAGGGAGGCCAGAGTTAGGCTTGAAGAAAGCGTGATGCTCCTGACGGCAAAATTAGAATCCCTTGAGACTCCAGTTACGACCCCTCCTGCCTCAGTTTCTACTAATAATATACATAGTACTAATAGCCCTCTCTCTTCCCCTAGTTCCCAACCCTTCGTTTGAGTGCGTAATGGAGCACCATTGAGAAAACCTAAGACTTGTCTACCAGTAATAACAAATAATAAGTTTTCTGTTTTAGGTTTCGAAGATGCTGATGAACCGAAAATACGACTCGTTGGCGATTCCATTGTTCGAGGGCAGCTCGAGTAATTCTGTGGGAGAAACCCTCGTCGTAGGCGCCGTTACTGCTACCCTGGTGCAAGGGTGGAGGATATAACTAATGGTGTTGACCAATTTACAGACGGTACCGCCGAGGACACAACGTATGTTATTCATGTCGGTACTAATAACGTTTTAAATTCTACATCGGAAGAACTGCTGGCTAGGTACAGGGACTTACTAGAGCGATTAAAGGAAAAAACTAATAAGATTGTTTTAACAGGTATACTTCCTCGAATTATCCAACGTAACGATTTCTACAGCAAGGCGACCTATATTAACAATAACCTAAAGTCTCTTTGCCAACAGGAAGGAATGCATTTTGTGAATTTTTGAAACAATTTCTACGGCAGGAGGGACTTGTTCCTCGGAGATGGACTTCATCTTAATGACGTTGGAGCTGCGCGTTTAGGAAGACTATTTCAATATTTCATAATACTGTCTCTTCTTTTCAGGCTGCCGTAACTCGAACGGTCCCAGCGTAAATTCCACAAATTTCCCCTGCGCTCGCGAAGGTGTCGCAATTACAAACAATTTGAAGGTTCTATCCTTAAATGCTCGTAGCTTACGAAATAAAATAAACGATTTTTTTTCTTTAATTGCTTGTAAAGACTATGATTTAATTGCGATAAATGAATTGAGGCTTAGCACTGAGACACGTGACTTTGTAGGGGAGTATCAAATTAGAGGTTATAGACTTTTTGTTAAAAACAGAATAGGTAGGCGAGGAGGCGGTGTTATGTTGTATATCAAAGATAATATTGCGAACGTTATAGAAGTAAAGCACACAATTCCAGAACCAATAGATTCGACTATAGCAGAACTTAAATTGAACGATTTCAAACTTCTTGTTGCGGTTATATATAGGCCCCTTAATCAAACAGCTGATACGGACGAAGCGTTATATCGTGAACTAAAGAGAATAATAGGTAGTGAGCAGGCTTTAGTTATGGGTGACTTTAATTGCGCCAATGTGAATTACGATACAATGCAGGGAGACGCGGAAGGTAATCGTTTAGTTAATTTTCTCGAGGATAGCTTTCTTATTTAAAAGGTTGGGGAACCTACGAGGTTGGACAGTATTTTAGATTTAGTAATAACTACGGGTGATAGGCTAATCACTGATCTTCAAGTAATAGAACCGTTAAGCAATAGCGATAACAATATGGTAGGGTTTGTCCTCTCAGTAAGTCACTCGAAACCAGCTAACTCGACTAAAATTCCTAACTTCCAGCACGCAGACTTTTGTAAATTTCGAAATAAATTGTCACACGTCAATTGGGAAAACGTAATGGGGAACTCCAACGCAAAACTAATGTGGGAATCGTTTGAAACAGTATTTAGGACTATAAATGAGGAATGTGTACCGTACAAAATTAAGCGTGCGAAAGTAAATAACAAGCCCTTGTGGTTTACTTCTAGAGTACGAGACATTATAAAGAGTAGAGATAGGGCTTTTAAGCTACATAAGTGCGATAAAGACAATTTGTGGTTACGAAACAACTACATATCTCTAAGGCGTGAAGCGAAAAGTGTGATAAAAAAGTCTAAGCACGAATTTGAAATCTCCATAGCTCGTGACGGTAAAGAAAACCCCAAGCGATTCTTTCAATACGTCAACAATAGAAATCCAGTAAAGTGTCTTGAGGCCGTTGAAAAATGTTAACGGAGACCTAGTTTCTGAAAACAAGGAAATGGCTACCTTGCTAAACGAATTATTTACGTCAGTTTTTACTATAGAAGATGTAACGAATATCCCTACGGTCATAGACATAATACCCTTTGATAATGGTCGTATTTTGGATAATATTGTGGTTAGTGAAGGGGAGGTAATGCGCTATACTGATAAAATGAAAACGCGTAAATCACCGGGGCCGGATTCCATATATCCCATACAACTAAAAGAATTAAAAGATAGCATTGTTGTGCCGCTGACAAAGATTTTTAATGCGTCTATTTCTGAGGGGTGCGTGCCAGATAATTTCAAGTTAGCAAACGTAACACCTATCTTTAAGAAAGGCGATAAATGTGCGGCGGGAAATTATAGGCCAATCAGTTTAACGTCTGTTGTAGGTAAGCTACTGGAATCAATAATTAGGGATCGTATAGTCGAACACTTAGAATTGCATAACTTAGAAATACGCAGCACGGTTTTAGGCGAAACAAATCTTGCTTAACTAATCTTCTAGAATTTTTTCAAAGCGTGATTGACGTTTAAGATAGTCATCGGGCGGTTGATTTAGTGTATTTAGATTTTCAAAAAGCGTTTGACACCGTACCGCACAAAAGACTCTGAGAAAATTAAGGCTCATAGAATCAGGGGTGTAGTAATAAACTGGATAGAAGAGTGGTTGCGAGGTAGGAAACAGAGGGTGGTCGTTGATGGAGCGGAGTCGTGTTGGGCTAATGTAGCGAGTGGCGTTCCTCAGGGTTCTGTATTGGGCCCCTTGCTTTTTCTTATATATATTAACGATTTAGATGTCGGCCTAGTCAGTACAGTTTCAAAGTTTGCGGATGACACGAAGCTGGGTGGTAGGGCGATTAATGACGAAGATAGAGGTAAAATCCAGAATGATCTGAATAAAATTGTTGATTGGTCAGTCACATGGCAAATGAGATTTAACGCCGATAAGTGCAAAATTTTACATATAGGTTCGCGTAACAGTAATTTTGCGTATAGTATGTCAGGGAAAGAGATAAGCGTAGAGCAGGAAAAAGATTTAGGAGTTATAGTCACTGGTGATTTAAAAGTAGCGAAACAAAGTACAGACTAGGAGGCTAGGAGGCTAAGGGGTGATCTAATCCAGGTTTTCAAAATTATGAATGGGTTCGATAACGTAGACGGAGATAGCTTTTTCGAAATATCTCAATATAATAGGACTAGAAATAACGGGTGTAAGTTGCCAAGTAGAAGGTTCGAGACAGCAGTTGCCAAAAACTTTTTTACGCATAGAATAGTAAATAGCTGGAATAGTTTGCCGGTAGAAGTAATTAGTAGCACGTCTATAAACATGTTTAAAAATCGATTAGATGCATATGTTGATAGATTGGGTATAGTTTCAGGTAGTAAAATTAAGGGTTGGATAAGATAGATTTTGATTCTCTTTTCATTAAATAACCAGACTAGAGGTTATAGTATGAAATTATTTAAGCCAAGATGTAGGTAGAACAAATTTAAGGAAACATAGTTTTACAAGTGTTGTGGGATATAGGGAGGCAGCATCTTGGGTTAGGGGATACTCTCTGTCCTTACACACCCCATTTAAAGAGATTCCTCTGCCGAGCGGTGCCCCCATAGTACTGTGAGGTATTGAAAAACTCATGATCTTCACTTGCCCCACAAACACCTTTAAATGGGAGACCCATAATGGGTCCACACACATTTCTACATTACTGTACAGTCTTTACGGCCACACCTACACTTTTCCTCCTAAGTATTTATATTGTAATGTATATGGTTGTAAATTGTGACTTGGTCCGCAATTGATATGGACCGTGACTTATTTTTGGTTGGCAAGGTACTGGTATTGATGGATACCGTAATGAAATTGACTGGATTCTTTGGATCTGATATATTTGCATGTCGGTTATAAATAGATATAGAGTGTAACATATTTGTGGATAGTCTATTATGACTTGATCCTCTGGATCCAGAGATTCTATCTTTTGTTTTAAATTGATAATTAATTAGTTTTAAATTGATAATTATTTAGTTTTGTAAAAATTGGTTGTTGCCAATGTACAGGCAGTTTTTACATAGTGGAGCCACCTCGATGGGCCGAAGTGGCCCCTAGTGTGCCCACTATAAAAATTTCATATGTTCTTATGTTCTTTGTGGTTCGGAACCCACGTAAAATTGTAGGTCCCCTCCGCCACCACGGAGGACATGCACAATACACAATTACGAACACAGTTAGGTAGACCAGCCATGAGTGGATCCTAGGGTCTTTGTTGGTCTGAAACATTATAACAAATTCAGAAATCGCATTACGTGCCTCGTTTTTGTTCTTTCATTTAATCATGAAATACTTAAAAAATAAAAATAACATCAAATTACGATTAATATTTCTACTTACGAACAAAAATGATTAATAAGTTTAAAAACAGCTGCGACAAATCGGATCTTCACTAAACTCATCATTATCATTTATTACTCTTCTCCCTTGAATTTGACGCATCTGTTCCAATTATTTTTCTTTCAAAGTTATAGTTCAGAAATAAAATTTGAGAGGTGAAACTGTAATTTTATTTACAATCAGGTAACAAATTAAATAACCTCTCTCTCTCTCTCTCTCTCTCTCTCTCTCTCTCTCTCTCTCTCTCTCTCTCTCTCTCTCTCTCTCTCTCTCTCTCTCCGCAGGGGGTATAAAGGTTATGCACGTTCCTTCTGGGTGTTGTAAACCTTATACTTGGGGTGTGACAGCCCTCCGGTCCCGAGTCGTGGGATTCTAGAGAAATTGGCTGCCAATTCCTTTAGGTTCTCTCTCTTTCGGGAGGGCGGGTGAAGTCTGTTGTACAAACCTGTCCCGTGGGTTACTAGGACCCCTTCCCATCCCTACTCTGTCCTTTTAGTTTAGGTTAAGGATGCTCTCCTCTGACTAAATACTAATTTTTTTTTTTTTTTTCCCTACTCTTACTATTAGGACCCTACTGCTACCTCATGCGTGGGAAGAGAGGCTTTGGAACCTCTATAAACAACACTATTTCACTTTAGTTGTAGGTAAATAATTAGAGGGGATAATAGCGGGTAGGATTGTTGACCATTTGGATTCCTACAAGCTACTTGGGGACTCCAACATGGGTTTAGACGGCATAGGTCATGTCTCACTAACTTGCTCGAGTTTTTCCACGTCATGTTGAGTGAGTATGATAAGAGTAGGGCAATTGATGAGAAAGCCTTTGATAAGGTACCTCACCGCCGGCTAATGGCCAAAGTGCGCGCGCTGGGTATTGGTGGGGAAGTAGGTAGGTTGATTGAAAACCGGCTGAAGAATGCCACAAAGTTAATCCCTTCCGTTAGGCATATGGGCTACAATCGACACTTACGTGACGCGGATTCAAAGATGTCGATTTTAGAAGCATGTTTAGTTTAAATGATAACCCAATCGTAACAATGGTTGGAAGTTGGATTTGAAACGGTTTAGGACTAGTATGTGTGGGAATTACTTTACCTATAAGATCTGTGACACGTGGAACAGGTTACCTTCAGAAGTTGTGAAGAGTTCCTCTGTGGATCATTTCAAGAAAAGGTTAGACCAAATCCTGCACACTATTTAAGTGTGTAGAAAATTTTCCCCTTGTTTTCATTGGTACCTCCTCGGTATGGGCCGCAAGGCCTTTTGAGGTACTTCTTTTCCTTGTAACTCCTTGTAACTCTCTCTCTCTCTCTCTCTCTCTCATATAAAATTGAAAAATAAATATTCCTATAATTCCGGGCTTTTGAAACACCCTGTATTCTTCCAGAAATCGAAGTGTCTCGGAGAAATAGATAGATAAATGCATAGATAGATAGAAAGATGGGAATATGGGAGAACTTAGCGGAGCGCGTCTACAGGACTAGGCTAAAAGATGTCGCTCATTTACGCGAGATCATCATTAAAAAATGGGAAGAGCTTCCACAGGAACAAGTAAATCGAGCCATAGATGAATTCCGGCCAAGAATAAAAAAAAGTTACTGAAATGGAAGGAAAGCATTTCGAACAATATTTTTAATAATGTCAGGTAAATTTTACGTTAAAAATTATTTTTATAAAAAAATATTAAAAAGGTTTAATTAATAATTTTTGCATATTAAGTAGAAAAATCATACTCTTTCGTTAAATGTTGCTAGAATTTGAATTATTTGATATTTTAGTCTGGAAACTTGTTTGCATATAGATAAATACATATGTTTTATTGTGTAGAAGTTTTATTAAAATTAAATGACAAATGTTGATTTGATAGCCTTTTGAAAATGTACCCTATTTTTATGGCACACCAGTTATATATATAGATATTAAGCATAGTCCCTATGTTTCATCCTAAAAGCTCAAATCAATCATTATATTGTTACTTTCAAAATGAGAAGTGACGTAATAAAGCAGGTACAATAATTTAAGTATTCGGGTCAAATTACCACCAGCCCTTTGTTTGTGTGATGACTGAGACATAAAAAAACAATATTGAAGATTTTGTACGAAATGGGGAACGTAATAAGGAACTAAAGATTCAGTACAAGTGAAACTAAAGACACACCTTTTTTGTTTTTTCTGCACTAATATTCACGGGTAGCAACTTTTCTCTCATTCTGAAAAAGGGTTCTGGCAGAAGTCTAAATTTGCTTTATAACAGATTTCTCAGAGTGCTGCATAAGTTACCTCCAACATGCTCAGCTTCGCAGATGTTCGTTAACCACTATGTTTCGAGCCTCCCGGAAGTAACATGACTTACCCAACACAGTCTAATGCAAAGAATTAGAAATTTGGACAATCCAACTGTCCAGGCTACTGATCGGTCTCCTAAACCATAGTTACTCAACCTGTGGTCCCCATTCCACTGGTGGTTAGTGGAATGCCAGCAGGTGGTCCGTAAAGCTATTCTAAAATTTAAAAAAAAACCATTCATTTAGCGAAACATTAACATCTTAAAAACAAAGTATTGAATATTTTTTCATGTCTGTCTTTCTAATAATTATATTCTGCTTATAGAAAAATCAGACTGAGAAACTTAGCTGGGTTTCTCCATTACTTACTGTCTGTCAATAAGTTAGCAGTTTTTATATACTGATCTGTCACTCGTACCCGCCTGCCGGCGCCGTCTCTAACTAGTTTACCCTATATAATAACATTTTTATTTGTACCATTATGTTTAATAATAATGTTTAATTATTATTAATGAATTATATTATTACGAGACATTGCTAATTGTAACTAAGAACCGGGTGAGTGATAGCATCCTCCAAGAGTTTGGACGACCTTGCGGATTTTCATCAAATTTCATTGCACAAGTCTTTAACCAAAAAAAAGGTATACGCATACATTTGGTATCATAAATTGCCTATACATCTATATAATATTTTATGTATTTAACCTTCATTTAGTATGTAAAATGGTCATTAAAAAAAAGGTAATCGGTTTTGTTTTAAAAAAAAGTTAGATGGTCCTTGGATTAAAAAAAAAAAAAGGTTGAAGAACACCGTTTTAGACTATGGTGCATTTAACATCGTTATTGGTATGTTCATTAATTTTATTTTTACTTTTAGTCCTACTATTGTTTATCAGTTTTTTATTATTATTATTATTATTATTATTTATTCCATTACTCGTACTTTTATGTATTTTTTAGTCCTGCTTTTGTTTTATTATTTTTTCTTTTGTCGATACAGTTCGCATTTCCTTTCTATTACAATCATACGGATAAAATCAATGCTTGCGCTGTTAACCTGAGCACTAGAACGCTTGTAATATTATTAACAGCAAAAACAATGATTACAATTTTTAATGAATACTGATGCCTTTACAAATATGGATGTTGCTAAGCCAAGGACAAAGCCAGAATTTTCTTTGATGTGGATTCCAGTTTCATTGTACAAAAACAAAAAGCAATAAAGAGATCTTGTCAAAAGGGTCATATATATATATATATATATATATATATATATATATATATATATATATATATATGTGTGTGTGTGTGTGTGTGTGTGTGTGTGTGTGTGTGTGTTTTAACCTATAAAAATTAATTCAAAAATTAAATGCAGTCGCACAATTACGTACAGTATATTTCTTAATTTAAAACGTTAACACTAATTTCCTTAGAATTAAAAGGTCTTTCTTTGATAGTTATTAAATTTATTTTATGCCCTATTTTAATTTAAAATTAAATTAATCAGAGTAAATGCTCAAAAATTCGTTTATTCTACAATTAAAATTAGTTTCAGGAAATAGAAACGTTCAAAGGTTTTCTTTCACCACCGTAATATAATCATGCTCAGATCTTCAGAAAAATGGAATGTGGGTTATCTTCAGAGAGAGAGAGAGAGAGAGAGAGAGCTCAAAACACGCTCGGATTAAACCTGGAGAAAGGTCGCCTCATGACAGATCAAATAGCATGAAAAACCCGTTCTCTTCCTGCTGAAAAACCCGTTCTCTTCCTGCCATTTCCCAATTCCACATCAATTTGCCGTCCTCCCAGAATAAGTGTCGAAATTGGAAATTCCATTTTTGGGAAAGAATTTTTCAAGTTTTTGGATTGAAGCAAAACAATGCCCTTGACGATTGGTGAGTTGAGTCGTGATATTTTCGTTAAAACTAACGAAAATAACACAACTTAACCTAACCAGTTGTCAGGGGCATACGGTTGACCTAACTGGGCATGGGTACCCCATAATGAATTCGGGACCCGGAAAGGTAAGTAGTAGCCCTAACCTAACCTAGGCCTAGATGACGTCCCACTCGGACTGGGAGCTCCCACCACAGACAGCCATTCTAAAGCGACTCTTGAATTCAAATTATCAATCGATAAATAGGAATTTCCGCCAAAATTAATTAGTCTAGGATCTGGCCCAGAGTTCGTATAAATTTCTGGGTGCAGAGGTTTTGACGACTGATCTAGACTAATTTTGGGTGGGACGCAGAATCCGAATTTTTCAATGCCATCACACCAAATTGGCGCGAAAGTGGTCAAAATGGCAAAAAATTGGCAAAAATGGCAAAATTTTATCAGTTTTTCATATTTTTGTCATATTCTTGATTTGAAAAAATTTTTAAGGGCAATTTTTTGTTTGAGAATCTGTTTTTGTAACATACTGCTGCCTGAACCAAGAAAACTGACAAAAATGTCAAAAAATAAGCAAAAATAGTAAAAAATTAAGTAAATATTGTCAAAAAATCGCAAAAATGAAATTTTTGGCTATTTTGGTGCATAAACTAGCTCTAACCAATCATATCGAACTAAATAGTCAAGAAATTAGATATTAATAGCTCTGCAAGAATTTATTAAAACAAGGTATGCACAAATGTCTAAATTTCGGGTATAAAGCGATAAAAATGGTTGTAAAATACTTGAAAAAATAGCCAAAATATAAAAAAATAGTACTAATTTTATGTTATTCTTAGGCTTGCTTGTTGTAAAATGCTTGAACTTCTTATAGAATCGATTTATTTGATTTCTTTAGAGTAACTAAGTCATATTTATTGTGTTTCAGGTTTAGTATTGGTAGTAGCTACAAATTGAGGATCCCTGTATTCATTATGTGATTCAACAGATGATAGATCATGGTAAGTAATAATCGAATTGAATATTTAAAACACGTATAAAGACCAATGTGTTACAAAGTAATTTTTATATGTATAGAATAGAACCAGTTTATTATAATTGCAATTGCAAGAAGTCTTAGTATATTTTATTTTTTCAGGATGTATGTCAACTTGTGCCAGAAAAGAAGCATAGCTCAAACCTTGGTAAATGTATCTTGTGCCAGAAGAACAAAAGCCCAAGTGGAGAGAAATATTTGAGCAGCGGAGAACACGGAATAAAAAATTTGCTTCAGTTGGCTTCTGCGTACCCAAATGATGACAGAAGCAAACGTTTGAAAGCTCTTACTGAGAGTCAGACTCCTTATATCCAGTATCACAGCACTTCGTGCTATGCAACATATAAAAAGTTCGTTGAACGTAGCCAGAAGTCTAAAAATGCTGAATCTGAACCCTCCGATTCCTCCCCTTACGGGAAGCATTAACTCCTCCAGAAAATAGTTCAAGCAAAAGGATTAAAACACAGCATATCAAGGATATGAAAGTGTGTATTTTGTGGTTCAGCTCGAGTCAAATTGAAAGGTGGAAACATTGACCATGATTTGTTTCGGATATGTACGCCAGGTCGTGCCCAAAAGTTATTGAGTTATGCTCACTTGTTCCAAGACGATGTTTTTACCAGAGTAGCGATGTTGAACGAATACAAAGATGTATTCGCTGCAGATGCATTCTATCATAATTGTATGAAGAAGCATTTTGCAGCCTATGATCGCAGAATAGAGACGATTTTGGAAAACAGACAGCAAAAAAATGAAGTTATGAGTTCTACTGACATGGTTCAAGAAGCGTTTAATGATGTAGTCTCAAAAATTCTGTCCAGATTGAGAGTGCAAGAATTGTTGAAACTTTGCGGAAATCATCTGTCGAAAACGTTGCTAAGGACCTAAGGAAAGAGTTAAAAACTTACAGTTTTGGTTTACGCTCTAGCTATTGTGATCCAAACGATCTTGATCTAGCCTTAAAACGCTTCCAAAATGAACGTCCTCCAATATGGATGGAATTTCTTCAGCATTTGTTTTCCACCCAAAATGTATCAGATAGCAACAATCAGTTGATGCTGAAGTGTGACACTATCTTCCAGATGTTATTTTACATCCTTCATAATGGTTTGGAGCCCACCCCATTGCATGTCGGATTTGCTCAAACTATACATAACCTGTCACAGTCTAAAGATCTTATTGAAATTGCAAACAAACGGAGCATTTGTGTAGGATATCAAGAAGTTCGCAAAATAAATTTTGCACTAGCAAAAGGTACAATATCTTTATGTGGTTCCCACTAAGTTAGCTATAACTTAGCCCATTGCCATGGTGCTGCACTGGGAAGATGCACCTGAGTGACGGTAACACTCTTTCTCAATCACATAAGCGGCCTTGACAGTTTTTGTCATTTTTGCCAAACTCTTTGCCATTTTTGCAAAATTTTCAGTCAACTTCATCATCAGAAATAATACATGATCTTATCTCACAGTCTTTTACAACATGCAAACCTAAGAGTTTTATAAAATTAGCACTATTTTTTATAGTTTGTCTATTTTTCAAATATTCTACAACCATTTTTAATCATTGTAACCCAAAATTTAGACATTTGTACATGTGTTTGTGTTAGGAAATTTTAGTAGAGCTATTACTATCTAATTTCTTGACTATTTAGTTCAATAAGATTGGTTAGAGCTAGTTTATGCACCAAAATAGCCAAAAATTTCATTTTTGCGATTTTTTGACAATATTTACTTAATTTTTTACTATTTTTGCTGTTATTTTTTGACAATTTTGTCAGTTTTCTTGGTTCAGGCAGCAGTATGTTACAAACACAGATTCTCAAACAAACAATTGCTCTTAAAAAAATTTTCAACTCAAGAATATGACAAAAATACGAAAAACTTATAAAATTTTGACATTTTTGCCAATTTTTTGCCATTTTGACCACTTTCGCACCAATTTGGTGCGATGATGGCATAGAAAAATTCGGATTCTACGCCCCAAAATTAGTCTAGATCAGTCGTCAAAACCTCTGCACCTAGAAATTTATACGAACTCTAGGCCAGATCCTGTACTAAATATAGAATAAAGTATTCTTGTTTTTTTCGCTCTCTCTCGCTATATAAATATCAGTATCGAGTTTGGTGGATGTGTTCTATCGAATCTTAACCTAATCTAGTATTAAAAAACACATTTCTTGGGATTGTTAAATTCTTATCTTTCATGTATAATATTAATTCTTTGTATGGTTGTGGTATACTGCCTTCAATGGTGACCTTGCATTTGTCATATCAATAATGATAATTTAAGATTAATACATACTTTAACTATTAATAATACTTATTTACTTATTTATTTATTTATTATTAATTAATAATAACTAGCTGTTTATTTTTAATAAGAGCCCAGTAAAATCTGAAGCTTACGGCCCAAATTAAATTAAATAAATAGTCTGGCTTCACAATTACTTATATCATTGTATATTGTAAAACTAATGTATTTATTTTATTAGTAATAAAGATTAAAAAAAAAAAAAAAATGAAAAGGGTTGATGTTCCCCTCTGTTTAAATATACAGGGTGTCCCATAAGTCCGGCATCATAGGAGAAATTCATATTTTTCTATTTCTACAAACCATAATTCATATTTTTCTTATGCTCGGGATGCCAATTTCCCGTCCACCATTCTGTTCAGTGACGAGGCTGTTTTTTATGGAAATGGTGAGGTAAATCGACAGAACACCCGCTACTGGTCTCAAAACAACCCTCACTGGTATACCTCTTCAAAGGAACAAGGTGCATCTCGGGTGATGGTATGGTGTGGCATTTGGAAGGATCGCATCATAGGCCCCCTCTTTTCGATGAACATGTCACTGGAGGCACCTACCTACGTATGCTCAAGGAAGAAGCATTTCCCAGTGTCTTGAACGAAGAAGGAAATTTCCCAACATGGTTCCAGCAAGACGGCGCTCCCGCACATTACAGCACCCAAGTAAGGGAATACTGTACCAACAATTTCCTGGTCATTGGATAGGACGTCGAGGGCCTGTGGAATGGCCAGCTAGAAGCCCGGATCTCACGCCACTAGATTTTTATCTCTGGGGCCACTTGAAAGCACTGGTATACGCAGAGAAAATTATGAGTGTTGAACATTTGCGGCAGCGCATTATTGGGGCATGTAACACCATTACTCCTGACATCATTCACCGTGTGCTTGCTGACTGGGTATCACGTCTGAATTTGTGTATTGAAAACATTGGTGGACATACTGTATTGAGCACGTTCTGTAAATAAAAGCTTTTGTTTTGGCTTTTTTATTATTTTTCCTATGATGCCGGACTTATGGGACACCCTGTAGTATAGACTTTTCGTTAACTGGGAGTATGTTAAAACACTTGTACAGTGGCGTAGGACCTGGGGGGTCCGCGGAGGCATAGGTCCCCCAATAATATTGTTGGGGGCCCCAGATATGCTTGTGCCCCCCCCCCCCCAAATATTAAAAAAAAAATCCCTGCCACTAGATCACTAGTTTCATTGTTATTATTTTAGTAAGCATCTACGAGTAATTTTAAAATAAAAAAGGGTCGTAATTTCTTTCGACCTTATTTTTAAAAGTTTGTGGTGTTTTCGTTTCCTATACAATATAAACAACAGTGTTGCCTTCAGGGTACGATCGTACCTTTTAGGGTACGTGGTACGTACGCTGTCAAATTAGATACCAGTAACAATTTTCAATACATTTATAAAATAGGATAAGAGAATAATTCGTCTCATGTATTTCATTTTATAAACTCCTCTTATGAGTCCCTTTTCATTAGTTTATTTTTCAGGTGTAAGTTCTGTGTTGAATAGCCCCCAAAAGCCTCCTGATTATTATTTGGTTATCATGGTATTTAACTACGTTTTAGCTGTCTTAAACTAAAAATATGAAGTTAATCCAGTCATACTTCAAAACAACAGGTATAATATTTTTTGTAATTGTAATTTTAAATTGAGGTTTTACTTTATATCTTGTTAATACCATGTATCTTTGGACGTGAAACGATAAAATATTACACGAACCATGGCTTCAAAATAAAAAATACGTCTTTTCTGTTCTTCTTTTATAGGATTTGCAAAATATGTACTGTAGTAAAAGAACTATTTGCCATGTAAATCCTATCATGATTTACAAAGGAGCAAAATTGGGTGCTCGAGATTATGGGCCCCCAGTAATATCATTCTTCCTACACCATTGTTGTGTATCGTGGCATACCCAAGGATCTGGCAACTCTGTCAAAGAATCAGAGATATTTTGGGATCCATTTCGTGAGAGTCTTGTTAATGATCTGATGCAGGGGTTCCCAAATTGTGTTCCGCGGAACACTTCTCACGGTATACAAGTGTTCCGCGGAACACCAATTTGGGAACCCCTGATCTAATGGAATTCAAGCGTCGAATATGCACTGTAGCGACGAATGATGGGTATCTTATGTAAGTGTTCTAAACGTGGGCAGTTTGGAAATGTAAACAACTATCTATATCAGTTAATAAGAAAAATGAAAAGCTATTTTTTGCACTATTATTTCTCGGACACCCTGTACATACATTATTTTTTTCTAACGTTTTTTAAAAACATGACAGACTGCAATTTACAAAGTTCCCTCCAGTAATTAGGATGATAGTCGCTATATACAAAGGGTGGTCGTGACTACGTTGTTGGATGGGTGACTATCCTTCGTGTTCTGATGATGTCGTGACCCGTAGATGGTTTGAGTCTCACGTATATTTGTAGATTCTTTCGTCACATGATTTTTGTTGTTAGTAAGAAGGAGGCTCAAGAGTCAAAAAAAAATTATTTTATTTCCCATAAACAATACTTTCGTCAAAAAGTTCTTATATAAAAATGCCTTAACCCTTTAAGGACGACTGGTACAAATTGCTAACGTTTCAAATACACGCATTCATAACTTAACCTTCCAAAAAATCCAGGACTTAAAGGGTTAAACAATAATGAATACACACACATACATACATATATATATATATATATATATATATATATATATATATATATATATATATATATATTCAGCTGCTCTTTCATCATTGTTTTTACATCTAAAACAAAGGATGATCCAGTTTCTATATTTTGATTTCAGGCATTTGGGGGAAAAAAATTAGTTAAAAAATATTTGGTTTCAGCTTGTGCTATTTTTATTATATTTTTATTATATATATATATATATATGATGAATAAAACCACGAAGGAAAGGAAACACAAAAAGGTGCTCAAGCGCTTTCGTCTAATGACATCCTCAGGAACACTGAAGTACATAAAAGGTTACGGCCTATATATAGGTTACAGAAAGAAAAAAAATAAATAAATAACATACATACACACAAACATATATATATATATATTATATACATATCTACACACATACTGTACATACATATATATATATATATATATATATATAATATATGCAATAAACGGAGAAGTAAAAATAAAAATTAAAAATTAAAAATTAGAGGCTTAACAAAGAGGCATACAGATTTGTAAGGAAAAATATCGATTTGTAGCACAAGATCAAATGAATTATAAAAATACAAATTTATACTGGAAATCTGCCCGGGTTTTAACACTGCCTTTTAGAGTCAAGTTTCGATATATATAAAAATAAAATGAAGATTACAAGTTAATAAAGTAGCATACAAGTTTACCAAAGATTTAGCGTCCTACCCTTTTTATCTAAATTTGTTTTGAAGGAATTCAAAACAACAGGATCGAGTTGAAAAAGACCTTTGCTTATGTTGAAGTTATTTGAAAGTTGGATAATGGCAGACTCAAGAATATTTCTATTAACAATGTTGCTAGAATGAAATAAAACTGAAGCATTATTCCAATCAATACAGTGGGATAACTCTGACAAATGGACAAAAAGAGCACTGGACAACTGTCCTGTTCTAACGGAATATTGATGCTGTTTTATACGTGTGTGCAAATCCTTTCCCGTCTGACCTATGTAAAAGGAATCACATTGTTTACACCCAATTTTATAGATAATGCCTGAATTATTGGTAGGGCTATTTTTTACTATGATATTTTTCACAACGGTATTGGAAGTGATCTGTGTTACCCATCTGCGTTTATGGAATCTTGTCTCAACAAGGCAAAACGAACTTTCTATCGTGTCAATAATAACACTCGTACTTTGTCAAAAAATATTTTAGTATTTCCATTTTTCCCGGGCTTTTTAGGCATTGCTAATGTACTTAAACTTTTGGATATTAATGTAGTATTTTCATATAACAATATTGTGAAAAATATCATAGTAAAAAATAGCCCTACCAATAATTCAGGCATTATCTATAAAATTGGGTGTAAACAATGTGATTCCTTTTACATAGGTCAGACGGGAAAGGATTTGCACACACGTATAAAACAGCATCAATATTCCGTTAGAACAGGACAGTTGTCCAGTGCTCTTTTTGTCCGTTTGTCAGAGTTATCCCACTGTATTGATTGGAATAATGCTTCAGTTTTATTTCATTCTAGCAACATTGTTAATAGAAATATTCTTGAGTCTGCCATTATCCAACTTTCAAATAACTTCAACATAAGCAAAGGTCTTTTTCAACTCGATCCTGTTGTTTTGAATTCCTTCAAAACAAATTTAGATAAAAAGGGTAGGACGCTAAATCTTTGGTAAACTTGTATGCTACTTTATTAACTTGTAATCTTCATTTTATTTTTATATATATCGAAACTTGACTCTAAAAGGCAAAGTGTTAAAACCCGGGCAGATTTCCAGTATAAATTTGTATTTTTATAATTCATTTGATCTTGTGCTAAAAATCGATATTTTTCCTTACAAATCTGTATGCCTCTTTGTTAAGCCTCTAATTTTTAATTTTTAATTTTTATTTTTACTTCTCCGTTTATTGCATATATATATATATATATATATATATATAATATATATATATATATATATATATATATGTATGTGTGTAGATATGTATGTATGTATGTAGATATGTATGTATATATATATATATATATATATATATATATATATATATATATATATATATATATATATATATATATATATATGTTTGTGTGTATGTATGTTATTTTTTTTTTTTCTTTCTGTAACCTATATATAGGCCGTAACCTTTTATGTACTTCAGTGTTCCTGAGGATGTCATTAGACGAAAGCGCTTGAGCACCTTTTGTGTTTCCTTTCCTTCGTGGTTTTATTCATCATAAATATTTTTCACGTGTTACTTTCGTGAAATAATTTTCACATATATATATATATATATATATATATATATATGGGAATGAACTCAGAATGGTCCCCTGAGTTTTTTATGATATACCCAGACAGTGCATGGAACAAGGAACTCTTCTGGGATAATTAAATCCACTATAGTCCGAATAAGTAATGGTAAATGACAAATACCATAGTTTTTCTTTTTCATGATGCTAGCCCGACGTGGGCAATGGGTCACTCGCAAAGAGGTCCCATAAATATAGCTTCCCTCACCAGCTATCTGCAAAGCAGACAGGATCCAGCTTTGGGACATGGATCTAGGGTTAAAGCAGCCTAGCCCTACTACATTTAGAACCTCAATATAAGCAAAAGACTCGCTGCCTTCACGTCAGATTGAATACATAAAAGAAAAAGGGGTAACTATTATATTTTTAGCCAAAAACCAAAACTTAAACCTCAACTGGTAGAATTGAGCGTCCACTTTTCAAGGCACATAACATGTCCGTTTCAAGATGGGAATGAACTTATTCGGACTATAGTGGATTTAATTATCCCAGAAGAGTTCCTTGTTCCATGCACTGTCTGGGTGTATCATATATTATATATATATATATATATATATATATATATTATATATATATATATATTTTCTGCATTAATCAGTTTGAGAACTGCCTCCTTTGGGATTCTCACTTTCAGATTTCTTATTTTTGGTCCATGATTGAAATGGGAATGAATGAGATTGGAAAGAGACCCTGAAAATGGCTCTTGTAAAACAATTATTAACCCATACAGGAAACAGTATAGAAACTGTAAACAAAGACAGTCATGACACTCTTCGAAAAGGAATCAATCACCAAATGAAATCCAACCTTTAGAAACGACAAATTATTTTAGTCAGAAATCAAGACAGAAATTCCAAATAAACTTGAAATGTTAAATGAATATGGATCGATCGGGTAACACCGTAATTGGGTCACTATCAAAGAGGATAACTGCGTGTAGCTACATTCTATAAACGATGTTTAGAGTATACATAAATCTAACACCACTTTTCTCACACCGTCAAAAATCTAACAATGTGTTTTGAGTTTAAATACTCGTGATTAGGTTTTGAATGTTGGTTTACGAGAATAGTGCTTCCAACACGTGTTTTAACAAGAAATGGAACGTTTAGCAAACGTCATAAGCGTTTTATTTACGTTTTATAAACATTTATAACGTTTACAAAACATCCCACTTCTAGCTGGGATGGGTTTTAACTTTACGTGGCAAACAATCAAAATACGTTTAAATCTTAAACACGGCTTTTACGGTGTAATTCTAGGAGTGAAAGCTATGTTATAGAATTTTAAAAAGTAACCAACCAGGGGGCCGAATACGGCCCGCCAGTAGTTTCTGTCCGGCCCTCCATAAAAAAAAAAAAAAAAACCTGTATTTTTCAAGGGCTGTTATCTAAGTTTTATTCATTAAAATAAATGATTCACATTCCATTGTTGTTATGATCACAAGAATAGGTAATTTCCTTACTTTATTGACTAAACTTTAGGCGATAAAGTAAAGAAATTTGGGACGCTGTGAATATAATACTGTAATGAACTCAGCAATACTTATGAATCAATTTTTTAATTTGATATTTGCTAGACTATAATTGATTAGTTTCAAAAAGGTTTCTTCAACAGTTTTCAGATATTGAAACAGTGTGTGTGTGTGTGTATAAGGATGATTCAAAAACATCAAAGTTTTTTTTTTAATTGTTCAACCTGTATTTTTGTTCCCTATGACAAAAAAGTAGTGTATGCCAAATTTGGTGAATTTTAAGTAAAATTTACTATGTGCTACCAGGCGTCAAAGTTTCCCTTTTTTTCAATTTGTTTGTTTTTACAACTTATGAGTTTATGTTTAATTGTTTGAATTTCAGAATTTTTAATTAATGGTTTATATACTAGCTTGCTTTTAATTGATGTTTGGCACTCGTAATTTTGATACCAATTAATCGATTATGGAAGCTAGGCCTAACTCACCATCACCTAGTTGCTCAGTTGGGAGAAGTTCTACGAGAAAAGAAACTGAAGTAAGGCTGTTGCTAAAAAAGAGCAAAGAGCAGCAGAAAAGCAACAACATTATGAAAAGAGGAAAGCAGAAGAAGAGATCAAAAGAAAGAAGAATGAAGAGGCTGTCATACTCACCAGTACATCATCAGAATCAGAAGCAGAGGAGAGTAAAAGTGATGAATCTGGTTTCTGTGCTGCACAACCTTCAACATGGAAAAGTAAGGTAGGCAAACGTAGAAAATTGTTTGATGATAAATTATTAGGAAGTCTTGATGTTGCAAAATTGAGTGACAGAAATGCGTCTCTAGTTTTAATGCCAACAATCAGACATCGCTTGAATGGGGCATCTGCGAACAAATAAAATGCGTGTGTTTCTGTTTCGATACAACGGCAGCCAATAATGGTCCTAGAAATGGTGCAGCTATTCTTCTAGAACAAAAATTTGACAACGATTTATTGTGGCTGGCATGTCGATACCACATATTTGAAATTATGCTGGAAGCTGTTGTTTCAAAGTCTTTATCACCATCTTCTGGCCCAGATATAGTCCTTTTTAAGAAGTTCAGAGAAAAATGGTCAAGCATTAATAAGGAGGACTACGAACCAGTATTATCAGATCCAGATATCTATGAAAATATTCATGACATCAAAGATGACATAATTATATTTGCAGCAAATCAACTAGACACATTCCAACCAAGAGACGATTACCTAGAACTATTGCAGTTAACAATTATTTTTTTGGGAGGTGAACCAAAAGGTGGAGTCAAATTTAAACATCCAGCGGGACTTCATCGGGCTAGGTGGATGGCCAAAATTACATATTCATTAAAATTTTTTGTTCAAATCTCAGTTCAAAATTTCAGTAAAAGACAAAAAAGGACTAAAAGACATCTGTCTATTTGCTACTCGGTTATATGTAAAGGCATGGTTTACAACTCCTGTGCCATCTTGCGCTCCTCGTCTTGATCTGGAATTATTACAGAATCTTGTAGTCTACAAACAAA